>CAJGYO010000008.1:34439724-34890270 GCA_904845875.1 Miscanthus lutarioriparius | reverse complement strand
GGGCGGGCTGCATGCACTGCACTCATGTAACTGGATCAGAACGTGCATGTATCCTCGTCGTCCATCGATCTAATTAAGCACTTGCTAGGGCTAGCTACTAATCAGAGATAGATAATCAACTAAGAACAGTAAGCTTAAACAGGTAAAACGATACAGATACAGTGTGATTAAGCAAGCGGTTGGTATCATTGGTACCTTTGACCTTGATGGCGGTGACGACGCGCACGAAGTGGTCGATCCGGAGCACGGACACGTCCTCGAACCACCAGTCCGGCGGCGGCACGGCCGGCCTGCCTGCCGGGGGCTCGACTCCTTAGGTCTCGCCGCCGCCGCCGCCGAGGTTCCACCGCGGGCTCCCCACGCCACCGCCTGCCTGGGCGGCCTCCCACCACCACCTCCGGTGGCTCGGTGTAGGCCCACCGCACGCCGCGCGGGTTGGCGCGCAGGCCTTCCAGGCGATGGACTCGCTGCAGCGGCGCACGATCTGCAGGTTCTCGGCCCAGGGCGAGAGTCCCTCGCAGGTCTTGAGCACCACGATGGAGTCCCTCCACGACGACAGCACCACGTAGCTGAGGAACGCCTCCGTCTTGAAGATGAGGTTGCCTTCCTCCAGGTCCTCCGTCATCTCCAGGTACTCAGCGGCGCACCGGAGGCCCGGAGATGTTGCCCGCCGTCAGGTCCACCGCCATGCCGTAGCAGAACCGCGCCGCCAGCTCGAACGAGTCCGCGCCGCCCGGGACGTCGTCCAGCTCCACCACCACGGCCGACGCCGTGTCGCCCGCCAGGTCCGAGGAGGACGACGCCGTCTCGTAGATCGCGCGGCTCATCCGCCCGCTCCGGAGATCATCAGGTACTGCATGGAGTTTGGGACATCAGTTAAACAAACAAGCGTGTGCATGCATGGAATTAGCTTCATCAATCCATGGCCCATTTCGTGCCAGAAATCTACTGTATAGCGTTGTTGCAACCCGTACGAGAACAAATTAGGAAATAACAAAGCCTGTGTTTTTAGACAAAGTAGAAACGCCACTCCCTCAACTTTGAACGCTTAATTAATTAGTAAGCATCATAACTACCTACCTTGTGAAGATGGAAGCTGACATCTCCAACTTTGACAAGCAAATCGCTGGGAATATCGCTGTTAACATACCTGCTCAGATCGTTTCAGACACAGTTAAAATCATCAGTTACTATCTTGGACAAGAAGGCAAATGATAATCAAACCAGGACGATATATGGATGAAGGAAGTATGTGTGTACCAGGACTGGTCTCTGCGAACGAAGCCGTCGTTCTTGAGCGCCTCGTGCCGTCCCGAGGAGCCGCCGACGGGGACGAGCCCTCGCTCACCGGCATGGCTCTCGCTCTCCGACTCCACATAGCCTTCTTCTTTCGATCTACGCTCGCCTCGCCTTGAATTGAACGACGACAGAGCTTATATGAAAATATATAGCTCTCGGGTGCTGTATGATCTTCATGAAAAAAAGATGGACACACGAGCAAGTTTATTAGTACCACGTATGCTAGCTGGTGCAATTTAAGAATCTAGATGGTTGGTTGATAAAGGAAACTGCGCGTACGTAGTGCGTATGTACAACCTTGTGCACGGGAGGGAGATGATGAAGGAGCAGCAGGTACTGCAGGAGTCCTGCTCTTGCTGTCCTTGCAGCTGTGTACGTAGTAGTACGTACTGATTGACGACTGACAGTACCAGCAGCAGCTGCAAGCCGGTCGCTATAGCAGCGAAGAAGAAGAAGAGCGACGACGATGCTGAGCTGGATTAGCTTAGCTTCCGGGCTTCTACTGGCTAGCTAGGTATGGTAGGGGCCGGCCGGATGGATAGGCCGGATAGGGGGTGGGTGGGGGTGGGGTGGCAGGGGGGGTTGGGGCGGGGGGTGGGGGGTGATAGATGGTGCATCGGTTGGTGCTGGTGCTGCAGGCTGGATCGACGCGCGAGCGAGGCCAGCCAGTCATAGACTCATAGGTTATGGGGCGGGGGTCGTCGAGGAGCTAGCGATCGAGACCACATGGAATGTTTGTTCTCGGCGTTGGGCCTGGCAGGCGAGCGAGCTAGTACTCGATCGGATATGGTCAATCACCACGCTCAGACTATCTTCAACGACGACATCTAAAATATAAGACCCATTTAACGCTTCTGAGACAAAAAGTTCGAAGATGCATCTTCAGCAACAACAGATAAGATTGAAAATTCTTTCTATAAATAGGTTTTTAGGGAGAAAGGATGTACATATTTGGGTTGTGTCTACCGAACAGCATAAAAATAAATCTTCCGTATAGATACTCTGTTGAAGGCTAATTTTAGGTTTAGGTGTTCACGTGGGTTCCTTTGTTGGAGACCGTCTCACCAGCAGCTGCATGCCTGCCTGCTTCTCTCGCCGTCGTCGTTACCTGCAGACAAATAGGTAGGTCAGCTGCATGCCTGCCTGCTTCTCTCGCCGTCGTCGTTCTGCAGACAAATGGTGGTAGGTCAGCTGCATGCCTGCCTGCTTCTCTCGCCGTCGTCGTTACCTGCAGACAAATAGGTAGCCAGCAGATGAGGCCTCGGATCAGCGGAAGCCAGCTAGCCTCTTCCTTACGCGATCTATACCTCCGATATATGCGCTCCATCGCTAATCCGTTTCACCTCCCAAGCAAGGATTATACTTCTTGGCTTCGCAAACAGGATTATATATAATGATATATCAATTGCATTGCTTTCTGGGATCATATCGATCCTTGTCTCCTTCGCATTGTATGAGAGCTCTCACCGTTACTGCTGCCTGCGATTGAGTGCTAACTACACCTACACGTGTTCAATCGCCTTGCCGCCGGAATAAACAAGTAGGAGTAAAGATACTTAGCCCCCGTTTGCGATGGCTTCTCTTTATAAACGGTTGTTGTTTCCAGGGAATATTCTACATTATAATAAACAAGGAGTTATTTTTCTCCTTTTCAGAAGTAGATAGGAGCCGGGCGAAAAGAAACCCGCCAAAAAGCGTCTTATTCAGGTCTTGCCAATATAAGAAAAAGGAAAATGTACAACTCCCCTCATTTTTGAGCTATTTTCTCTCTCATTACTTTGGTGCGTCCCTCCCCCTCCTCCGTGTTTTTGAGGTGTTTACCTTCTTTTTTCTTGAGTGAATGCCATAGTTTATACTCCTATATAAGTTACTCCTTCCATCCCAAAAATAAATGTTCATCTCACATTTCTAGATCTAGTTTGACAAGCTTTTTTATAGAAAATAGTATCAACATCTATATATATATCTAAATAACTTGGTTCAGTATGAAAATATATGGGCGTGATTAATCTAATGATGCTTATTTGGTATCATAAACGTTACTACTTTTATATATATATATATATATATATATATATTTGGTTACCATTTGACATTGTTTAACTCCTCAAAATACGAGATGCGCATTTATTTTAGGACGAGAGAGAGTCCTCGTCATTATCTTTAAAGGATACCCTCCATTGTCTTTGCCTTATAGTTCATTCTATCTACAGTGTATTAGTACACACCATATGTAGCACTTGTATACATATATTGATATATATGAAATTTTAGACCTGATGTTAAACACCGTCTAACTCCTTCTTCGTTCTTGAACCTGTTCTATCTTGTTTTTCCTTTCCTCTTATTCTCCCTTAGCCCTCTGTTCATTCCTCTTATTCTCACACCTCCCCTCTCTTCATTAAATGAAGCTCCAACGGTTAGAGGGTCTTGAGACCCCCCCAACCCCACACACAACATCCACATAGGAGTTGCCTTGCTTTCTAAAACTTACAGATGAACCACACTTGAAAAAATTAAATGAAGACTTAGGAGGGTGCCTCACTTTCACCATACCTGTTTTCTACTATGTGGTAAAGGTTTCACAGCTCTGCTAAAACAAAATATAGGGTCGAATCCAAGGCGTGAAGGTTTGTCGGGTGTGCACCGAGTGTATCCCATCTACTCTTTCTTGTGACTTTGATATTATGACAGGCAGAGGGAGGGATGCACTAGAGCTATAGAGAATTTTGCAAATATATGAGGAGTGCTCGGGACAAATGATCAATATGGAGAAATCGGCTATCATGTTCAGTCCTAATACAACTCAATCTAAGAGGGAGGATGTCTTGAGTACTTTGCACATTCCAAAGGTCGAAGGAGACACTAAATGAGAGGTATTTTTAGGCTTCTTGTCTTTGTAATGAAAAATCAATAACAAAGGTGAGCTATTTGAAGGAGAGAATTTGGCAGCACATTTAGGGATGGAAGGAGAAAATGTTGTTATGAGCTGGGAAGGAAGTACTGATCAAAGTAGTTGCCAGGCTATATCGACATTTGCCATGGGCTATTTTGATATCACAAAGGAGGTATGCGATCAGATCAGTAAGATGATAGCAAGGTACTGGTGGAGCTGCCAAGAGAAAGAGAATAAAATGCATTGGATCAGTTGGAAAATACTAACTCGGTCTAAGGGAAAAGGCGGTTTAGGCGTTCATGATATCCATAGCTATGCTGGCAAAGCAGGGTTGGAGATTGTTAGAAAACCTAGGATCGTTGTGTGCACAGATTCTAAAGGCCAAGTATTATCCAAATAGTTAGAGGGGCTTGAGCCCTCCACCTCTGTCTCTTCGTTAAATGAAGCTCCAACGGTTAGAGGGGCTTGAGCCCCCCAACCCCACACACAACATCCACATTGGAGCTGCCCTTGCTTACTAAAACTTACATGTCAGCACACTAGAAAAAAAAAGAAATTCTAGAAATTCCAATCATTGTCTCAAATAATTTTTACAACAATAGCTGTTAATTAACTTGCCCGATTATAAAATACATAGATTTATAGAAGTTTGTGATGCTATGAATGTGCTTATCTTTGCTCTCTCATTTATTCATATAACATAATACTTGTATAGATACTTTATAATCTTTGTGGAATATCGTCTTGATTATTTACTTCATATGTTTTCCATCCTTCTTCATAGCTTTTCCCTTTGCATCACACAATCATGTGTGTTTGACATGTGTTTAGTTCAAAGTTGACTTGAGCTATGTAATAATGACATGAAAATCAATATGCTTATCATGGTTCCTCCATACATGTTTACCTAATTGAAAGGTCCTAATGGCTAGAGGGGGGTGAATAGCCTATTAAAAATTTCTACAACAACACTTAATAAACCGGTTAGACAATTATGAGGCGAAGCAAGTATTGCACTAGCCTACTAAAATTGCAAGCCACCTACCACAATTCTACTTTATATGATTTCTATCCACACAATAGCTATGTCACTACACTAAGTTAGTGCGCCCTCAAATGCTAACTAAAGAGCCACACTAACCAAACTAACAAGCTCTCACAACTAGCTACACTAAAGAGCTTGACAACTAGTTTGCGGTAAAGTAAAGAGAGTGAGCAAGAAGGTTATACCGCTGTGTTGAGGAAAGGAGCCAATCAATCACAAGAATGAATAACAATGAAGACCAATCACCTCGGAATCAAATAATGAATATAATGATTTTTACCGAGGTTCACTTGCTTGCCGCAAGCTACTCCTCGTTGTGGCGATTCACTAACTTGGAGGTTCACGCGCTAATTGGCATCACACGCATAAACCCTCAATAGGGTGCCGCATAACCAACACAAGATGAGGATCACACAAGCCATGAGCAATTCACTAGGGTACTTTTTTTGGCTCTCCGCCGAGAAAGGTCAAGAACCCATCACAATCACCACGATCGGAGCCGGAGACAATCACCACCCTCCGCTCGACGATCCTCGCTGCTCCAAGCCGTCTAGGTGGCGGCAACCACCAAGAATAACAAGCGAATCCCGCAGCGAAACATGAACACCAAGTGCCTCTAAATGCAAACACTCAAGCAATGCACTTGGATTCTCCCAATCTCACAAAGATGATGAATCAATGATGGAGATGAGTGGGAGGGCTTTGGCTAAGCTCACAAGGTTGCTATGTCAATGCAAATGGCCAAGAGTGCGAGCTAGAGCCGGCCATGGGGCTTAAATAGAGAGCCCCCACGAATAGAGCCATTGGGCTCCTCTTTCACTGCACTGAACACGGGCTGACCGGACGCGCCGGTCAGATTGACCGGACGCTGGACCTCAGCGTCCGGTTGCGCGATGCACGCCACGTGTCTCCTTTCTTCAAATACCGAGCGCCCGATCCCAATGGTCAAGTGATGACCGGACGCGCTGCTGCAAAGTGACCGGACGCTGGACCTCAACGTCCGGTCGTTTCCAGTAAGCATCCAGGAGCGAGAAATCCATGCTCGACCGGACACACCCAGCGTCCGATCACACGGCGACTCCCCTATGCGCTGCCACGTCAGCAGGACCGGACGCAACCCTCTAGCGTCCGGTCACTAAGTGACCCCAGTGTCCGGTCGAGACCGGCGTAACGTCTTCGGCTGCTTCTTCGACCGGACGCGCCGGTCCCTATCGAGACCGGCGTCCGGTCACTTACGGTGACCTCCGTCTTTTACAGATATAGATGCCCGGTGGCACCGTCGAACTATCCGCACTCTATGGGCGGACACTTCGCCCGGTGAAAGTTCTAACCCTTGCTCAAATGTGCCAACTACCAAGTGTATCACCTTGTGCACATGTGTTAGCATATTTTCACAAATATTTTCAAGGGGTGTTAGCACTCCACTAGATCCTAAATGCATATGCAATAAGTTAGAGCATCTAGTGGCACTTTGATAACCGCATTTCGATCATGAGTTTCACTCCTCTTAATAAAATACGGCTATCAATCCTAAATGTGATCACACTCACTAAGTGTCTTGATCACCAAAACATAATGGCTCCTACCATTTATACCTTTGCCTTGAGCCTTTTATTTTCTCTTTCTTCTTTTCAAGTCCAAGCACTTGATCATCACCATAGCATCACCATCATCATGTCATGATCTTTATTTGCTTCACCACTTGGAATGTGCTACCTATCTCATGATCACTTTGATAAGCTAGGTTAGCACTTAGGATTTCATCAATTCACCAAAACCAAACTAGAGCTTTCACTAATTTGTATACTTTGAGGGTTTCTTTTGTATTAACAATGATAAGTGGGTGAACTCATATAAGAGTACCTTGGGATATTTTTATAATGATAGAGACACATGCAATATAGATGTAAAATTAGGGGCTTACCTTTAGGTTATTTAATAATGGCAAGTTCTGTAATTTGCGATTACACAGTACAACTCAGGCACTCACAACACACGTAGACTCACCCCTATGAACGCACATACACAAACCTAACCCCTATGAGCATCTCGTAGACTGGGCTGACAAATCCTTGAGATTAACAAAGTCACCACAGGTGCCTCGCTGTCGACGGGAACGCCACCTACCATTGAAAGCACAACACCGTTAAATCCTGAAATATTCGCTCCCACGGGGAGTCGAACCAGAACCTGAGGTGCTACTGAGCCTCTTATAACTACTATATGCTACATGCCCGCCTTTCACGCAAGTTCTGTAATTTGGGTGTAGATTTAGAGGGTTATTCTAGATTTTCCATAATAGCACAAGTGGATAATTTAGATGAAGTTTAGGGGTTACTTTAGGTTACTTTTCATAACGGTAAATGTTGGTAATTTGTGTACATATTTAGAGGTTACTCAGATTATGGTGGATGTGGGCATTTTATCTAAAAAAATAGAGTAGATTCCATGACAATTATTGTCAACAGAAAATTTCGTTTATACCACCAAGCTAAGGATGGTGCCAAATAATAATACATTCAAAATTCTCCCCCCTCCCATCCATACCACAGCCCTTTCAAATGTGTTGCATCTATACTAAAGGAAATTTATACATATTAATAACTCATTCCTATTATTTATTCCCCTGATTATTTAAGTCTTCAAATTGTACCTTGCAATCTTACTTTACTTTGTTTGCGTATGGGTTGGAATGAAAAGTTTACAGAAACCAACTTGAATATTTATTATTTATGGAGGTGTACGGTTGAACCTATGATTGCCGCCCTTTTCATCCCTCTTGAATATCTAAAGCAAACGTTTTTATAGCGTGTGTGTGTACGGCTGTAGGCCGTGAGGCAAGCAGCAGAGGCCACAGGGTCGCCCACACCGTCAACGAGGAGCAACGCGGCATCGCCATTCCTCTTCCTCCCCGGCGCAGGCGCCCATGACCGCGCCACATGACTACAGCGACGTGGTTCCGCGCAACCCCCCCCCCCCCACCGTCGGCGAAACCGATGGATCGGGCTCCAATATCTGGCGAAATATATATGACTGATGGCAACGGCCAGAGAGCGCTGTACGTAGCTACCATGGCCTAAGCTTGACCATCACCGGATGGAGCGAAGATGCAGCGTCCAGGCCGTGGCGTGTACGAGCTGTGCAGTAACCTGAATGGGCGTCGCGGTCTGGAGTGAAGTCTGCCCCATCATGGAAGTTCCTGTGTCTAGACAATGATTAGCTCCGAAACAGTACTTTTGTCTTTATGAAGCTATGTGGTCCTTCCAACTTAATCACTGTCTTGCTACCATGCTACAGTGATCTGCTGCCTACTGGAAGTGTGCCTGCTAAATTTATGGCAGCTTTAGCATCCGGACGTCCGAACGCCCACGCAGCCTGTCCCAGTCCGTTGATTTTTTTCCCACCCCGCACGCACACCCCATCGCGTCGTAGCGCCCGCGCGTCCGGATGACTCGCCTTGCACGCGCATCTCGCCCTGTCCGCCTCGATTGGAGGCCGTTCGCCCCGCCCCGCACGTGCACCCATCCCTATCAGCGCTTCGACCGCTGGCCCCTAGCGCGCTTCATCCGCTGGCCTCCAACTTGCCACGCCACATTTCCCAGCGCCCTTGCCGTGCCACCATCACTCCCCGCGCCCTCTGAGTCTCCGAACAACATGAAACATGTGCAACATGAAAACACATGAATGCAACATGTACGTATGAAACAGATGAAACATCTGAAATATACATTTACAACATACATGTGAAACATATGCAACATCCAAATAAAACACTTGCAGCCTGCAACATGAAAACACTTATTGCAACATAAGACTGAAACAGATGAAACATTTCGAACATATTGTTCACATGTGTAAAATATATACAACATCCATATCAGAACGCTTGCAACATACGTCTGGAACAGATAAACATTTTGAACAAACCTCTGAAACACTTGCAACATGCCTCTGAAACACTTGCAACATATGCAACATGTGTAAGATCCCCAATCTATTTTTATAACATCCATATAAAACAATTGCAACATACCTCTAAAATAATTGAAACACTTGAAACATACGCTTGGAACATGCGCTTTCATCGCAACATCTCCTTGCTAAGGCCACGTGTTGCGGCGACCATGACCTTCCGGTGGGGAACGGCATCGGCGACAGCACCTCGGCAACACCCCAGCAACACCTAGGCGCGTGCGGCGGACGGGGCACGGCGCGCAGCGGTGGGGGTGAGGCATGCTGCGAGCTGGAGCGGGCGTGGCAGGGGATGGAGCGTGGCGCGGTGATGGAGAGGGCGCGGCGCGGCTACGGAGGGGGTGCGGTGCGGGATGGAGCGCGGCGCTAGATGGGGGAGCCGCACGGCGTGGGATGAGGTGCACGGTGGGAAAGACGGCAACGACGAGCGCACGGCGCAACAGCACGCGATGGGCGAGCACGGGAGTGGAAGATATTTTTGAGAGAGATGAGGAGACACAGAGAGGAAGCAGACCTATTGGTCGGTAGCGCGCAGGCCTGGAACGCTGCGTCCGCATGGACGGACGTCCGCTCCTGAGGATTACCGCTAAATTTATCAATTTATCCTAGTATATCTTGCAGACAGGATACGGTCTTCAAGATCGACAATCTACGTGTTGATTAGACTCTGGAAAGATGATAATGCAACAATCTATCTATCTGTTCTATATCTATACAATAATAGGTCTAGAAATTATGATATTAATTGAAAAAATATGTATTATTAGATTTTTTGGCCTAAGGGTCGAGATTAAATAGAAAAATATATGCCACATACTATTTACTTGTCGGGGACCTAATACCAGGATACCCCAGAAGGTGGAACCAATGACCATCGAACGTTAAAAACTTCAGGACGGACAAGGGTGCCGCTGCGTTCCTTGCCCGAATGACGAAAGTTAGGTTCCGTCTCGCCCGACGCCTTTGGACCAACCCCGCCTCACCCGAGGGCAAAGGGCCCCGAGGGCAAAGGGGTGGCCTCCGTCTCGCCTGACGCCTTTGGGCCATCCCCCGCCGCCCGAGGGCAAAGGGCTGGCCTCCGTCTCGCCAGACGCCTTTGGGCCAGCCCGCCGCCCGAGGGCCGAGGGCTAGTCTCCGCCCGCCCGAGGGCCGAGGATACACTCTGCCTTGCCCGACCCCCGAGGGGTGGGTTCGGGTCACGCCAAAGGATAAGGATGGCTCCGCCGCCCGACGCACCGAGGGCGAACCTCGCCTGCTCGATGTCCAAAGGCTGGTTTTATCTTACCTCGATAACTCTCTCCCATTCCTCATGATGATGGGTACAAGCAAGACAAGACGTTCGGGTCAACCACGGCTTCAAGGACCATACCACGCACGCGGTGAGGAAAGTCTTGCCAGGAATGACTGGACATGTGCTTTAGACCCTCCCGGCGCCGCAGAGCCCAAAAGGTATTGCAGGCGCTGCATTCTCGCCTCAGAGTTGTAGGCGCCGCCTTGATTTCTGGGACACGAGACCCGATGAAGATACACGACAACCGCTACACTCTAGAAAAGGATTTGTAATCTCCACAAATGACGGACATGCTGTCACCACATTATGGACCAAGGGAGGCGCGCGCCCGCTTCCCGACCCTCGGGTCCACCAAAACGCAGGACCTTGCTTACACATGGCTACTACTCTGACCTCGACTCCGTGTCCCTCCGACAGAGACTCATAGAGCTGTATAGGCGCATGGAGCAAGGTGGGCGAGGTTCATAAGTCAAAACCACGCATGTACTCGAGCCCATACCTGCACAGAGGGCACTATTCTGTAACCATCCTGACATTCTACTGTGAAGCATCGACAGATTGTAGGCGCTTATCTTCCTTTCGCACCCATCGAATGAGTAAGGAGGCTAGGTAGAGCACGGATTCTAAGCCCCTGCCCTTGTAAAGCCATCCCTTCATCTATAAAAGGATGCACTTCCTCCAAATGAAGGGGAAAAAAAACAACGCAATGCACACGCGCTAGACAAGTCGCCACCGAGCTCTTGGCTTCCTTTCGACCCTTCCATCAGAGACTTGGGACTGTCCCTCTCTCGATCATTTGTATCCCCTACTACTTAACCATTCACGGTGCTAATAACACGAGCAAAGAACAAACCGGACTTAGGAATATTCAGCCCTGAACCAAGATAAATCTTGTGTCCTTTAGCGCACATTCATCCGAGCCTAACGCAGACATTATAAATTTACTTGCCGGTGCTTGTACGAAACACCGAAGGCCATGCGCGCCGCCGGTAGGGGCTTATGCGTTCCAAACCAGGCCTCGGATGGCCACCCACGCAATCACTGGGCCCGGGCGCACATGTGCGCTTCGGCAACCTAGATTTCATCGTCACACTAGGAGGAGAACTGATGTCGACCCACACGGCCACATGACCTCTCCCTTCCATCAACCCGACCATCCGAGGCTTGAGGGCCCACGGGTGACTCCCTTGGACCCTAGTTTTCCAGGAGCCCCAGCAAATCATCATCCCATTTCCCGAAGGCCCGTACAAAGCGCCCGACAGCGCTTCCATTTGTCTCTCAGAACGCCGCGGCGACCGCCGCCACCTTCTCGTCATCACGCGATGGTTCAGCCGCCACCGATAGCGCGAGTTCGTGGGGTAGTCGAACACGATCCGGAGACACTTCTACGGGCTCTCTCGTGGAGGAACCAGAATCGTCCTCTAGCTTCGACTCCAGCATGGGGAGCCATCACCCTTCTCGGGAATGCTTCATGACGCAAACCCCCGAGGGACACGTCCAAAGCGTCTCCAGAGAAGAAACAACCCCAATAGGCAACCCCAATGCCAGGATCAAGGCGGAGACGGCGGCTGCATCTCACGTAAGAATGGAGCAGCTAAGAGCACGAAAGCAAGAGATCGATGACGCCGGACAACAGTTTGTCCGGGAATACCGAAACATCGAGGAGGAGATCAAGCGTCGCGGAGACGGTGGGCACGCACGCACCTCGGCCCGTGATGTGCATCGGAGGATCCTCACCGATGATGGGACTCTCCCTCATTTCGCTCGGGCAAGCCAGAACATCGCCGCAGCAATGGCCTTGCTACACGGCCTTTCGGAGGCCGCGACGTCCGAGGATCGCCGCGCCCATCGAGAAATTCGCACGTTGCTCGAACGTGCAGCGGCGCAGCAGGCGGAAAGCTCGTTGTCTCGACGACGTGAGCCCGACACCAGCCAGCGCACGCCCTTGGTACGTCCCGCCAAGGACGCGTCCGTTCACCAGACGCCACCGGGCAATAGGCAGCGCTCCGCTATCCCGGTACATCAACGTCTCGGCCACATCCGTGACATGCGCTGCACCATCGATGCCCGCAGGCGCACCCACGGTGACGAAAGAGAAGAAGCCCATCGCGGCTATCATCCATGACGCGGCGGACGCTACGACAGTGGCGAGGACCGGAGCCCGAGTCCCAGCCTGCCTGGCCCTCGGGCCTTTGGCCGACACATCCTCAACGCTGTGTTCCCCGAGGTACCGACCGCCCACCAATATCCTAAAATATTCTGGAGAATCAAACCCCGAGCTTTGGCTCGAAGACTATTGGCTTGCCTGCCAAGCCGGTGGTGCGAGTGATGACAATTTCATTATTCGCAATCTCCCGCTATTCTTGGCCGATTCGGCACGTGCGTGGTTGGAGCACCTACCATCCAACGCCATTCAGAGTTGGGCGGATCTCATGGAGATCTTTGTGGGTAACTTCCAAGGCACATATAAACGCCCTAGAAACCCATGGGACCTCAAGAATTGCCGCCAGAAGGCCGATGAAACCCTCCGTGGGTACATTCGGCGCTTCTCCCAACAGTGCAACGAGCTCCCTAATGTTGCCGACGCCGACGTGATAGGGGCCTTCCTATCCGGGACAACCTGTGAATCCCTCGTCCACAAGCTGGGACACAGGGGCTCGCGGACCACCAAGGAACTCCTGGACATCGCCACCAGCCACGCCTCAGGAGAGGAGGCGGTCGGCAAGCTCTTCTTCGTGACCGACCGACGGCAAGGCAAGGTAGGATGAGGCCACCGACGAAGGCACCTCCGACCGCCCCGCCAAGAGAAAGAATAAGAAGCAACGACGCAACAACTCGCTCGTGGCCGCCGCCGACCGAAGGTGGACGGAAGCCCATGGAAGGCACTCCCAACCACTTTGAAAAAAATGCTCGAGGGGCCATGCCCAAACCACGCTTTCCGCCAAACATCTATACAAGGAATGTGGCCTCATGCAAAAACTTTGACCGGAGGCCTCAACAAAGGAGAGCAGGGAAGGAACTCGCCCCTAGGATGACGACGCCGAGGAGAAGGACGACACCTTCCGACTCCAAACGGTGCCCTCATGATCTTCGGAGGATCAGCCGCCTCACGACTCCAAACGCCGCCAAAAGGTCGCGACGCAAGCGAGGTCTATACGGCCGAACCAGCCACGCCACCTTCCTCTCGATGGTCGAATCCGCCATAACCTTCGACCGAGCCAACCACCCCGCCCGCCCCACACCCGGAAGGTACCCGCTTGTCGTCGACCCGATCGTCGCCCAAAACGGCTCACAAAGGTATCGATGGATGGAGGAGGCGCGGCCTCAACATCATGTACGCCAAAATGCTCGACGAGATGGGCGCCGATCGAACGAACCTCCGTCCCATCCGAGCACCCTTCCATGGCGTCAGTACTGGTAGGCGTGCCATGCCACTAGGATAGATCGATCTGCCCGTCACTTTCGGGGATCGGTCCAATTACAGGACTGAGACCCTCACCTTCGATGTAGTAGGGTTCCCTCCGACTTTTCACGCCATCCTGGGACGACCGTGTTACACGAAGTTCATGGTCGTCCCCAACTATACGTACCTTAAGTCTGAAGATGCGGGCCCCACGGGGTCATCACCATCGACACCTCCTTCCAGCGCGCTTTACGAAAAGCGGTTGAATGTCGCGATCATGCCTCCGCAGATCGCCGCCACCAAAGAGCTTGCCACCCTTAGGGAGGAGGTTGCCGAAAACACCCGACGCCAAAAACAACAACCGGATCGTTCAAACCGGCAGAGGGCTCCAAGGAGGTCCACGTGGACCCCAACGGCTCCAAGGCTAAAAGGGTCCATATTGGTACTTCACTCTCTTCCGAATAGGAAAGAGCGCTCGTCGACTTCCTTCGCAATAACAAAGACATCTTTGCGTGGAAACCCTCAGATATGCTAGGCATCCCGAGGGAGGTCACCGAGCATGCTTTAAAAATCCACCCGCACTCCAAGCCGAAAAAAAGCAGCGTCTACGCCGCTTCGACGAAGAAAAACGTAGGGCCATCGGTGAAGAGATAGCAAAACTGTTGGCCGCTGGGTTCATCAGGGAAGTATCCCACCCAGAGTGGCTAGCAAATCCCGTTCTTGTATGAAAGAAGAACGGGAAATGGAGGATGTGTGTCGACTACACGGGCCTCAACAAGGCATGCCCAAAAGACCCGTTTCCTTTACCACGCATTGACCAAATAGTTGATTCTACCTCAGGGTGCGAAACCCTCTGCTTCCTTGACGCATACTCCAGCTATCACCAGATCGCGATGAAAGAGTCCGACCAGCTCGCGACATCTTTTATCACCCCCTTCGGATCGTTCTGCTACGTTTCAATGCCGTTCGGTCTGAAGAACGCTGGCGCAACTTACTAGCGCTGTATGCTCAACTGCTTCGGGGACCTCATCGGGCAAACCGTTGAGGCCTACGTCAACGACATCGTAGTTAAAACCCAGCGGGCCGAACACCTTGTTGTCGACCTTGAGCAAACCTTTGCAAAACTCCGGGCAAACGACATCAAACTCAATCCCGAAAAGTGTGTTTTCGGGGTCCCGAGGGGCATGCTGCTCGGCTTTATTGTCTCCGAGCGCGACATCGAGGCCAACCCGGAGAAAATCTCATCCATCACAAAAATGGGCCCAATCCAAAGCATAAAGGGGGTTCAGCGAATCACAGGATGCCTTGCCGCCCTCAGCTGATTCATTTCGCGCCTCGGTGAACGAGGACTTCCCCTTTATCGACTCCTTAAGAAATCCGACCACTTTGAGTGGACAGCCGAGGCTCAGGAGGCGCTTGACATGGTTAAACAATTCCTAACTAAACCGCCGGTCCTAGTCCCTCCGTACAACGGAGAATCCCTCCTACTGTATATATCTGCCACCACGCAAGTGGTCAGCTCCGCCTTAGTAGTAGAGCGAGAGGAAGAGGGGCACGCCTTCAGGGTACAACGGCCTGTGTACTTCATCAGCGAGGTGCTATCCAACTCAAAAACCCGTTACCCCTAAATCCAGAAACTCCTCTACACCATCCTTGTCACCAAGAGAAAGCTACGTCATTACTTCGAGTCACACCCTGTGACAGTCGTGACATCTTTCCCCCTCGGCGAGATCGTCCGCAGCCGGGATGCTACAGGAAGAACCACAAAGTGGGCGCTCGAGCTAATGGATCAGGGCATTACTTGTGCCCCCCGAACAACGATCAAATCCCAGGTGCTGGATGACTTCATCGCAGAGTGGACCGAGGTCCAGATGCCACCAACAATCGCCAATCAAGAGTACTGGACGATGTACTTCGACGGATCGCTGATGAAGAAAGGCACCGGCGCGGGACTAGTCTTCGTATCTCCCCTCGAGGTCCACATGAGGTACATGGTTCGACTCCATTTTCCCTCATCAAACAATATCGCAGAGTACAAAGCGCTCATCAATGGCCTACGAATCGCTATCGAGCTGGGCATCCGATGTCTCGACGTCAGAGGCGACTCCCAGCTGGACATCAACCAGGTCATAAAGGAGTCAAGCTGCCACAACGCCAAGATGGAGGCATACTGCCAAGAAGTCCGATGGCTGGATGATAGATTCGACGGCCTCGAACTCAATCACATCCCAAGGCGCCTCAACAAAGCAGCCGACACGCTTGCGAAAGCAAAGATCCGCCGAGAGCTGCGATCCGCAGCGTCTTCGCCGGACGATCAACACAAACCCTCGGTACGCTACACGGGGTCGGAACAAGCCGACGATGGCCCATGTAGTCCGACCCTAGGGGCCGATCAGCCAACTGCTCCGCCCGACCCCGAGGTCATGGCGCTTGAAGAGGACCCAGCGGCATAGTCTGACCCTCCCGACGACTGGAGAACGCTTTACCTCGACTACCTCCTCCACGACATACTACCAGCAGACAAAACGGAAGCCCGACGGCTCGCACGACGCGCCAAGTCCTTCATTCTTGTAGAAGGCGAACTCTACAAACGGAGTCACATCGGGATTCTGCAACTCAGATCCTCGGCTAACAGGAAAACTCCCATCGGGCGACATCCACGGTGGAATCTGCGGTCATCATCATGCCGCACCAAGAACCTTGGTTGGAAATGCATTCCGACAAGGCTTCTACTAGCCCACCGCAAGAGCCGATGTCGAGCAAATTGTACGCACCACGAAGGGTGTCAAGATTACGCCGCAAACTCACCTCCCGCCCAGCACTCTAGATGATCCCCATCACATGGCCCTTCGCGGTCTAGGGGCTCGACCTGGTTGGGCCACTCAAAAAGGCGCCCGGGGCTTCACCCACCTGCTTGTCACCATAGACAAGTTTACAAAATGGATTGAAGCTCGACCAATATCCACGATCAAATCCGAGCAAGCTGTGCTATTCTTCCTCGACATCATCCATCGCTTTGGAGTCTTGAACTCCATCATCACGCATAACGGCACGCAGTTCATCGGGTAGGAAATTCATTCGATTCTCACGATGAACAACACATCCGGATCGATTGGGCAGCCGTCGCACACCCCGGACAAACGGGCAGGTTGAGTAGCATAAACGGCATGCTCTCGCAAGGCCTTAAGCCGAGAATTTTCAACCGGTTGAACAAATTCGGCGCGCGCTGGCTCGCTGAGCTTCCGGCCATACTCTGGAGCCTGAGGACAACTCCTAGCCGAGCCATTGGCTACACACCCTTCTTCATGGTCTACGGTTCCGAGGCCGTCCTCCCAACGGACCTTGACTATGGAGCACCAAGAATCAGAGCATACGACGAACAGGGGGCCGAGGCATCCCATCAAGACGCCATGGACTAGCTAGATGAAGCCCGCGACATCGCCCTCCTTCGTTCAGCTAAGTACCAGCGCGGCGGTACCATAGCCGATGGGTATGGGGTCGATCCTTCAACGTCGGGGACCTCGTCCTCCGCCTTGTGCAGAGCAACAAGGACCGCCACAAACTCTCACCGCCCTAGGAGGGGCCCTACGTCGTCGCAGAAGTACTTCGCCCGGGCGCCTACAGGTTGAAAACCATCGACGGCAAGGTCTTCAACAACGCCTGGAACATTGAGCAGCTACGTCGTTTTTACCCTTAAATAAGTGCATACTCTTCCTTATCAGTTTTTGTCATTACAAAACCTCGATTCTTAGTGACTTCCGACCCCTACAAAGTGCGAGGGGTCAGATCTCACTCGGGGGCTGACATAAGTAATACAAGTAGTACGCTTGCAAAAACTTCCTGTGTTATATTTACAAACGTTCTCTAAGTTTTCCGTTCTTCTCATAAAAAAGTTGTAAGAACTAAGATTTTGGGAATAAATTCTGACTATAATCGGTAGGATCTGGAGTCCCACGCCCAAATGTCATGTAACCCCTTTGCTCACCAAAGACGATTAGCATTATTTTTCACCCGTAGTCCTAGTTTGTTACGGCTTAAACCATGGAAAGGGTCGGAGGGCACAAAAACCTTTTTACAAAGAGAGGAAGCTAAAGGGTCGTCTCAGTAATAAAAGATGAAAATTTGTTCATTTTTGTACAAATTCACCACTTACAAAGTGATTTCATCACAAAAGGACTAACATACTTGTAAATTCAGAGGACTATTTACTCGGGGTTTCGCCACAAAATTATTCAATTATAGTCTCCGCTTACCTTTACTACAAGTACTATCGGGCCACCGCGCCACGCTCTCCATCGGCAACGCCCGGCATGTGCACGGGCGGTTCGCTTCATCGCGGCCACCACGCCACGCTCTCCATCGGCAACGCCCCGCCGCTCCCGGGGTCCTCAAGGCACTTTGTCACCGCAATGTCGAGCTCCACGCCAAGAATCGTGGTGCCCCTCCACCGGGCATCCGGGACTACGCCATCATCATCACCGCAACCCCGACAACGGCGCCGAACGGGAGGCGCCTCGCCGTGGGGAAGCCGCAGAACGAACAACGGCAAGGGCGACGATGTCCGCACCCTCCAAGATTCTCTCTTCGGCGGCGGCAAGCTCTTCCCGCAAAAGGCCCCGCACCACCTCATCTATGTTGGATGACCTCCACTCGACATCACACTGGATTCACGAGTAGATCGGTGAGTTTTCCTCTCTCTCGCATTACCCTTCCTCACTCAGAACCACCACAACAGCATGGACGATCCGGTGGAAAGGAAGAAGGAGAGGTAGCGGTTCAAAGGCGTAGTAAGAGATGGGATGAGAACTCCTCCCTCCCTATTTAAAGAGGAGGAGCTGCAGCTAAGGAAAGGCGAAAGGTTGGGACGAAAAAACTCTCTCCTTCCCCGCTTAAATGCAAAATCAATGCCGATAGACCCTCGAGGGGACACGCCAGAACCGACGGGACGTGCCTCAGCCGACGAGGCACCCCCGGTCAAATGGGATATCGCTGGGTATGGCCCGCCATCGACCTTCGCCCGGACGCGGCAATTAAAGGCGCCCACATGGGCAGACGACCTTCGCCTCCCCATGCGGGACCATGGAACGATCCGACGATTGTGACCTCTGTGAAGGGGAGCAAACGACTAACTAATGTCCAAAGAAAGATAAGCATCTCGCCTTCTTACTTTACGCGTTAAAATTCATTACCGAGCTTCAACCCCGTCAAACAATGGGGACACAAACATCACACTGGGGGCTGCCGAGGATGTCTACCGACCTAGACATCCTCCTCACCCGACCCCTCCGTACGCTTGAAACCAGGGGCGCGAAATACGGGCATGAGACTTTGAATAAAACTGGACGAACTAGTAGACCGTACGCCTCGATAGCTACGGTGTTTCTGTTCACCAGAAAAATCATACTCAACGCCCCCCGCGTCTCCGGCTTCGACATCTGCCTTCTCAAGAAGGGTTCAGAGGGGCCCGCCTATAGAATCTCCCACAAAGGAGAAGCTGTCAGGTTGCCCAAATCGATCGGACGACTCGGACCGCCAACGAGATACGAAAAACAAAGAATATCGATTCTTATGCAGGTTACTCCAAACCTCGTCACAAACATCAGGGCCCGAACCCATCTGGTAGGAGCTTTTCTGCCACTCATGCTACCAAGGTAACGTTACCGACCCCACCTTTATTTTGATTAAATTATGCATTCAAAATTACATATGCAAAACATTGCATCCCAACGCTTCGTGTCGCGTCACGAAACGGCCGTCACCTCATTCGATATAAGTGACAAGAAGTCGAGGTTCAAGGTCGCCCGCTGAAGGGCTCGAGGCCTTCTCACCGTAACAGAGCCGGGGAGAAATAATCGAGACGAGCCCCCAATATGCCTTGCCCGACCAGCTCGGCCGAAAACGTAACAGGACATCTCAAACTTTTCTTGTTTGATTCTAACCCCGAGCCAAACCCACGTAATCTCCATCGAGGAGAGGCCATCGGCCGCCCGAGCTTATCGAATGGCTCGGGCATCTACCGGGAGGCGGGTTAAGAAGTTGTGGAGTGCCACCAGAGGGCTCTTCCGACCCCATCAAGAAATGATGGACCCGGATTCCACATTTAACGCATTCCAGTTAGCGAGCTCATTAAGCGCGATACCGAGCCATCGAGGCAAGTGTCGTTTACTCACCCCTCCGATTGCGTAAAATCGAGGACGGGGTAACACGCAAATTACGGCCGACCCCTATCAGACCTTGATAAGGCCTAGGGGCTCGAGCCGCTCAATATAGGGACAAAGGTTCAAGGCCCTACCATCGAGCCCATAGAGTCCCCATTTGGGGAATTTCGTTGGAAGACACAGGAGGGAATATTGCAATGACATCCAAGGACTTCGCCGACCCTGTCACAAAAACCACAGAATGGGATTCCATCCAAATGTTCCGGTCTCCAGTAAACCCGACCCCAGCAAATGCAAGGGGTCAGACCTTACTCGGGGGCTGGTGAAGGTACGGCTACCTCCCTTCCTTTCTTGAAACAATCTCCTCGCATCAAGACCAGCGACAAGATTCGGGGGAACAGATTGGTATGATCGCAAAAAATCAAACAAAACAAAATTATTAAGCAAAATCACGAAACTGCATCCAGACTCGAAAATACCGACACTTGTTCACATATTACATATAAGTTGTGCTTAAAATTATTCGACTAACTACTCCCACGAAGGGAGAACCATTTCTTTCAGACTATCCGCTGAGTTCTTCACAAGGGGAGCCACCACCTTCTCAATCGCCTCCACTCATCATCATCCTCATAGGTAGGCGGAAACCTTCGCTCATCACCTTCAAAGTTGATCTCCTCTCGTAATGAGCATGGGCAACGGTGAAGGCCCCGAGTAATCCCGGCGTGAAAAGCACTCTCCTCAAGTTGGCCCACCCAAGCCGTGATACCTACACGGCACGAGCCAGCAAGTTTGGGCTGGTCTCCACCGGCTCCACCACCTTCAGGCATCAAGGACCACCCCGATCAGTAGCTTGCAGACGATCGTGCTCATCGCCTCGGTCCCCAAGGGTCCTTCAGACATGGCCAAGCTCCTTTTCTAGGTTGACAGAGATGTTTTTGGCTCTCAACCTTCGGCTCACCTCATCACCGAGATCCACCCGGAGGGAACGGACTACCTCGACGTCCTCATCCACCTTCTGCTGAAGGGCCATGGCCCTACTCTCGGCCTTCCGTCTGAGGTCCCGCTCCATCTCCAGCTCCTTTAGGACCTCGTCGGCCTTCTCATCAGCCGCGACTTTCCTCTACAGCAGCTCGTCTCGCTCCTTTCGGAGCCTGGCGATCTCCTCCTCATCCAGCTTTGACCCCGCCGACAAATCCTTAAACATCCTGTGGGCCTCCTCCGCGTCCTCACGCGCCTGGGCCTCCCGCTCCTGGGCTGGTAGCAAGCTGTGCGGCCATATCTGCTCGCAGCTGGGCCTCCTCGGAAAGGCGATCTCACTCCGCCTTCTGCTAATGGAGGAATCGGGATTTATTCCGGCTACGAGCAACAAGAGTCTGAAGAGGAAGAAGACTGGTATCAGAAATACGAAAACACAAAAACATACGAAGAAAGAAGAAAACCAAGTGAGTACCTGGGTAGTAGGAACAACGATTTCACGCAGGGCTCCTCTGGCCTGCTCTAGGGCATCCAGCATGGTCGAAATCCCAACGTCAAGACCCTCCCGCTCCATGCTCTCGGCATGATCATCGAGTGAGAAAAGAGCCGACGTCGGATCCTGGGCGGCCATCCACTGGAGCGGTGGCTCCCCCCGCACGGGAGAGCGGCTTCCTCTCGACAAAGGGGCCGGGGGCGGCTCCCTTCTGACCCTATGCGGCACCACCACCACACTCGAGGACCCTCCAACCGGACCCTCCTCCACCTGGGCAGCTTCAAGCGTCATGGGCGGATCCACCTGGGCCTCTGGTGGCGCGGACTGCACTGCGCCCTCAAGCACCACCGTGGCGGCTCCGGCTGAGCCTGGCTCTGCTCGGCAACCACCGAGGGTGCGGGCGCCACCACAGGCGCCGTCAGATCGGTCAGCGTAGCCCCAACATCGGCACCGCTCCTGCCCGAAATAGGGACGACGCCGGGCAGCGCCATCCGTCCCGCCTGAATGGCGAGGCTCTTTTTGGGCGCCAGCCCCAGGGGGTGACCCGTCCGCAAAAACCTACACAAAGGTAATAGCCATTAGGTCAAAACAGAAATGGAAAAAGGATGAAAACAGGGGAATCAGCAACTTATGCTGACGCCCTCGGCTGGCGGAAGCGTTTTGGGGACGGATCCCCAGATCCTTGCCTCGACTCGTCTGGGCGGGACTATTTCGAGCCTGCCCCCTGCTCTGAGGCAGGGGGGCTCATCTCCACCACCTCGTGGGGGCGCGGCACCAGAGCCGCCCCCCTCCATCATCTGATGGGGCGTGGCACCAGCACCGCCCCTCTCGACCATCACCTCGGGGTCGGCGGCGGCAGACCCGCTTTCCCCCAACCACCGATCCTCGGCCGGCACGCCGTGTGAAGCGATAGACTCTCCGGCCTCCACCGACCTCACCGACTCACTTCCCTCCGCGTGGAACAGGAAGGGTCCCTGCACGGACGGGCGGGCACTTGTCAGCATGTCCTCGTCCTCCAGGACGCCCCAATCCACGTCGACGAGTACCTCGTCGTCATCATCATCGTCGTCGTCGTCATCATCACTACTCACGTCCTCTCCCCGATCCCGTGCTTCCCTTGAGTCGTTTCTCCTTCTTTATCTGCTCCCTTGCCTTCTTGTCCCGCTCGACCGCGAGGCGATTCGCCGCCGCCACGGCCTTATCCTTTGGCGGCGGAACCGGACTTTCTTTGAAGACTAGCCTCCCCGGCTAGCCCCGATGTCGCAAAAGCAAGTATCAAAAAAGATGAAGATTTAGGAAAAAGAAAGAGCACGGGAGAAGAAGGCTTATTTAATTGAAGAACCTGTGTTCCGGCCGCATTGGGGATGTCCGCACCGGATACACAATGTCGAGGACCCCGCTTTGAATCCTTTGTCGGCTCTCATCGCCTCCTTTATGCACTGCGCCACTTCCGAGAAGGGAGCGCTTCGTCAACAAGCACCGCCCCTCGAACGATATCCCGAGCATCATCCGGCAGGGGAAGCGTCGCGATCATCCGGCCAGCGCCACCCTCCTCGCATGATAAGCACCGATAATTCCTGTCCCCTTTACGCCCCGTTCCTTCAGAGCTTGGAGGGCGGAAAGAAGGTCGGAAAGGTGTTTCTTGTCTTTGGATGGGACGCCCCAGCCCCATGACCCCGGAGCCTCTTCGATAAGGCGCCCGATGTACCTCGGTAGGGGGGCACTCACATCATCCCGGACATAAAACCACTGCGAGTGCCATCCCTTGTTAGATGTCGCCAGACACATGAGCGGGTAACCCCTCGACCGGGTATGGCGCAGGTGAACACTGGCGCATCCCATCGGCACGCTCACATCCTTACCCCCAATCCTCCTCTTTGACAAACTGACGATAAAGAAATACCGCCACAGATCAAAGTGGGGATCGATCCCCAGGAAACCCTCACACAGGGCAACAAACACTGCCATATGCTGAACCCCATTGGGAGTAAGATGCTGCAGCTCCACCTCATAGTAATCCAGCAGCCCCCGAAGGAATCTATGCGCAGGTACTACAAATCCCTGCTCATGAAAGATGGCGAAAGATACGACATACCCTTCGGGCGGCGCCGGCTCACCCTCGTCACCAGGTATCAGCCACTCCTGGATGACAGACAATGGACGGAGAAGGCCACGGCAGACGAGGCGCTCCAAACGCCGAGAGGTGATGCTAGATCGGCCCCACAACTCCATTAAAGCGATTGGGGAGAAGGTGGGTGCAAGCTCGACGGCGGCTACAGGACAGGCGCAAGCTTGACGGTGGCTGCAACATGGACGTAAGCCGGTCGACGGTGGTGGCGCGAGCGTAGGAGGCTGGGGCGATTGGCGGTGGATGGCTCAGACGCAAAGGCAAGGGGGCGAAATACGGAACCTTGGAGGTGAACCCCGTGGTTTTATAGGGGCGACGGGGCGCGAGAAGGGCAACCGTCCATCTCGATCTCCGGGCCTGCCATGCGCACCGCCGCGTCACGTCGCGGGACACGCGCCCACAGTCCCTATCCTTTCCCATCGAGAATCACGGTGGACGGTTCGCCTTCCCCAGGCGAATCCGGACTCTCTTCCCACCTAGGGAAGGCAGGTCTCAAAGATTTTTTCTATTTTGGGCCCACCTAGGGCCCAGAAGCTCGGCGGCCGGCCCAACTGAGGGCGGGTCCGCGAACGATCCAAAATCAAGGGCGCGGGCATTACTGGGGTCTTGATCCATGGTCAAGCCCTAGTTAGGTCAGCCCTGAATGAGACCCCGCGAACAGGATACCATGACCCCTTCAAAAATATCCAGATTGACAAAAAAAAAAACCAAGCCCTTCAGCCTTACCCGCTGAAGGGTCCGATATAACCCCCCAAAGCGGTTCTATCCGAATCACCAAGAGGCTCGGGGCTACACCCTAACTGGAAGGCTTCGCGCACCTCTTCTGGTAAATAACTCCGACGAAATCGAAAAAACACCTCCCAGCGGTTCTATCCGAATCACCTGGAGGCTCGAGGGCTACTGTCGGGGACCTAATACCAGGGTACCCCAGAAGGTGGAACCAATGACCATCGAACGTTAAAAACTTTTGGACGGACAAGGGTGCCGCTGCGTTCCTTGCCCAAATGACGAAAGTTAGGTTCCATCTCGCCGACGCCTTTGGACCAACCCCGCCTCACCCAGGGGCAAGGGCCCCGAGGGCAAAGGGCTGGCCTCCGTCTCGCCTGACGCCTTTGGGCCAGCCTCGCCTCGCCGAGGGCAAAGGATTGGCCTCGCCTCGCCTGACGCCTTTGGGCCAGCCCCACCTCGCCCGAGGGCCGAGGGCTAGTCTCCATCTCGCCCGAGGGCTGAGGGATACACTCCGCCTCGCCCGACCCCCGAGGGGTGGGTTCGGTCACACCCAAGGGATAAGGACTGGGCTCCGCCTCGCCCGACGACCGAGAGGCGAACCTCGCCCTGCTCGATGTCCAAAGGCTGGTTTTATCTTACTGTAACTTCTCTCCTGCTCCCTCATGATGATGGGTACATTGCAAGACAAGACATTGGTCAATCACGGCTTCAAGGACCATACCTGCGCGCCCCGGTGAGGAAAGGTACACGCCACGGAACGACCTGGACATGTGCTTTAGACCCTCCCGGGCGCCGCAGAGCCCAAAAGGTATTGAAGGCGTGCACTCTCGCCCTATAGAGTTGTAGGCACCGCCTTTAGCTCTGGGACACGGACCCGATGAAGATACACGACAACCACTACACTCTAGAAAAGGATTTGTAATCTCCACAAATGACGGACATGCCGTCACCACATTATGGACCCAAGGAGCGGCGCCCGCTTCCCGACCCCTCGGGTCCACCAAAAACGCAGGACCTTGCCCACAGCCGCTACTCCGGACCTCGACTCCGTCCCTCCGACAGAGACTCATAGAGCTGTAAGGCGTGCGTGCGGAGCAAGGTCGGGCGAGGTTCATAAGTCAAAACCATCAGACTCGAGCCCCATACCTGCGAGGGCACTATTCTCAGAACCATCCCGACATTCTCTGAAGCATCGACAATATTGTAGGCGCTTATCTTCCTTTTCGCACCCATCGTAATGAGTAAGGAGGCTAGGTAGAGCACGGATTCTAAGCCCTGCCCTTGTAAAGCCGTCCCCTTCATCTATAAAGGGGATGCGCTTCCTCCAATGAAGGGGACGAAAAAACAACGCAATAGACAAGCCTAGACAAGCCGCCATCGAGCTCTTGGCTTCCTTTCGACCCTTCCATCGAGACTTGGGACTGTCCCTCTCTCGATCGCTTGTATCCCCTACTACGAACCATTCACAGTGCTAATAACACGAAAGCAAAGAACAAACCGGACGTAGGGATATTCAGCCCAACCATTATAAATCTTGTGTCCTTTAGCGCACCATCCGAGCCTAACGCGCATTACTATAAATTTACTTGCCGGTGCTTGTACGAAACACCGACACTACTATTTAATAATAAAAAATAAAACAATATGGTAAATTGATTTTAATGATCATCCGATGGTCTAAATTGAGTCCGTGCCAAACACGATGAGATATCAAGTTAAATTCAAAGTTTAAAAATAAACTAGCAAACATGCCAGTGAGTTGCAACGGGAGAAAATCAAAACTTGTATCTCTACGTAGTTACTAATATGTATATTTTGCATTTAATCCATCGGCAATGAAGCAATAATTAGATTAGGACATTGACCGTCTGTAAAAGTGCAATTTAGAATAATGCTAGCCAAATTAGCAAAAATATATAAACATACTTAATTATCCATGAAAGAGCGGAAAAGTTCGGTGGAAAAGAGGAATCCCTGTAGGCAGCCCGCCTCGCTCGCTAGGGCTCTGCCCTAGGAGCCGCGTCCGCCCGTCATTGTCGCTTCTTTGTCGGGCGACAGCTACCTCTCGGCCAAGGCGTCCGCCACCTCCCACCCCTACACCTTCTCCGCTCGCCTCCCCACCCCAACAGGTTGTCGTGGTCGTCGCCCGCCGCCCGACCGCCACCGCCTCTGCGGCGCCACATCTGCTGGAGGCGCAACCTCTGCCGCTTCCTGTTAGATTAGACAATAAACTGTCCAAGATTTTTGTTCATGATTTAATTAATTGGACTATTATCTGATTGAGGTTATAATAATAATATTTTTATTCTTAATCAAATTACATCAACAATTTAGTAGTAATAATATTTGATTATTAAGGATTAGGGAAGGATGGATGATCAAAGACCCATAATATTGTGTTTATTATTGTTTTTATTATGTTTATATAAGAAAAATCATGAGAGAATCGGAAAAACAAAGATGACATGCAAAATAATAAGGGAAAGGGCATGAATGGACTTGATAGTCCAGAAAAGAAAAAAAGGAAAATGAAGAAGAAAAAAACAAAAAGAGGAAATCATGAAAAGAAGTGGAATGAATACGAAAATAAAAAATGGATCGGATACGGTAACTAATCGGAGATAGTTAAAAATCAGAAAAAGGCCAAACAGAAGTTGGGATAGGAAAAGGAAAAAATGAATTTACTATATATAGTAATCGCATTGGGTATGAATTTTTTCTTTTGCGTAAGACTATGGACTCTTTGGTTAACATAGACCATACACAACTCAATACTTTTTTTTTGGAGTCGGACTCCATTCGCGCAAGGAGCTATTCTAATTCGTATCAGCACGGGTTGTATACTAGCAAATTTACCCATGCGTTGCAATGGAGAGAAAGAAAAATAACTCTTACATCTATAATTATATAAATTAGTTTTATAAAAATGTCATTAGTTATCAAAAATGATTTTATTAACCGCACAAAGGCTATAGTCCCGAAAAAACTTATCGCATCAGCAGCCGTCCTCGGTGTCCGAAGCCGTGGCTCGGCGGCTGCGGGAGGGGACAAGAGAGGAGAGCAGTTGCGGCGGTGAACTTGCGAAGCACGCGATAGAGCAACTAGGACGGCGAACTCGCGGACGACCAGGTGGCTGCGGCGGCGAACTCGTGGAGCACGCGTGCGACCGGGACGGCGAACTCACGAATGACCCCTCCGCCGTCGCCTACGTATTCCTCATCCTCCTCTTCCACTGCATCCACCTGCGGGAGATGGTGGAGCGCCGCCGCCGTTGCAGGGACCAAGACCAGTGCCTAAAGCACGGCGTGTGGGACCTCTCGGCGCTGCGCGCCGATGGGAGGAGCGTCGGCCTTGGTGCTGCGCGCGAACGTGTGGCTACGCCTACGCAGGCAGGCGACGCGCGCGGCCTCGATCGACGGGACAATAGAGGGCGACGACACGGCATAGACGCCTCAGGTAGTTAAGGTTTGACGAAGGCGAAGCGGCCGGCAGTCTGGCACACGCGTCTCGCTGACACATCTTCCCTGAGACCACGATTTGGTCGAATTTTTTTGTTTGATTTTTTTGTGCAATCACGTATTTATGGTGGTTGTTTTTCTCTATTTCTATTTGTATTCGACTTCAATCCAATTACTTGCCCGAGGCATGCGCATTTCTCCTTCCTTCCCTTTGTACGCCATATTATTATTTTGTGCGTGTTCGGATTGTACGTGAACTTTGTTTTGAGTCTCCACTACTAACGAGTAGGATTAGTAGTCTCCGCTGGAAACGCGTAGAATTTAAAAGTGACCAGACCAAAAGGAGGCGGCCCAAAAATTGGTAGAAAATTTTCCTTTTCAGTATAAAAAATAAGGTACAGAAAAAAAGTTCATGGTCAATGGACTCTAACTGGAACTAGAAAAAATAGAAATAAAAAAAACATCAAAACACAAAAAAGGACTCTAAACGGAACAAAGTTCATGGACGATGGACTCTAACTAAAATTGAAAAAAAAACAAAATAAAAAAGACATCAAAACAGGAAAGGACTCTAAACGGAATTGAAAAAATGGAACATGGAAAAAAGGTAACCTAAAAAAAGACATCAAAACAGAATACGGAAAAAAATTCATGGCCCATGGACTCTCACCAGAACCGAAAACAGAAATAAAAAGGACATCAAAACAGAAAAGGACTTTAACCGGAACTAAAAAAAGTATGACTCATTATATATTAGAGTTGGAGTATTATTATCGCTATCGCTAGACGCTAGTTGTTCTAATATATAGGAGCATGGACCCAATATGTTTTGGAATCGGGCTCATATCGCGTTAGACAAGAGTTATTCTAACTTGTATGAGCACGGTATTATATATATAAGTCCAAACAGAAGAAAAACTCGCATTGTTCGGTAGTTAGAAAGAGTCGGACAAAAAATGGATGGACGAAAATAATGGGCTGAAATTTTGCCTCTTTATTATTAGGTATAGGTATAAATATAGATATATAAGTTGGACGGAAGAAACTCTCTATTGTCCGGTAGTTAGAGGAAGATGGACCAAAAAAAAATGAATGGACAAAAAAATAGCTAGAAATTTTGCCTATTTGTTATTAGGTAGGTACATAGATATATAGATATAGATATAGATGTCATACTATTTGTACTACATCATCAACGAGCAATCTAAGTCTTGCGGAACTTAAAAGTTGTTTGCTTCGGCAACCTCTCTATAATATCATGCCACTCGTCGTCCCCCGTCCCCCGCTACAACCTCCTGCACTTGCCCTGTGGCGGCCACCCGCCATCTCCCAGCAGCGCGACCGTGCACTGTCTCCCCATTGCAGCCACCTGCAGTCACTCATCCTCTCCTTAGGGCTCTTTCGGAAGTACACTAAGAACTAAGATGATAATTAAAATGATATTCCCATAAATTTACCTATCCAGGAAAAAGTCCGGGATCCCCGAGACATTAGAGTTTCCAAATTAGACCTTACTGTTTTGGGCACCGGGAAGAAGAGCCACACTATTTTTTTTATAGGGACGCCAAGTTGTCTCCCCTGGAACTTCTGCAGGCAGAGAGAGAGAAAGACGAGCAACTGACAAACGGGGAGCAAGAAAGACAGGATCTAAAGGAGGTGGAAAATGATTTAGTACATGTTTGGAACATGTTTTATTTTACTATTCTTATGTTTTTTTCCTGTGAATTGAATCAATTTCTATGAAGTTCCTGCATGATTCTAGTGAAGTTTCTACGTTAGAAATAAGCCCTTCGGCCTCTAGGGTTTTAGAGAGTTGGTGTCAGAGGATTGTATTGTAATCGGGATGCTTGTTGGGATGCGCTGGGCTAGGACTCTATTTGATCTCCTTGTTAGATTGAGACCTGGGAAATATGATCTTTTGGCCTGCTCGGTTATTGGGTTGCATAGGTTTTTCACTATTTTTCATTTTATTAGTTGGGCTGTCAACTGAGCATGTGGGCTAATTTTGGCCCATGTTAGACCCAAGTTTTGCACTGGGTTGAAAATTATGGCCCACCTAACACACTGAGTGGGTTGGGTTGATGAGTTGGATCAAGTCGGACAATCCATGATCAAGAGTCTAGCTAGGTAGAGTTATGCACCTAATAAGACTAATGATACCCACGGATACCCACATTCGCAAGTTAGATTATCACTAAAATAGATGAAATTATTTGTATGTTTAACACTAATAGGTGAAGCAACACACCTGCTCCATACACACGCTCCACGCCCACAACCACGACTATCAGCGCTTTGTGGGTAGAATTTCCATCCCTACCCGCTCCATATCATTCTAGTTATAGCCCATGGGAATAAGGGTATGTTGGATTATTGAACTAATGATCTTTTGGAATCTTGTAAAACAAAGGAATGGGAAAAAAATACAGAATGGAGTTAAATGCCACTTGCAATCTTACAAGAATTAGAAATGTTTATTAGAGTCTTTAATGAAGCATTTGGATACAATAATGGAGAAACACATGAATTTAAAAAGAGAGAGACAGAGAGATAAACACAAAGGAAAGTTCTTATTTGGTTTAGCACGAAGATCGAGTTGCACGAAGATCAAGAGTCTAGCTAGGTGGAGTTATGCACCTAAGTCTCTACCTCTATCTAGATCAATGATACCCTCTAGGGTTTATCTAATGCCCATATGCTTTGGAAATGTATCATTCTTTTTTACGAAACACTGTATATACATGTAGTCATGCACACAAACACATATCTATGAATACATGCACATACACCATATTCTATGAGCACCTCCTAATGGTTGGGCCGGAAGATATCAGGATTTGTAGAGTCATGACAGGAGGATGCTTAGTTTGTCTCAAAACTCTAGCAAGCATGACCTATGAGACAAATTCCTATCGCGTAAAATTTCATATCCACACTATATACGTGGGTAAGATTTTGTGCCCGCACCTTCACCCATCCACTACCGGATTCAGCTTCAGGCACTCGGCAAAGGCCGATATACACTCGGCAAAGCCTTTGCCGAGTGCTCGATAAACAGTTTATCGGCAAAGACCTCTTTGCCGAGTGCACTTTATCGGGCACTCGGCAAATCCTTTGCCGAGTGCTAATCTGACACTCGGCAAAAAAAAGTTGCCGTGACGGCGAGCGCCACCGTGACGGCGGCTTTGCCGAGTGTCAAGGTCAAGCACTCGGCAAAGGTCGCCTCTTTGCCGAGCGCCGTTGACTCAGACACTCGGCAAAGGTGGCCACTGTGCCGAGTGCCACCGTCAAGACACTCGGCAAACAGGTGACCTTTGCCGAGTGCCTGGCCCGTGGCACTCGGCAAATCTGTGATGTTTGCCAAGTGCAATGGCCTGTGCACTCGGCAAAGCATGTTCCCAGGCATGTTCTCAGGTCGTCACTTTGCCGAGTGTCATGGCCATTGCACTCGGCAAAGTGACTGAAAACAACCTTTTTATTTGTTTTTTACATTCCATCCAAACAAACAGAAGATATATATAACAAATATCACCAACATCACATATATATCATCAACAGCACATATATATCACCAACATCACATATATATCATCAACGGCACATATATATCACCAACACCACATATATATCACAAACGTCACATATATATCACAAACGTCACATGTCTCACAATATATCACAAATAAGTTCACAAGTAATCCAAGTGCTCCATCATCTACAACCACAATTGCAAATAGAAGTACCATTAACAACCACAAGTATCATCACCAAGATGGCCAATGAGACTAATTTGGTGAAGGATTCGCTGAAGCATGAGGATAATTCGATGCCACCGATTGATTCTGCACAAAGGAGAAGAGATTGCATGTGTGAGATAAGATAAATATATACCATACATGAATAAAACTTTCATACTCCACTAGGTTTGACCATAAGCATGAACATACAAACTAAAACATTTATACTCACATGAGTAGAATAGTGAGGAGGTGGAGGTGGAGGTGGAGCGAATAGCGAAGGTGTCGGAACTACACCCGTTGCGGCGCCAAGACTTTGCATGTACTGAAGAATCTCCGCCATCCTCCGCTGCTCGGCCTCCACCCTCTCCACCTTCGCCTGCATCTGCTCCCGTATCCTCCTCTCTTGTTCCAGCTAGGCCTACAATATATTCACCCCAATGTTACAATAATGCAAAGGAAAGGTATGAAAAAACCAATGAACGACGAATAAACTAGAAATAACCTCGAGTGCCTCCACCCGGTGGTGTGAAGTGTCCTGTCGAGGTCGTATGGCCGGGCTCCTGCTCGTGCTGCTTGCTCGAATCTGGGAGAGACTGGGAGTAGTGGTCGAGTCGATTGCGCTGTCGCTAATCCAGTACCACCCATGCTTCTTGCCTCCTCCCACCCTCATGACGACTTCTCCATCAAGGTCCTCGATGCTCGGATCGTACTTTGACCCATGGACCTCCCTTGCCATCGATGTGTACTCACTGAGGCGGTTGTGGACGGTCGCATTGCTGTACGCCTCGGGCCTATCCTCCGGGTTGTAGTCGACGTCGGACGTCGCCTTGCCCTTGTGGGCCATAGCAAATGCCTTGAAGATGGAGCAAGGCTGGCCACCATGTGATGCCGACTGCGAGAAAAACAGAAAGATGATTAGAAATCATGCAGAATTGAGTGTTAGAATAAATAAATGAATTCGCGTAACCATGTTTCTGCGTATCCGCTGAGGTTGCGGCTGCCTTGATGGTGTGCTACACCTGGCATCATCAAACGCCGCTCCCGACACAAGTTGTGCGTCTCCTCCCACTCGCGTGAGCACCACTTGTCCACCATCTGTTCCCAGCACTGGGGATGCGCGGCGCACCAATAAGGAATCATCTACAGGCCATCAAGTACATGACATATTAGAAGATGAAATTAAGCCTACTTAATCTCAAAAGGAATAAGTATTAATGTTCTGTATTTACCTGCAGGTACTGGTCCCGGGTCAGCATCATGGTTCTTGTGTCCCTTTTGGTGACCTTCGTTCCAAGGACGGTCCCGTGGTAAGTTACAACGGCCTAGATGCGTGCCTCGTAATGCATGTCCACGACGAGTTTTTTGCAGCATTTGGTAGCCACCGTATCCGCCCTGCCCTCATGTTCGTCCTGACATCTAAAGAAATCCTGCATACAAACACGATGTATCCATTCATTATTTCAAGAATATCCAATGAATGCGATGTATTGAGCAATGTAGTGCGAGGAAGACTTACTCACAGCTCTTGCTTCACCCCCTCCGCCTTGTTGTTGAATACCCTGCGGGCCCGATCTGCTGAAGATCGGGGTGGCGGCGTAGTGGTCAAACGAGTAGGCGCCCCGTCACCCCAAACAGACTCAACAGGCCGCGAAATGCTCCTTGCATAGAAGATCGAGGATGCCATTGACTTGGCGTGTGTGACCACCTCCACTCGCCACAACTGTCCAGTTCTTGCCCAAGTGATTAAGAAAAATTATTAGTTTCTATTTTGATTTTCAACATATCATATAAAGTAGTGATAACATCTAAAATTACTTACTTTTTCCCCTCATGTCGAATCAACGGGCGTCTCTCACGAGGTATCGGTCGCTAAGGGAGGCTCGCGGGACTTCGCAAGTAGACGCTCGACGAACTAGAGGAAGCGGAACCCCCCGTCGTCGCCTCCTCCTCGTCGTCCTCCTGCGCCTCCTCGGCGTCCTCCTAGGGCACCTGCTCCTCCTCCTCCTCACGCGACGGGGCGGCAGGCGACGACTCCCTCCTGCGGCTGCTCCTCCTCCTCCTCCCACCGCCCACCATCTTTTCTGTGGCTTATAAGTCGGCTGATGCACCCACACATTCAGTGTGGTATTAATAACACTCCTACACATATTCCAATTATCCTACCTAGCTTTAAATTGTTAAATACTTCAACCAGACAAGAAATTGTTGTAAATAAAGATATGTTTGTTTAGAGATAATTAGAGATGGAAACAAACTCTAGGATTCTTTCCAACAGAAATGTCAGGCAGCTCACATCAACTTAAGTTTGTTGCCTTATGCCTTGATTTGTAATATGAGTAGCCATGTGTATGATAAAAACTTGAAAGCTAATAATATAATCACTTCTAGGAATTTGACTAGCATCTTCATTACTTCTGCATTTCAATGCGACTGACAAAAATTAACCCAAGTGGACCATCAAGTGCTCTTGGCATTAAAAACTTCCATCAATTTTTCTGACAGTTATTTAATGTAAGAGATATCTCGGTCTGCAGATGGGTAACAATAGATTGCCTTGAAATCAACGATAAGACTTGCAAGTCCCTTTTCTATTCTTGGCCATGCTTGCTTATTTCTGTTCTTGGCCATGCTTGCTTGGATAAGCTTTGGCTTCAGCCTAGCTCGCATTGATGTTCTCGGCAGTTGGGGTGGATGGGAATCTACAATCCCTTTTCTATTCTATCTAGGATTAGATGGCTTGAATCTAATTATGTGCAGATTGTGTTGATTTCTTAATTCACTTATAGCTGTGTGATAAGAGTCATCTTGAGGGGGAGGATATGCATGCTAGAACTTCAGGGGAGTGTCGAATCAGGAATCAGGTTTATCAGTGCGTAAACTTGTTGATATGAGCTAAATGCTTGCTGAAGCATCTTTCCTATGAGGACCTGACAACTGACAGGCACAAAATTAATGATTTATAATGCTGATCCACTCTTGGTAAAACAAAAGTTTTCTAGAGTATTTTTTCAGAGTCCAAACATCTGAGATGTAAAAAAACTGGCTGATGACGATAATGAGATAATCCACTGAAACCAGATACTACTTGGCACTCTGCCTGCAATAGATGTAAATCTGTATCTGATAAAGGAGTAGAATTGCCACCAATTACCCTTGTTCTTTAGCTTGTCATTGTCAATTCAGCTAATTCAGTGCTAGCTACTTGCCACAAAGGTTAATTAGGTGTCCGTTCATCTGATTTCTCAGACGCAAAATGTTGTTTGGAGCTCAGTTACAATTTGGGATATAGGATAACTACAACTATGGACACATACTGAAATCCTCACCCACAAAATTATACATGCCTGCACGCCAAACAATTACATAGGAAACTAATAGATAGTTACAAGAATTTCTATGGTGCAATTGCAACTTGGAAAAAAACAGCTTTAGGACTAGCTGCTGAAAATGGGTACTGTACTTGCAGAGAACAATGCGCTAGAAAATAGCAAGAGCTCACAACTGCTACTAAAAATACAGAAAACAACAATGTTGGCTGAACTCAGGTGCAGCTGAAGAAACAATGCTCAAGCAAACTGATCAGTCCAACTTGAGCAGCAGAACAACAAAGTACATTTCTCAAGCAAAGAGAATAAATTAAGCTTCAGTCACTGACTAATGATTGCTTGAAAAGATGGTTCCCCTATTGCATCAAAATGACATAACAAAAAGGATGAAGCCTTGGTAGCCAGTTGTTACACACGAACTGAGCAAAGTCTCAGGCAAACTTGACAAGCAGCAGGATATTAATTCATACAGAGCAAGATTAAGGCTACAACTCTCACAGGGATTAAATAAATCAAATAAGTGCTTGCAAGAATGAAACCTGAAGAAATCAAACTCAAGCATCCAACATTCAGATATTGCAAACAGGAGGATTTTCATTCACAGCCAGTGCTTACCAAAAGATCAAACAGCAGTTCACAACACTAGAGATAATACATCAGTTCAACAGATAATAGAAAAGTTGCACACAATACATTTATTCAACTCTAGTTCAACTCAAGTTTAACACACGCTCCTTAGTCTTCATTGTTCGAGGGGCTGATGAATCCTCTGCGCTCCATGATTTGCCGCTGCATGCCCGGATAATAGTTTTTCAGATAAAGGGGGACCTTCTCAATGTCAACTGACATAATACTAGACTCAGCTGATATCAGGTGAGCCTCTGACTCCTCTCTAATCGCATTTTCCTTCTTTTTCTGTTGTACACTCATCTTCATATGCTTCTTCTGAAGGTTGAAAAGATCCTTTTGAATTCTAATTTTTTCATCCTTCCTACTAAGGATTTCAGTCATTTGCTGATCTTGCTTTCATTCGGTCTTCTCTCGATTTCTCCTGCAAGAACCGTTGGAGGACTTCAATAAATTGTACTAGATGACGATGTCTCTGTGAAGCTCTTTGATCTACGCCTCTTCGCACTATCCCTACCCTCAGGACATGATGTGTCTATATTCTCATTCCCAGATTCTGCATGGCCAGCCACACTATGGCTTTGAGTTGGAGATGACATTCCATCCGGTGATGTACAGTTGTTTAGCTCAAGAAACTTATTGTTCCATTTGGCCTCATTGCGAAGTTTTTTCCAGCAATGCATGATGGTAAAAGGTTCTGTCCTCTCGTACATTTGTACAGCATCATCAATCTGTACATATGAATATAGACTAAACCGATTCAAAAAATAAACATATGAAAATTAGAGAGATGGAGGACAACATGAGTGGAAGTATACCCGATCCTGCTCATTTTTTCCGCTCTCATTCAGCCTATCAATAGCTTCTTTGTGCCCACAGAACTTGTTCATCGCTTTCTGAATCAATGCCCACCTATGCTGAATTGCAATCTGGCTACGGTTGGACCCTTCAGGCTTATGCTCATTGAAATAATCATGCATCCTCTTGTAATAACCACCTGAAGTCTGATTCGTACCTGCATGTTATGCCACCATGTTATTTGGGCATCAAAGGGTCAAAGATTTCTTAAAAGACGTTGCAAACTATTACCAGTAATAGGGTCTTTGCTAATATTCAGAAATGCCGAACACACCACCAAGTCCTCTTTGGTGAATGCAGTTCCTCTCTGGACACGTTTTTTTCTTCTTTGCGCCCTCTATGATTTCAATGATGGAGGGTCCGAGAGCCATGGGTGTAAATCAATGGAGAACCCCGACTAAGTTGCCCATTCATAGGTGGGTAGGACATCTGGGAGGAGCCATGCATGTTGAACTAGTGATGAAAAGAACTGTTAATCATTGATGTATTGATATGTAAATAGAACAAACCATCATGCATGGCTGCAATAAACCTGGGGTTTGGAGGAACATCCAAAGATTGCAAAGCAGCAGAATAACCAAAAGGCCATTGATCTGCCCCAAAGATTTCTCCAGATTCGCCAACGCGACCACTTGTGCCACTAAAAATGTTATCCATCGTCCTGTTCAAAGAGATTGAATAATGGTGATGCACAACAAGAAGCAAAAGAATATATCAGCACAGACGATGCATTTGGTTTTTCCATCCATAGGCAATTTGGTCCCTATCTAAAACCACCAGCAACATATATGCCACGGGGAAGTAGTCAACAAGACAAGTCTTCTACTGTATTTAATATTATTTAGTTTAAGATGTCTCATAGAGTAACACGGACACTTCCTTCCTTGCAAGCCCATCACCAATGTCACAAGCTTGAAAGTGTAGATGAATCGTAGTTATTCAGCAAGAATATGTAATCAAAGGCAAGGTAAGCATATACTATTTTGAAGTGGAAAAAACAGTTCAGTGGAAGAAGCCAAGTACTAGGATGTCGGATGCGATTTAAGAACGCTGTTCCACTTTTAGCAACCCATCACCACCACCAGAAAAAAAGCCTAAGATCTGCGAGCAACAATGGACCTGCAGTTCGGGCAGATGCAACACATCAGCACATAGTGGTAGTAGGAAGGAAGAGAAAATAGATGCAAAGTACACCGAAGTGTAAAGTGAAAATTTCACAAGCCTCATGAACCCACAGAGTGACAAGGATCCTAGAAATCTAGAGCACTGGGAAGAATCAGAGGTTCCAGTATTTTCTATTGAATCCACATCGGACAGTACCATAGCGCACACCAAGAACTACGAATCCTCCAAAGCTATATGCGAATCACAGTGCTCTGTTTTCCAAATAGATAACCCAACTAAAAAAACGTCCATTGCCGCAAGAACAAAATATGAGGGCGAACTCTCATAGAGAAACCTACCTGAGACGAAAGCCACAAGCGGAATTATGTCGCCATCGCAAACGCCAGAGTTCCTCGGACGACGACGACGGGCAAGCGCAGCGCAGACGACTCCGGCCGCAGCAACCGCAAAGAAAGGCAGGGGCAGTAGGGAGCCGCAAGAACCTCGGTATGAGAGACAAACGTATGAGATTCGAGATCTAGGATTCTAAACGGGAGGGCGGCGAGTTCGTATTCAACACCTGGAGAAGGAGATAAAGAACAGGAGCTACTACTACCACCAGCGGGAGGACGCGGCGGTGGGGCGGAGGGATCCGTGCCTGCGAAGCCTAGCTCGGTGCAGATCTCGCCGACGGCGACTCGCTGGGGCGCTTCTTTTCCTTCCCGCGAAACGGTTGCGCACGGTTGCGCGGGCGTGACAGAGATATGGGTCGATGAGAGAGACGGACACTTATTTGGGTTGCCATTCGACACCGACACATACTGCGTCTTCGGTTTGCCTACTCAGTTGGACCTTGTTTTTTTCATCGGAACCAACATGGACTATGCATGTTTAGGTTTGGGTGAGGCCGTTGAGACCGTCTAAGAACTAAACTTTGATACGTGTGTGGAACTAGTCACTCGCTCCACCAGCCACACAAAGAGTGAACCCGACTTGAAGCAAGCTCAAAGCAAGCCGTATTCAGTCAGACAACACGTGTACAGAACACATGGAACCATTGCCGTTTGGTTTGCTCGAGATACAATTCCATAAACGAAATACACAACTCATGTAGTAACATTCGCATATGTATATCCATGAATTACTTATAACGATCAATTAACAATCGGACTAACATTCTGCTAGCAAAATTTATCCATAAAATTAAAAAAAAACAAATACACAACTAATGTAGTGAATCCTCGTTGCTAAGATCGATAAATCAAAACCGCGAGAAGCAACTATTACCTGGTGCCGCCTTCGCCGCAGGACGGGGCGTCGGAGAGAGCGCTGCCAAGCTCTTGGCCTCCTCTCCTCCTCCTCCTCTCTTTCTCCTCCTCCTCCGGCGGCGCGGGTGCGGACGGTGGCGGCGGCGGCTCTGGCGCGTGGTCTGCCTGCGTGCGTGTGTGCGGTGTGTGTGGGCCGGCTGGGCCGGCGGGTTAAATCCCCCTTTGCCGAATGCCCCTGATCTGGTACTCGGCAAACTATTTTTTTTTAATTTTTTTAAATTCTTTGCTGAGTGCCACCCGGCCTGGCACTCGGCAAAGAGGGGTTCTTTTAAAATTTTTTAAAATTCTTTGCCGAGTGCCATACGTCCTGACACTCGGCAAAGTGGTGATTTGCCGAGTGTCATTTTTTGACACTCGGCAAACTATATTTTTTTCTTCACTTTTGACCTCCAAACTTTTTCTGCAGTCCTCATACAATACCTGGTACTCCATGTTTCAATGTGGCACATTTCTCGGACTTTTTCTATATTTCTTTAATTTATTTCATTTAATTGAAGTTTCTTTGATAATTCAAATTATAACCGCTAGTCATTCGAACAATGAAAAAAATGAATGGAAAAATGATATTCATGTTATTTAGTATAATGTGAGGCCGTATCCTAGAATAGACCACCAATTTCGAACATCTTGTTCACGAAACACGACCACGAACTTGCGGTCGAGTTGTTTTTAAATTCTATAAAAAGCAAACGAAGACCAAAAATCTTGAAACTTGTGGAGATGTCATGATATCATATGTGGAGGCTGTGATAAAAAATTAAGGAGGTTTCGCGCAAGTTTGTCACGTACGATGCTTACCACCTCGTCGCCCTCTTCACGAAATCATGAAACTTCTTCGGAGATTCTTTGGTTTGCAAGCATCGTGTGTGACAACTTACGCGAAACCTTCTCAAATTTTTATCACAGCCTCCACATATGATATCACGACATCTTGACAAGTTTCATGATTTTCGGACTTCGTTTGCTTTTTATAGAATTTAAAAACAACTCGACCGCAAGTTCGTGGTCATGTTTCGTGAACAAGATTTTCAAAATTGGTGGTCTGTTCCTGAATACAGCCTCACATTATACTAAATAACATGAATATCATTTTTTTCATTCATTTTTTTTCATTGTTCGAATGACTAGTAGTTATAATTTGAATTATCAAAGAAAATTTAATTAAATAAAATAAATTAAAGAAATATAGAAAAAGTCCGAGAAATGTGCTACATTGGAACATGGAGCACCAGGTATTATATGGCAAAGGGTTAACGGCGGCTGCCGGCCGTTAACGGCGACGGCCCTTTGCCGAGTGTTCTGGTTTGCCGAGTGCCCAACACTCAGCAAACCTGGTCTTTGCTGAGTGTTATTGTTTGCCGAGTGCCAGTTGTTTGCCGAGTGCTTTCTCTCTGTCACTCGGCAAATAGCCTCTTTTCCGAGTGCCCGATAAAAAGCACTCGGCAAAGTATGGGACACTCGACAAAGGAGCCGTCTCCGGTAGTGATCGGGTATGATACCCATGGATACCCACATTCGCAAGATAGATTATCACTAAAATAAATGAAATCATTTGTATTTTTAGCCCATTCGCTGGTCTAAAATTTAGCTAAAACTAACTGATCGTTGTGAGAGAAAAACACTGTTACGACTGAAAGTGTGTGAAAAAATACACAGTAATCGGTGAGACAACCAGCCGGCTGGTCTGAACAAATCAGACCAGCGAACGGCGCCCAAACTGCCGAGCACAATACCCGTGGGTATCCGCACCCGCAGGTAGAATTTCCATCCCTACCCGCCCAATCACTCTAGTTATAGCCCGGTGGGAATAAGGGTACGTTATTATTTAACTAATTAAGGATCTTTTTTTGGAATGCATGTAAATCTAAGGAATACAGGAATGGAGTTGTACGCCACTTGCAATCTTACGTGAATTAGAAATGTTTAGATTTTTTAATGAAGCATTTGGGTACAATAATCGATAAACACGTGAATTTGAGAAGAGATCGAGGGATAAACACAAAGGGCATGAAGATCGAGTTGCATGCAGATAAATGTACTAAAATTGCAGATAGACAATATAACGAGGGATTTGTAATGGCATGATCATGCTGCATGCTAGCTGCCTCGTATTTTACTCTGTATGCAATGCACACAGGTAGTTATTTACTAATAAATAATAATAAGCGCACGCACAAATGGCAGCGGAATAATAATAAGTAATCAATCACGAGAGCGTGGGCATGGCGGCCGCCTCCTTGCTCAGTTGCTCTTGGCCTTGGTCTCCCGCTGGCCGAGGAACGGCGCGTCGGCGTTGGCGTCACTGCAGTAGAGGCAGGGGTGCTGCTGGAACCCCTGCTCGCCGAGCACCTCCCTGGCGCGGCGCACCACCTCCCGGTTGCTCATCGGCGCCGGGTGCACCGCCAGCACGGCCTGCAGTGCGGCGGTGAACGCCCCGCACGCCGCCTTGCTGCCGTCCGCCTCCACGTCCGCCGACAGCTCGTCCTTCTGGCACCCGCTCAGCAGGATCCCGGCGTCGGCGTCGTCGGTGCGCTCGCCGCCGCTGCTGTTGCCGTGACGGTGGAAGTGGAACTTGGCGCTGGCGTCGGCGCCGAATAGCGCCACGAGGTGGTCGGCGACGTGGTGCGACGCGCCCAGGCCTGACGCGCCCGACAGGTGGCCGAGCACCGCGGCGTACGGGAGGAACCGGACGGCGTGGGCGTGGAGGTCGGGGTCAGCGGCGGCGGCGTCGGGGCCGATCTGCTCCTTCTCCTGGTCGATGAGGCCGCCGCTGTGGCACGAGTCGGACACCATGGTGAAGGTGGCGCCCCGCGGCACGCGGTCCACCAGCTCCCGGAAGTCCACGTCTGCCGTGCGGCACCGACGTCGCGCGCGCGATCGAGCGTGCATGCAAGCATGTCTGTGAGATGTCTGAAAGGACGACGCGCCAGCCAAGCGTGCGTGCATGGAACTATGGGAGTGCTTGGATGTGCGTAGACGGACACAGACCTCTGATGAGGTTGAAGTCGCAGGGCACGATGGCCTCGTCGTCGCGGCCGCCATGGCCGCTGACGGGCGGGACGAGCGTGCCGTGCCCGCTGAAGTGGAAGAAGAGCACGTCCCCGGGCGCCGCGCGCGCCACCATGTCGGCCAGCGCTTGCCTGACGCCGGCGCCGATCGGGAGCACGGCGCCGGCGCCGGGATCGTCGGTGAGCACGGTGACATCGCCCGGCGCGAAGCCGAAGCGGTCGAGGAGGACGGTGCGCGTGGCGTGGACGTCGTTGATGCAGCCCTGCAGCTCGTTCTCCGTGCCGGCGTAGTTGCACCCCACCAGGGTGGCCAGCATCTTCTTCTTCCCCGCCTCCATTGCTGTCTTCTACTTCTTCTAGCTCTAGCTCTACCGTACCCGCTATTGGTGTGTGCTTCAGTGAGACAGAGACATCGATCTCTGCGCGGGCCTCCATTATAAATAGGCTTGGTGATCACCAGTGCTCTAGCTCTACCGTACCTGTGTTGCTTGCGTTGTGGATGCAAGCTAGCTAAGGACACATTTGCCTTTGGACTTTGTAGTAAAGTAAGCAGCTGGAGTGGGGGTGGCTGGCTGCCATGCCAATGCCATATCCCAATCGAGAGCTGCTGCGTGATCGGCTTGCATTTCATGCACTTGCAGACTTACAGTCAGATCAGATTCGATCAGATGGATGAACCATCACGCACAACTTCATCCCAACGAGGCAAAGACGTAGAGATGTAAAGCTTAAGCACGGACGGTTCGGCGAGAAGGATTTCATAAAGAGGACGACTCGTCGTACCGAGAATGTACAGGATAACAGGGAGAATGGAAGATAACGAACATCGACCGTCCATTCATCCCAGCTGATCAGAGCCTGAGACGTACGTGAACAATGCAATTGGCTAGGTCGTCAACAATCGTCCTTTGAAGCCGGGGAGCTTGCGTGCAAGAAATGATTGTGTCCCAAAGATCACTGCCATATTGCCTTTTGAACTTCCATTCATGGCTACAGTGTGAACCTCCTTTTTGCAGGTAATAAGCATGATTTGATTCCTCATTTGTGAGGAAGAAGACGAAAATTATTTTTCATCATCTGAAAACTATTATATAAATTATATAATGTTTTCTTTTTGCGAATATATATGACCTTCCTGTCATGTAATTAGTGTAAGACTTGTCTTGGTTCAGTTTGCTTCTTCGCCAGGCTAATCCATCTTTGTTCCTTGTAACGACGACTAATAAGGTCTTGTTTGTGAGGCCTGCCATGTTCCCACCGGCATTGACTTCTGCACTGTAGCATGCACAAAAGTGGCAAGTGCAGCCCAAGTCGGTATACACTGTGGTCTCGTTCGCTGGTCTGAAATCGTCGCTGGTTCGGCTGAAGCTGAATGGGCCGTCCGGCCCAGCCGTTCAGCTGCCCAGACCAGCCGTTCGGCTGGCCTAGAGAAATCAGCTCGCGCCCTCCTCACTCCCCCCCTCTCGCATTCGCTCGCGCCGTTAGGGTTGCACCGCTCCCACGCTCCCGCCACCGACGCGGTGAGTTCTTCGCCCGCCAGCCCATTCCCCCGCCGCCGCCTGGCCCACCGCTGTCCTTCTCCTGTCCACCTCCCCCTTCACCCCTGCCGGAGACGGAAGCCGCCATCCACCTGGCCCGTGTCGCCGGATTCGGTGCGTCCTTGACCTACCAGATCTGCCGCGTCGCCCGCCCACCATTGTTCTTCTTTCTCCCGTCACACCCTTTCCTCCCCTTGCTGGAGACGGAAGCCGCCATCCACCTGGCCCGTGTCGCCGGATTCGGTGCGGCCTTGCCCTACCACATCCGCCGTGTCGTCCTCGCCTTGTTGTTGGACAGATCCACCCCCTTCGTCGGCTACGGCCTCACCTCCGACCACTCTGGTAAGTACCCGATTTGCTTCAACTTTCTGCCGACTCCTTTGTTTGGTGTTGTTCCCAGACCTGACTTGGAGTCGCTGCATGTACATTAGATCCGTCGTTTCCTATCCCATTTTTGCTACAAACTTGTAGATCCGTTTCGTTAGGGTTGATGTTCCTGGTCACAAGTGTGGATTCCTATGTAGAGCCAGATTGTTAGGGTCACCTAGTCCTTGCACATCCGCTGCATTGAGGGTTAGTATGAACGCCATTACTTTTTACTGTTTCCCTTTACACTTTCTTCCCGTAGTTTCTCATGTAGTCTACTGTTGTATGCGTTGTAAATCTGCCAGTTTAGCTTATGGCTTATGAATAATGCATCAATGAATGATTCACAATGGTCTTCCTCGGGTTGCTTGTGATGTAACTCTAGTTGGTTCATTGCGTTCATGAAATGCATTTTAATTTCAGTCATTAGTCTACTTCTTTTATCCTGGCTACACTATGTTGTCAGTCCAGTTCGCACATAGTTTTTGCTCCGAATGTAGACAATGAGATGGGATTACTTATGTTCACATAAAGCTCTTACAGATTCACATGTTTGTCATGTAGGTTTTCTGTTTCCAAGTCTATATACTGGCACCGTCGTCAACAGCTTCGTGCTCCCCGTCGGAATCCCCCCGATACAACTTGCGTTCAAAGCGCCAGAAGCGAGAAATCAAGGCAAGTCCACAATTCTGTCCATTCAATCTTGTTTGAGTTATTTCGTTCATTCCTTTAGTTTTTTTGCAGTACCGTTACTACGTCTAGCCACAAACGACAATAGCCCTTCCACGTTCCAGCAGATGCCTCCAAAGCGTACAACGTGGATCGAGGATGAAACCAAGCTGTTGCTGGACCTCTGTCTTTAAGAGAAGGAAAAGTGTAACTTCACTCAGCAGGGTCTCACCACGGCTGGCTGGAGCAACGTTTACACTAACTTCCCCAATTTTGATAAGAAACAGTGCAACAACAAGCTGCAGTACCTAAAAAAGGCCTACCAGACATGGAAAGATGGGCTGATAGCCATCGGGCTTGGGATGAACCCACATACGAGCGCCATTGAAGCTGAGAGTGAGTACTAGGAAACTCAAGAAGGTTCCCAGCCCATGAACTCGGTACGTTATCTTGTTAACAGTTCCGATTACATCGGCTATACTGTTTAACATTATGTCCTCCTATTTTTTTGTTTATTTTTTGTAGGATGATACTCAGGCAGAGGCACAACGTGGTAGGCAACCTCGCTTCCTAGACCAATTGGAGGCGCTGTTTGGGGACCGCAACCGGAACACGGGCTGCTTCGTGTCCGCTGGTGGTATTCGGGAGTCAACGCCCCCTGCTGCTTTCTGTCGGCTAGACTTAGGCGGCCCTTCCAGCAACCATTCTGGTTCGAAGAGGGACACCAGGGACCATGTTGTCAACAGCCCAGAGAAGAAGAAGAATTGCAATGTGGGGGAGTACATTGCCCGGTTGTCTGACAACATTGCTGCAAGGAGCGCATCAAGGGATAGGGAGCGGACCCGTGAACAGGTGGAGGTGGACGAAGCTATGCAACTTTTACGAGAAGATGGTGTGCCAGCCACTTCAGACATGTTCTTCGTGGCAACGGATTTGTTCAATAACTCAGTGCCCCGGCGGGTGTTCAAGAACCTGCTGACAACCGAAGAACGTATGGCTTGGCTGACATTTCAAATGAACAAGACCAACAAGTAGCAGCTGGGATGTTGAATTTGGTGTGAAGCAACGGTGGCATTTCAGTGTCGGCATTTATCGTTTAGATTCGTTGTTGTCGTACTTGTGTTGAGGTTTCTGTCTTGTAACGGGGCCTGTGGCCAAAAACCATGTGTCGTATTCTTTTTCCCGAACTCGTTATAAGTTGTTTGATGTGATGTATTTGTTTGAGTTGTCTGAGATTATTTGGTTCTTGAAGCTAACAAATATTTCATTGTTACCATATGCTTTAATTTGTTACTTGTGTTGCAGGTAAGTGTGGGACTGCTTGTAGAGGTACTCACTGAACGGCGAGCTTGCAGGTGTGTATGCCTATTGATAACTCCAATAATTTAGTCTTCTAAGACTCTAAAGCTTATTTTGGGCATAACAATAGGTGGCCTCGTGATTGTATTTCCTAAACTGGATGCAGTCCTACTGGTTTTGTATCCAGTACACACCTTGTCTTGTTTACTATCTTTGCTACTGAGCTTCTTGCCATCAGTGAGAAGCCTATTTACTGGATCCGGTGGTACTGCCTATCTAATATTAGATGTTATTTGTGCACATATTTCACTCTGTTATTTCACTCTGGGTGTATTCAACTTGCAGTTTAAATTTTATTTGTCCTTGGCAGCCTATTGGAACATGGACAATAACGACGAGGAAAGCCAGAATTCAAGTGAAAACAGCTTCAACGAGATGGTGACCGCAGCTATTGGTGCTGGTTTTGCATTTGTGCACATGCTGCATGTACCACCACAAGGTAACCATGTTATCCAAGTGCCTGAGCTTACTGGAAGACAGTGGGTAGAGAAGCTGTTGTCGATATTTGGCAGATGCTATGATAACTACCGAATGCGGCCTGAAAATTTGGTTAGGTTGCATAGCATACTATGTGATAGCTATGGGCTAACAGGCAATAGGGAGCTTGAGTCAATAGAAGCTTTAGCCATGTTCTTATGGGCATGTGGTATAAATCAATGCCAGAGACAAATGCATGAGAGATTTGGGAGGGGGCTGGGGACATGTAGCAAGATATTTGCCCATATTCTGGCTGCCATGACTAGGTTTGCAAATGACGTGATTAGGCCTAAGGACTCTACTTATTCAGCAGTGCCGCCTGCATTGGTGGAGTACACACCGTTTTTTGATGGCTGCATAGGCGCCATGGATGGCACGCACATAGAAGTCATAGTTGATAAAGGAGTCCGTGATAACCACATTAATAGGAAAGGAAAGCCAACCCAAAATGTGGTTGTGGTATGTGACTTCGACATGAGGTTCACGTATGTGGGGGCGGGGACAGAGGGTTCTGCTCATGATATGCGGGTGAAAAGAAAGGCAGAAGCCGATGAGTCTTTCCCACATCCACCGTCAGGTTAGTTGGAACTTAGTCCGTTTTCTTGTGTCATGCTGGAGCTAATTGGATGGAAACTGATGCTGTCCTATGAATTTATGCAGGCCGGTATTACTTGGTGGACTCCGGTTACGCACTTCGCCCCGGGTATCTGACGCCGTATCCAAATAAGAGGTACTGGGTGAAGGAGTTCCAGACCAGGGGGCCTGCAGATGTGCAGGAGTTGTTCAACCGGCACCATTCGAAGCTGCGTAATGTCATAGAAAGAACGTTTGGGGCAGCAAAAGCGAAGTGGCACATGTTGAAAGGCATACCTCACTATCCGGGGATCAAGCAAACCCAGATAATTATTGCTCTTTGTGGACTGCACAACTACGTGCATGAGCTAGAGGGTCAGCAGCAACAACAGCGGTTCAGGTAGGCGACAGACCTTGGCCCTTTGAGTCAAGTGGCAGCTATGGCGTTGGGAGATCGTAATGATATGGAACATGTCTGCGAGTGGATAACCTATGGACTCCCGCTCATTGGGAAGACAATGTAAGTGAAACAATTTCGGTTAGTGGATGTTATCAGTTAAGTCATGCAATTTTCATCCTGGCTGCCTAGTTTGTCTCTAATGAGGATGTCTACACATGCAAGTGAAGTACTTGTCTACAAGGTGCAACAGGTCCACTTCTAAAAATTTGTTTGAGGTATTACTAACAAATTCTGTGTTCATTATCTATGCTTCCTTAGCTTTTTTTTAATATGAAAATTGGATGGATAAGTCATGATGCACATTGACAAACTTGAACCATCTGCTGTTTTTTTAGAAGTTACAGCATGATCATGTCTGCTCGGTTGCCGACACATAAGATTGGTCAATAACTGTACAAGGCTATATTTTATAGGTTGAGTGTCACATGCACATATTGTTCACAGAAGTGTTGCACTATCAAAGAGAGTTCAAATGGTTTCTTTTTTTCCTCGTTAGTTTTGTTAGTGATAGATGTAGATGATTGAGGTTTATTTCAGGGTGCTGTACTCTTGGGCCTTGGGAAAGAATCTCAAATCTTGGGCACTGGGAAAGTGTCAGTGTTTGTGTGGGTACTTACTCATAATAGCCTAATAGGTAATGGACCACCGATCAGCTTGCACGATGAGTCTTCTGCACCCTGGCTGCTGTGCTCTTTGCGATCAAGCTGAGATGATCAACCACCTGCTCACCTTGTGTGTTTTTGCATGACAATTCAGGATTGAGCTGACATGAACATGTTTTAGCAGTAACAACATGAGAATTCTGGTTTTAGCAGTAACAACATGAGAATTCTGGTTTTAGCAGTAATCACATGAACATGAACATGACTGGTCACTAGCTGCAAGCAGTGTACTTATTTGTACTTATGTTGCTCATTTGCTTCGCTTCATGTTTTGCCAGAGGGAAGGTGGTGGTCTCATTCCTTGCTACTTCGATTGAACAAGGGAAAGCTCAGTCAGCTCTGCAATGACAAGGAATAGCCTGCCTGGGCGGCTCATAAGCTAGACTGCTTGATTGTGCTTTTGTATGTGATGGGTTTGGGTGAAATTATGCCCACCATCAGCTTGATCCATGGTTAGGAATTTTTTGTTTCAGCATGTATCTGAATGGTGTTGTACTTAGCTGTTTCATTGATATGAAGCAGACCAGCTTAATGAAACAGCGAACGCAGCTGGAGGTGTTTGAATTTGAAATCGAAATGCATTTAATGCTGTTGTGGGGCCATTTTTTTGAATTCACTGGCTTGCTGGTTCAGTCGGCTGATGGTGCTGCTGTTGGCTGGTGAAAGTACTGTGCCGAGATTCAGCTCCAGCCGGTTTCAGCCAAATACTTGACCAGACGAACGAGGCCTATACAAGCACCTAGGTTATTTTTGGTAAAAAAGGGAGAAAAATAGTTTCTGCTACTATACATGAATAAATACTGCTGTAAATATATATATGTGAAGCTAAAGCCAGCTGCAGGCATGCCAAAACGAACCTAATTTAAAACAACCAATTCGCGACGCCCATTTCTCACGTAGCCAGGCTGCTAGCTGCTTAAGGCATCCTTCGGAATGCAGGATTCTCAAAACACAAGAATAGGAATAAAAAACAGGATCACTATGATTTTTCTGTGACTGGCTATACATGACAAAAAGGTTCCTTGTAATTTGCGACCCCCATTTTATGTTTTTTTATGATTTACTATGATTTTTCAAAGATTCAGCCGAAATAAACATGAAGGGAAAAAAGAAAAACCACCAAAGGAAACAACGGTAGAGGTCTAGTGACCGGTTTTGAGAGACGAGGGAGGAACTATTCCTGGTTTTAGAATTGGGGAAGGAAAAAACAAACTTTCGCGATAGTTGAGGGAGATAAAATGGATTTTTTTTCCGTTTATTTATTAGTGGAAAAAGTCTACTTTACTTCCCTCAACTATTGCAAAAGTTAGTTTTTCCTCCCTAAACAAGAAAACTGGACATAGCTCCTCCCCATCTTTTCAAACCGGACATATGACCACCCTGCCTGTTTCTCTAGGTAGTTTTTCTCTTTTTCTTTTATATTTATTTTGGCTGAATCTTTCAAAAATCATAGTAAATTACAGAAAAATTATAAAATAGAAAAAACTTAATTTTGTTGGACTCCGCATGAGTAGATCTACACAGTAAATATATGACATGGTATGTTTTAGTATAATTTTTTTGCTCTAACTTTAGATCTATGCTTTTTCAGTGATTAATTCATAGCTGTAGTTTTTGTGGTCCTATTATGGTGAAATTTTTATGGTGGACTAATCATTATATGTTTGAGATGAAGTAAAAGTTTCATGCCCATTGGATCATGTATGATTGATTTATAGATTTATTCAGGTTTATGGTTATTAAATAGTTTTTAAATAGTTAAGGGTGTGTAAAAATAGAAAATATGCGTTCTCTATGTAATATTACTATTGTTATATCGTATGAACACTTAACATAATCATGTTGTCACAGAGAAAATTACATAGAGAACATACATTTTATATTTTTACACTTTTAATTATTTTAAACTATTTAATAAACATAAACCTGAATAAGTCTATAACTCAGTCATACATGATCCTATGAACATGAAATTTTTACTGTCTCAAGGGGCGGCTAGCATGCATGTGGGCTAAAATTAGTTGAGCCCTTGACTAGTTGTTAACAAATCTAATAGTTTATTGCTAGGAATGTATGCACCCATTAATCATGAATCCAAATAAGTACTTGCTAATAATTAAGTGGCTACTTTTAAGCAAGTTGATCAAAGACATGTGCTTAGAGCAACTTCAAGAGCCCCTTTATGTTTTTCTTAATTGATAGAAATAGAGATTTTAGTAAAAAAAAAACAATCAATAACTTCTTTAATTAGATATCTTAATGTAGTCATTCTCTATTTCGGATTTCTCGCTAGCTAAAGATAGGAGAGCGAAACTGGTTCTCTAGAGTGCGCATAAAATATATAGAAAAACCGTTGGAGGGTGGAAAAATATAAAAAATATCTTTTATTCAAATGGCACTGTAAATGAAGATTCTTTTTTAATATACGTTATTAAAGAATAATACCGATTTTATATGGCTACAATTGTGCATCTGTTTGTGAAATTTAAAATGAAGGATTTATATGTTGGAAGCTGTGGTCCAAACCGTTTTGCCATTACCGTAAGAGGAAAATCAGGCAAGGAGATTTACCTATGGCCCTCCTGGTCTAGCTGTCCACGAACGGCACGGCACGGTAGCCATCAGCCCATCACACGCTCTTACTTTCATTAGCAGCCACAGAGCCACTACACACATTTTACACATATCGACACATCCCGACGTTAAAGTCTCGGACCCGCGTTCGTTTTATCTCCGTTCCTCGTGTCATGAAAGCTACCTCTCCTCTCCTCTCCTCTCCGTCCACTTTTACTTTCACTCCCATCCGTCGCATATATATCAGTGCGTCTAGCTCGACACTCTTCCCCTCTTCCTTGGTCCCAATCCCATGGCGTCTCCCGTCTCCGACGATGGTGTCGTCTCCGCCGCTGCCGTCGTCTGCTGCATGTGCGGTGACCATGGCCTGCCGCGCGAGCTGTTCCGGTGCAACCTCTGCCGCCTTCGTACACAGCACAGGTACGACCATCAATCAATACTCCGATCGATGATGAGAAGCCGCGCGCTCTCGGCAAGATTTATTATTTGTTGGATTTTTGGAGGAGCCTTCCGCTGACAACGCATACGCATCCGTGATCAGATACTGCAGCGACCTGTACCCGAGGGTGGCGGGGCCGTACATGAGCTGCAACTGGTGCCTCAGGCACGGCGGCGCCGCCGGAGGGGGCGACTCGCCGTCACAGGTTAAGGCGTCGGCGACGAAAGGGACCAAACGGAGGATCAACGGCGACGACCGCGATAGTGATGAGAGCGCCTGCTATGGATGCTCCAGGTCAGCGTTCTCGGCGGACCCTGGGAAGCCGATCAAGAAGCCTAAGAAGGGCAAGGGCCGTGAAAGAGCAGTGCAGCAGCCGGAGCCGGTGGTGACGACGGTGTCTAAGAAAAGACAAAGGGAGGTGCAGCCTGGCAAGCCGCGGTTCAAGGTGAAGGTGCGGCGGTACAAGCTCCTCGCGGAGGTGATCTGCTAGTCTGTAGCAGTAGATACATGGCTATGCTGCCTATGCAATAAAGGCCAGCGACGAAGGCGATTAAGGTCCTCTTTAATTCCACCGTAAAACTTTAGTCCTGCACTTTTAGTTATTATTTTTTCATAGAGATTAAACAAGGGGTTAAAAGTAAGCAAATGGCTAAAAACTAGACTAAAATCTTTTGCTCCCAAAGAGGCTCCACTAGTAGAGAACAGACCTTTGATCCTCGGCTAAAATGGGCTCTAGTCCCGGAATTTTTTGCGCCCGGGACTAGAGATACCTTTAGTCCCGGTTGGTGGCTCCAACCGGGACTAAAGGTCCCTGCCCCAACGGCTACTGCGCCAGACAGAGGTGGCAGGGACCTTTAGTCCCGGTTGGAGCCACCAACCGGGACTAAAGGTATACTTTTACTCCCGGTTGGTGGCTCCAACCGGGAGTAAAGGTCTACTCCCGGGCCGTGGCTGCGCCCGGGGTTGGAAAGTTACCTTTAGTCCCGGTTGGATCCACCAACCGGGACTAAATGTTCTCCCTTTATAAATCGGCCGTCTCCTCCTTCCTCCCCGAGCCCGAGCTCAGCACATTTTGAAGCTCACTGCAGTAGTGTTCTTGCTTCCTCCCTTCCTCCATTGTTCCTCCATCCATTATTCGATTCCTCCATCGATTTCTTCGATTCCTCCGTCGATTCTTCAGTTGTAAAGGTTACCAATCTCATACTCTCATTTTTCACCATTGTCTTATCTCATTTTGTTCACTATATATATATATGGTTCTTTATTTTGGTTTTTTTTCATTTGTAAGCAATTTGAGCTCAAAATCACTTCAAGCTTGCATATTTACATGAAATAAGGTTAAAGTAGCTAGTTGAACTTGCGGACCGTGTTCATCTCGGCGAGCACGTTCTCTGCCGAGCGGTAACGGACGTCAAGGAGGAGCTTTGATTCTACGAGGGAGAGCGGCAATGGTCGTGGAAGACCGTGTTCCCTTCCTCGTAGAATTGGAGCTCTTCCGTGGCCAAGTACGGTGCCGTCCGGTGGAGAAATGCTCGCCGAGATGATCATGTAAGCAAGGTCAACTAGTATGGATGGTTATTTATTCACACGTCCCGATATCGTCGTAGTAGTCTGTTATGTGTGTACATTCCCATTCTTCTGTTAATTTGCGAAAATATCATATGAATTACTTACCTGCCGCAGTAAAAGACGAGAACACAATGACCATTAAAAATATCATTGTTTAGAGATCTAGATAATTTTATAGTTTGTTAATTTTATTTGTTTATAAAAGAAGAAATTTATAGTGTATTAAAAAATGAGTATAGAGAGTTTGTAAACTAAGCGTTTTTTAGTTTATCAAAAATATCACATGTTTCTTCATTTGTGAACTTTGAATATACAGATATAATATATTAATGTTGCTAAAGTAATATGAGCATTACATATTTTTTCCGGGAAGACTATCTTCAAACTTTATATCATAGCATCAGAGATCGCCTGTAAAAGAAGAAAATAAATTCTTATCATTTCGGAAATAGTAATGGTTATATGAGCAATAAGACACATATACTTACATTTCATAATGACTTATACTTATATTATTAACATAGAATTTTCTCATATGATGAATGACTACATGGTTGATCACATGGTACATAGGATCACAACATCACGCACCGACACCGCCCCGGCCCGCCTCACGTCGTCGTCGTGCCGTCGACAAGACGCCGCCCGCCTCACGCCATAAATGCCAAGACACCGCCACCGCGCAACGACACGTATATGTACGTCATTTGTATTCATATGCATTTCGTCCATGCGTTTCTATGTATACGGCGGAGCACCGCCGCCTCGTTCACCCATGTGTACAGACATATATACTGGCGGAGTGGAGCACCGCCACTCTTGTCACACCGCCCTTTCTCGCGTGCCCTAATTCGCCCTAGTACCCGCGTAGTTCGTCCTAGTGTGGCTAATTGCGTCCGTGATCGAGGGCAAGATTTAATAATGCATATTGTTTGTAGATTTTACGCATGTAATAAGCAAAGATTTGACGTACTATATATTGGTTTTGTTTTTGAAGCTAGATGGCCGACCGAGAAATATGGATGAGGAGGAGTTGATGATGAATTTGATCAACTTTGGCACTCAAGTTCTTGGCGATGATGGTGCTAAAAATAACATGCAAGAGGATGTAGATGACGGAGTCGAAGATTAGCTCTTGAACAAAATGAGCAACAACATATTGGCCAAGTATATATTTTTATTATTAGCTATATATATATATTATCATATGTCCTATGTGTGCTCATGACATTAAAAATAATGTTTATGTTTTGTAGCCCTCTGGATCGACATCAACAACTACAACGAAGAGTAAAATGTTCGAGGTCCCAAAAAGCCATTGGAGGGTCGCTTCATCATCTCGAGTTCAATGTGGATACAGGAGAACCGGGGGCGAATAAAATGAAATTTGTGCACCACTGTGGTTACCTTATATGGGACCGACTCGATTAGTACCCGTGAATGGAAGAAGAAGACCAATGCTCCTCATATCAGTTTTGTCTCCGATCGTGACAAGGCGTTAATTTGGAATGATGTCTTGGTACATTTCACGCTCCAAACAGATGATTATGATGATATAATAGATGGTGATGAATTGAAGGAGCGAGTTAGGGATTGGGCAATGAAGAAGATGGCCACCCCAGTTTCAGACTTGGAAGAAACACCTATACACGACGTATGTCAAGAAGAACATAGCACCAGATTTTACTTGCCCCCCGGCCCGATCTCAAAGCAGAGGCCCTATTGGGATGAGTTTGTACAGTACAAGACTTGGAAGAGGGTGTGAGTCGGGTGATAAAGAACCAACATAATGCCCCAATGAAGACATACCACCATACCTTGGGATCGGTGGCTACCCACCGCCATTAAGAAGTGGAACAAAATGGAAGCGAGACCTTCTTGCCAAGGGTATCGCACTGAATCACTCGAGTGGGGAGAACGTGCAAAGAATTGGTTTTTCGCTCATGGGGAACACTAGACCAGAGCAGGGAAGTGCGTTTATGGCGCAAGGCGCAAGAAGCAGCAGAAAGATTGCTTTATGCTGCTCAGAGAGCTACTGCTAGTGGTGCGTTCAGCCCAACAGAGAGAAGGATGGTGACATACGCCATCGGGACTATTGAACATGGTGGCGAACTAGAGGCAAAGGAAGTGTCTCGTGGGAGCATGGATCCCTCAGATGCAGACCTTCCCTCTGAAGTCGCCAGAGAAAGAAGGAAGAAGAGGCACACCGGCTCCGAGAGGTTGGAGGAAGCGGTGCGTGAAGCACGAGGAGCGGGAAAAAAACCTTGAAGCGAGAATGCAGGAGGAAATCAAAAGGCAAGTGCAAATAGCAAAGTGAGTGCAAGCAAGCGAGCATCGAGCCGAGGAATCAACATTAGCCAATCTGCTTCGGTTGAAAAGCGGTGCGCTTCCACGGAGATACCAAATCAAGGGGACACAGGATTGCGCTTCCCTCGTGGATGACGTCATTGAACCTTGTACAACGTGTGAGCTACACATTCAAGGAGAATTCCACAATCAAGGTGGCTATCGGTCTTGTTAATCCTATCGACCGAACCAAGACACCAAGGATTCATGGGAATATAATCCAAGAAGGATATGCCACCATCTCGGTAGATAAAGTTTGAAAAAAGGTTTTAGTGATTTGCCTCTTGACATTCACGGAGGTGATGGCGAGAAGACTCTAGGAGAAGCGGAGAAGACATTCATTCTATGGCGCAAGCGCTACATCATCATTCCGGGGATGTCGGCTCCACCTCCTCTGAACTACCTCACCATAGGTATGTGCGGATGAAAACACTACATCATTAATTTGTATTGGCTTAAATAATTAACAATCGCTGCTCATAATAATATGTCATTCCTTTTTTTGTAGCAGATCCTCCCCAATCTAAATCCAATTGTTCAATCGCTTGAGATCATCATAGTGCTCTCTCAGACGATGACATTGTGTTGGAAGACGAGGCTGCATCCACACCCTCTCCAAGGAGGTCTCCAACGCATGCAGCCGCCACCTCCAAGGAGGTCTCCAACGCCGCGCCAACACCTCCAAGGAGGTCTCCAACGCCACGCCAACACCTCCAAGGAGGTCTCCAACGCCTCCCCGCCCCGCCTACCAAGAAGCCTAGCAAGAGGTCAGCCCTCAAGCGAAGAACCGGTCCCTTTTGCAAAGAAAGCCACCGTGAAACCAAGGGTTATTCCCAAAATAATATCTCAAGAGAAGGAAGAAGGAACTGATGCATATAAAAAAGACATGTCTAGATTCTATGACAAACTTAAAATGAATCAAGAAGCAAGGAGAAACCCAGAGAAACCGTGCTTCTTAGTAGTCTCGGATATTTTAAGAAAAAGGTGATTTCTTACCGGCATCAACAATGCGGGAATCTCGTAAGTCGTCCAAATCAACGTTATCGAGACTATGACCGCACTCTCACCAAGTCAATTGAGGCGCGAGAAAAAAGAAAGGCAGGGAAAGGAGTTGCCCAACTCGGACAACAAGCGCACCAATCAATCCCCCGCTAGTTGTTGGTAATGAATATGGTTCGAATTTAGGATTAATGCATCGAGCAAACATACCTCCGGATGTCGATTTGGATCACCTTGGTGAATTTCTTGATGAGACCTGGTCTCGACCTTTACCAGATGTTTGGTGATGGAAACATTGAGAGTGCTTGGCGGAGGTTGATATTTGGAAGAAAAAATTTGTACTAGGCGAGTCTATACAACCCTCAAGCCTTATCTCGATGCGGGGACGCAAATGTACCGCTAAACAAGTGGTACATGCAAAGCGTCTACCGATGGAGACTTCTGCGTTGGTGTCGGAATTAGAGGCGAACATTGGTTCCGTGGCGATGATGTTATGTATGTTGACTTTGCGAGAATTTCATCAACTATGCCACCGACCTCTCCGGACAAAGTTATCATTAATGCTATTGCCTGTAAGTAATAATTCTTTCGATCTATTATTAAACTCATCATATGTGTGTATATGCATATAAATTATCCTAACAAGTACTATATATATGCAGATTTACAATGACAGAGCTCGTAAAGGAAGGTTGCAATGAAATTGGTTTTGTTGATCCCCATATAGTATTCAAAGACCCAATTACTCCAATGACTAATTGGAAGTCCGAGTCGAGAGTAACCTCATGAACTTCTTAGTGAACCAACGCCACAAGAAGGATATACTCTTTCCTATAACTTCAAGTGAGTGTTAATCATGTCGATCATAGCCTTAATGGCTCATATGTTGATTCTAGTTAATTAATGAGTGTTATGTCGTTATATCCTATAAACACATGCAAAGCAATCTTTGGATATTGATGGACATCGATCGGTGAAAAGTCACTTGATAATCTATGACTCGATGAGAAAACCACAACAAGACTACCAAGATATGATAGATATTATCCAGAGGTAATTTCGAGATCTCTAGCAACTATATATACACACAAACATGATGATTAACTATATCTGATGACGTGGCAAATTTTTTATTGGGCAGTGTTTGGAAAACCTTTATTGAGAAGCAACACATGGAAAATGCAAAGCGCCATCGAATGTAATCCCTTTGAAAGTAAGTCCCCTGAATCGCATCATCTTTATTAATTCAACATATAGCTTTCACCGGATCACCAGATTGGATGACAAATCTTTTTCTCGTAAAGTGGTGTCTAAGGCAGGAACAGGGGAACAACTACTGTGGTTACTATGTTTGCAAGTTTATCAAGGTGCTCTCCCAAAGAACTCCTACAGAGAGACTCAAAAAATGCGTTAAAATACACTATATATTCATTTAATTATTATTATTGATTGTGTTACTATGTCTTTATATATATATATATGTACATATATTAATTTATTTTCCTTTAATTCAAACACCTGAGACTCGATGGTTGGAGGAAAAGGTCATACGGCAAGACCAAATCAAAGCAATTCAAGAGTCTATAGCGGATTTTTTAATGAGCGTGTCATCGATTCCAAGGGCGAGTTCTACTTGACCCAACACCGCCATTGAAGCCAAGCTAGAGGATGAGAAGAAACTTGTTATGTCACAACAACTATAATGCAATCTTTTGTAATATATGCACATGAAATAATATAATGTAAAATACACATATGCATGCATGCATGTAAATATATATATGATGCATGCATGCATATATATATATATATATATATATATTTCTATGATTGAATTGTGTGATTTAATACGTTCATTGTGCTTGACCGAAACATACTATATGCGTATAAATGTATAATTAGCAGCGTACAATACGACTTGAAAACCTATTTTGAAAAGAAAACAAAAAATGAAAAGAAAAGAAAAAGAAAAAACCTTTAGTCCCGGTCAGTATTACCAACCGGGACTAAAATGCCGACCATCGTGGCATGTCAGAGGCACCTTTAGTCCGGTTGGTGTTATTACCGGGACTAAAGGTCCTCCTTAGTCCCGGTTCCTGACCCGGGACTAAAGGACCCCCCCTTTAGTCCCGGATGCTTGCTCCCGGGTGGGGAACCGGGACTAGAGGGGGTTCCCCACCGGGAGTAAAGCTCGGTTCTGTACTAGTGCTCTAAACTAGGCTAAACTTCCTCGGGGCAGGCGTTGGACGCCCCATACCCCTTTAAAAAAGGCTAAATCAGTCATTGTAGATTAGAGGACTAAAGTTTAGCCCTTGAATTTAAACAGCCTAGCAGGACTAAACTTTAGGGGCTAAACTTTAGTTCTTGACTAGTGATGCAAACACCACCTAAGCCGTCGTAGTTAACTTGGTTACGTACCCACACAATGAATGGTGTTGATGCATAGACTGGGCAATAGTAATTTTTGTGTTCTAACTAGCATGAAGGCCGGGTCTAGAAAAGTGGACCCTTGCTATTGCTCTACCCACAATGGATATAGTAAAAGCTAGCAATAAGTGGGCCCACTTTCTGATGAAAAAAAAACTACCAGCCATGTGTAGGGTGTTACACTCTACGCCCCAAAATATCTCAATGTCGTTTTAGGTTTGTCTTAAGACAAACCATTTCAAGTTTAATATATTTATACAAAACTAATGTTTATGATACCATATAAGTATTATTAAAAAATATATTTTTTATATATTATACCTATTTGGTCTCGTAATATTGATGCTCTTTTGTATATGGTTGATCAAATTTAAAATGGATTTGTATAGGACAAACCTAGAACAACAGTTATTTTAGAACTAAGGGAGTACTTATGAGTGAGAAGGACGAGAGGAGATGGAGACATAATTTTTTATTCGCATGGTCACGCCTTAAGTTTGCGGCTCACCTTAGAGGCTTTTTACTCATGGTGTATCTCCATAATGGTTATTGCTCATGTATTTATTGCTTGGTCATCTTTTCTCAACATTGTAGATGACCAACAAATCTCAACCATAAAGAGCCATAGCCTAAGTACAAGCATACACAATAGTTCCAAACATCATATTTTCTTTTAGATTAAAGTCTACTACCGATCCCTAAACTTGTGCCGTTATGTCATCCCGACCCCTAAACTTTAAAAACGCTCATCTAGGTATCTAAACAATGTTTGGGGTCTCATTGCAGTTCTACCAAATCTCCATACAGTACTCAAACTTGTTTAGTTGTGTCATTCTGAGCTTGAACTATCGACCAACACATCTAGCTTGTCGCCATTGCCACTGTCAGCCTCTCCACTCAAGGGGATAGGGCCAGCACCCACGTGCGTCCTTACCCCGTTATTGCCCCTACCAAGCAACCACTCTCCTCTCTCTTCCCCTTGCCTTGAGCTGACCAGTGGCAGTTGAGTTTGACGTCGTAGCAGAAGTTGGTAGCCAACTTGAACACCTCGGATGCGGTGCATGTTTGCCTCTAGCAACATATATGTCCAGTTCCTCCTCTTAGATCTCACAATGCTAGGAGGCCAAGTGTTGAATCTCATTGTGACCATGATCGAGAAAAGATCATGGTGGCAAGATGTACCTACCACTGGGCCGACCAATTGTTGCTCCTAGACCAGGTATCGATAGGGGTGCTGAACTTCTGCTCAACCTAAAAGTGTGCATAAAAGTGATGTTCGATGTTCACCGGAGGTGGAGCACCGAAGTTTAGATCATGAAACGGCTATTTCACGACACACGCCCTCGGTGACTATGGGGACTTCAATATGATAAACTCTGGTGACACCATCGAGCTCTCTAATGGCCTCTCATCCTACACATTAAGTGGTTAACGACTAGTTTCTGGGTGGGCACATAAAGAGTGTGTGGCTAGTTCTATTAGAACTTTTGGACTACCTTGCTAACAATCACATAAATTGGAGCTCAAGAAACCTCTCCACTCACATGTGCTTTCTAGAGATTGCATTCTTGGTGAGATTGAAGATCTACTACATTTTCTTTGAGAGATAGCATCTAGTGGCACTAGTGATTGTTCCAGCTGTGAGTTTTCTTGTTACTCTTGGTGATTTTCGCCACCTAGACGACTTGGAGCAGCAGTGACTCTGTGATGCACTCAAATTGAAGATTGTCAAGTGCTCTTGAGGTGATTGTGATGGGCTATTAGGCTCATGCCCTGTCGAAGAGGTGAAGAACCACTCTAGTGGCTGCGAGGCATGGATAAGCACCTTGTGATCATGTTTGGCTCAAGACAAGCGCTCACATGGTAGACAACCATGAGGGGTTGTTGAGCTTGTAGAGGAACGATGATCTTTGGGCTTGCCTCATCATGGACGTAGGTGACCGGCAAGTCATCGAACCACATGGATATATATTGTATCATCCCTCTTGTGTGGTATTGAGTTCCCTACACTTGTGCTTTTACTCGATTTGATCAATTCATAGAGTAGAGATATTAGGCTTGTCATCCTAGGGTGCAAAACTATCTAGTTTATCAATTATAGTGACTTAGTGAAAGACCCTAGTTTGGTTTTGGTAATTGAGTGACAACCTAGGTGGACTAATATGTATTTGATGTGAGATACATATGGATTACTACATAGGTACACTATGAGAAACACTTAGAGCCATGGTGGAGAGGTGGCTTGGTGATGTTGCAAGTGCTCAAGTAGTGCTATGGAGGAGCTCATTGAATATGAGACATGACATGATGTCATGTGGATAGGTAGAGAAGATTGAGAGACATGGCATGGCTGCGATGGATCAGGTTGCAAGGGTGAAGGGCAAGCTAGATGCTCAGGAGCGCTGGACCATTGAGGCCGTGAAGCTCTAGTAGAGAGCTTGGCGATGATGGACCAAGGCAACAGTGAAGTGCAAGTGAAGTTTCGATCGATGAACCAACAAGGCCACATGTTGATATGAAGTAAATCATATCATCTACAAGAGATCAAGAGGCTTTATGGATGATAATGGAGGTTGGATGCTTGTGTGGCATCCCTGGCGGAGATGAAAAGGAATGCGCAAGGCAAAGATATATTTGTAGGGCATTTCATTTCACCGGTCAATGGTTGAGTAGAGAAGTGCTTGATCGGGTTTAGGATACTATCAGAAGGGTTTTTTTGTGAGCTAAACGGTTATCAAGTGCCACTAGATGAGGTCTAACTCGTGTTGCATTTAGATCAAGTGTCGTGGTGAGAAGCAAGTGAAAATCCTTTGAAATATGTTTGTTAAAGGCTAGCTCGCATACAAGTTGGTGGAATGTTTTAGGAGTTAGCACATTTGCAAAAGGGTTTGGAATGGAGCTCGTTGTGCTGCCTATTGTAGCACCGGACATGTCATGTTTGTTCACCGAACATGACCACTGGATATGTGTTGTAGTGCCGAGTGTCGAGTAGTTTTTGAGGCACGCAGCTTGGTGTTCGATGTGCACCGGACATAGGAAACAGACGTGTCCGGTGCAAGTTTGACGGCGCGCAGGAAACATTTTATGGGCACTAGACCTGTCTTGTGTGCCACCAGACATGTGCACTGGACCATTCTACTAGAGAGGGTGTTTAAGGTGCGTTTTGGGCTGTTGTATGCACCGGATCTATCCTGTGTGCACCGAACATGTGTCTGTGTAATGACTATTTTTGTAGTCGAGGCTAAACCGATTAGTTTAATTCCACATTTATTTCAGTTAGTCGGCACGATTAAGTTTTAGAAACGACTCACCCCCTCTAGTCGGCTCCTTATTCATAACACTTCGCCTAGTTCCTTTGCTTCATACTAGAATTGTATAAGTGTTGATCGTGGGCTTGCTTTATGATACAAATAGGGAGTGGTTATTAGGACCTCCTTTTAGTCTAACAGGTTTGTCTAGTGTTGTGTCTTATACAAAAATTTTATCTAGGCTATTCATCTCCCTCTAGCCATCCAAAGATCCCTTTCATACACCTAGTGTAGGCATGTAGGCTCCTCTCTCCCTCACCCTCATTCTCTCTCAACCTCTCCTCACAGGTGTGGTTGTGGCTCATTGCCGAGAACCACGGAGCGATCGGCTAGTATATGCTCACAGATGCGCCCGGTGAGTGGCTCAATGAATTAAACGAGGAGGCACATGGAGGATCCCCTAGGATCAGCAATGGGCTCATGGCCAATGGCTTGAGTGGTCTAGGCATTGGGCTCATGGTTGGTATTTCTTATGCTCAAGTAGAGTACTCTGTAAGCGCATAGAATATACCATTGTAGCCCTTTACCAATGAGCATTCCAATGTATCGGTATTATTTTATCTTAAGGGAAAACGGTAGCCAAGAATGATAATAAATGTGAGATCTTATATTTACCACAACTTAGTATCAAGTAGTGTAGGGGGTAAATCAAATATGATAGGAAGGATTATGAAACAAGCTCAGATCTAGCTCAAGATAATTAGTAAGGTCTGGCTAGGTGGGAGGACAACGAGAGAGTAAAGGATTCCTATGATTCAAACTCGATTTCTATGATTCTATCTTAATCACAATTGCAATAAAAAGATTGAGTCCACACAATAGGTATGCTAGGCGATAGGCGAGACAATAGGAGATATAACCCCTATCAAACCTTTTTTTTGGAGGCCTTACCTTTTCAGAACTTGTATCAAACACATGGTGGAATACAAAGACTAGATATGATTGTCACCACCTGCTAGCTACCACTATCTATCCGTGCAACAAATGGTAGCCAAAGGCAAGATCGAGTATAAGCACCACACTTACATCTTTTCTCACTACTCTAATTATGCGCACACAGATCAAATAGAGCACCTAGTGAAAGGCGCTGATCACATACTAGTATGGGTCCTGCATCATCAATCTAATATGCAACGACTATATGCTAAGATATACCACAACAATAATATAACTAGTATAATGTTGCACAAAGTAAGACCAAGTAAAGTAGAGAAAGAATAATATTAATAATAAAGTAAAAGTCTATACTTATAATAATAAAGAGATAAAATTTCAGCTCATTTTTGTCTTTGTCTGGTCTACTCTCTCACATCTGGTCCACTCGCGGCCCACTGTAGCTTCACCTCACGTAGTCACGTGTTTCACGTCGCTCTGATAAAAAAAAAAGGAAAAACCTTTGTCTCCCCACTGCGGCATCATTTCCATCTCCCCCGCGCAGTTGCTCCTCCTGTCTACCGCAGCCCGCAACACAGCTGCTCCTCCCGTCCACGTGCGGCGCCGTTGCTCCTCCCGTACGCGCGCTAGACCCGCGCCACCTCTGCCCTGGAGCCGCTCTCCTACTGCACGTTCTCGCCGCCACAGCATAAGGCTTGCGTGCGCCGCTGCCAAACTCCACCTTGTGGACCACCGCTGCAACCCCGTGCACGCGACGCCGCTGCGTGAGGAGGCCGCCACCGCTGCGCGCCGTTTTCCTGGGCACCGGCCAGGAGCCCTCGACGCAGCCGCGCGCAGCTGTGGCGCACGCGCTGGTGACAGGCCCCGTGCCTGTATGTCCAGCGCAAAATGGAAGAACTGTCTCTGATCCAAAATTGTTGTTGTTGTTCATGAGATCCAGACGGAGGTGCCAATCTGCTACTTGCGCTGCTGTTTCACGCAGATCAATAGATTTCTTTTTGTACCGATCCCTCCTCTCGATCCTGGTCCGAGCCAAACTCCACCACCTCCCTCTCGATCCTGGTCCCAAGCGGACAGACAGACTCCAGTGACTCCCCCCGGCCAAACATGCATAAATAAGACAAGTAATACTAATGCATTAATACCTCATTAATATAAGAGTAAAATGCACGCAGGTCTTTAAACTTTTCGTGCATTCCCATCTGAGCTCCCAAACTAAAAAAAACAACAACTATCTAGGTCCCTAACCTACTGCTCCTGCGTACAAACAGTCCAAAACATGCCACATCCATCCGACGCGGCCGTGCCACGGTGGCAATTGGACGTTGCGTCCATGCCAACTTCTCAAAAAGACCCTTGTCGCCTTTCTCTTTCTCACTATTTTGGCGGGAACATATCAGGATGATGGATCAGTACGACGACTCCGACGAGTGAGCCGGCGCGGGTCGTCGCTGTGCCGCTCCATGCGCTTCTTCACGCTGCAGCCCTCCGCCGTGCACCAGTAGTAGTTCCTGCACGCACGGCGCAGCAGCGATCAGCACGTCATGCATGAATGAGCGTGACCATGGAACCCGATCCGTGACGAGCTCGCCGTGTCAAGCTCGCCAATTTATACTAGCGCCCGAGCGGCGCTAGCACGTCGTCGTCTGTGGACTGCTGCTAGCTAGAGCTGATGATGAGGCTGAGGAAATGAACTCGTCAAAAGTCTGTGGAGCGAACAAGCGAGGTACGCGCGTCGAGCGGTTGCGCCTCCTCAAGGACGACTCGAGCTGTGCCCGAAGGTCTCGCCGATGTCGTCGGCGCCAAAGGACGCGAGCAGCGAGTGTGGTGCGCGTCGCGGTCGTGCGCAACGGTCTCGTCGGTCCCCGGAAGCGAGTGCGGGTCCTCGAGCACCGTCGGGGTCCCGCACCGTGGCAGCCGTCGGTGCCTAAACCTGGGTGAGCTAGGCGAATGGAGGCCTCGATGGAGACGTGGCGGTCGACGAAACCGAGGGCAGTGACCATGCTGTTCATGTTCTCTGATCCTCGGACCACTGCAAGCCTGCAAGGTATCCTGCAGAGCGCTCGCTTGCACGATAGCGCCCCCATCCCCTTGGGTATCCCCGACCCCGTGTGCTCCATCATTCCGTCCCCTCGCTTCGACGAGTTGGCGGACGGGCCGGGGTGCTCGTCCTCCTGAGACGTTTTTGCGAGGAGGGCGGCCATGGAGGCGCTTCTGGATTACTCAAGGTGGTGACGTGGTGTACTGGCGTAGCCACGGAAGGAGGAGACAACGGAAGCGTGAGCGCTCTGTGAGATTCGTGCAAGTCATGGCCGTTTGTAGACTGGATCGCTGGATCTCATTTTTCAGTTTTGGACTGTGGGCTCCGTCCGAGCTAGGGACAGAAAAAGGGTCTTAGACGAGGTCATGTTCGAAAAAATAAAGATAAGATCAGGGTGGCTAGGACATGGCCTATAGAAACTGGCTTCCTTGTGCTAATACGTGCTGAATAGAACATATACTCGAACAAAAATAAAAAGGCGAACGGTGGTTTGGGTTAGTTGGGCTTAGGAAAAAAAAGAGAAAATGATTTCTTTGGCCCTAAAAAAGTGCTGCTTAGTTTCTTGGTCTTTTTTTCTCGAACTTGCTTATTTGGTCCTAAAGCGAATTTTCATTAGTTTCTTGGCCCTTCCGTTAGTTGATGGGCTAACGGTGTTAAGCTGTACGCGAAATGACTCTTTTACCGCTGGCACCGAAGGCTACAGTTCATGCCTTTCAGACTGCCTCTATAGATAATTTCCTAAAATAAGGTACAATATTTTTTGCAAGCATGGAATCATTATTTTTTTTTATTTTTTCAATAATTATTTTTCAAGCCAGGGATAAAAGAGTCATTTCGCGTATAACTTAACATCGTTGGTCCATCAAACTAATGAAAGGGCCAAGAAACCAAAGGAAATTGGTTTTAGAGCTAAATAAGCAAGTTGGAGAAAAAAAGGCCAAAAAATTAAGCGGCATTTTTTATAGGGCCATTGAAATAATTTTCTCGAAAAAAGAGAGGAGACTATTTGGTTCATGCAGCACTAGATTAGGATGTCTCGCTACGGGACAATAGAACAACAGGGTACAAGGGCAGATTTTTTTAGATAAATTTCATAGAAATCCTTAAAATAATGTTTTTGATCTAAAGTACATAGTGTTATATGCCTCAAGTATATAGCGTTTTCATAGTTTTTCACTCTATCCCATGTTATACGAGAGTTAGAGCAGCATATGTAAATACAGTATATATGGAGTATGCTCCCAAGAAGAATATAGATCACTACTACACGGAGTTTAATGGAGGCGGGCAAAATAGATTAATGGAGGCAGGCATGGTAACCGCCTCCAATCAAAGGCCTCTGTTAATCGAGAACAATAGAGGAGGTTGCTTTGCCCACCTTGGATAATAGATTAACCGAGGCAGGCGCCTTAGAACGTCTTCCTTGGTTAATCGATTAAAAAACAAAAAACCCACGAGCCCGCCCGCTAGCCTGTTCCCAAACTCGCCAACGAGCTCGTTCCCAGCCCATGAGATGGATCCACCGGGATGAGGTGGCGCCCGCGCGCCGCTGTGATGGGGAAGGGGCGTGGATCTGTAGCCATCAGGGTCAAGAAGGGGAGCGGATCCACCGGGAGAAGGTGGCACTCCGTGCCGCCGACCCGCTCGCGCATCGCCGTGATGGGAAAAGGGCATGGATCTGCAGCCATCGGGGTCGAGAAGGTCACATTGACTGTCGACGAAATCTAGTCGACAGTCTACCGAGGGGTATACCCATAGTAGTAGATGATCGGTGGGGGTGCGCGTGATCAGGAACCGGATGGTAACAGAGACAAAAGACACAAGATTTATACAGGTTCAGGCTGTCGATGTGACATAAAACCCTGTGTCCCGTGCTCTGTTACTTTGTATTGATTGTGTATCAGATTCGATATATCTTGTCTAGGGGACCTCTGGTCCTTATATACTCTGGAGGGTAGGGTTATAAGGAAAATATCCTATTTGGTATTACAATATCTTTTTTTAGCCTTGCGGTGCACGCCAATCAGTGCCGTGCACCGCACGCCTTGATCTTGTGGGCTGGGCCACATCGGATGGTGCGGCTCATGTCTTATCCTATGGATATCGGGGGTCATATCCCCCATAGCTAGTCCCCGAGTGCCTTATATCCGCTTGGCGACGCCGTCTTGATCAAGTTCGAGCAGTTTAACACGAAGCCGATCAGTTTTGCTGACGACCTGGACGGTGAAAATCGAAGCCAACCTGTTAAACTGGTGACCTGGGCGGTGAAAGTCAAAGCCGGCCAGTTAAACTGGTGACTTGGGCGGTGAAAATCGAAGCCAACCAGTTAAACCGATGACCTAAGTGGTGAAAGTCGTAGCCGACCAGTGTAACCGGTGACTTGAGCGGTGAAAGTAGGAGTCGACCAGTTTAACAGGTTAATCGATCTCGGACTTAACCAAGTAAGGCTTGCCGGAAGGATATAAGGGCCTCAAGATGAAATGGAAAAATTTTCCAAGCGAAGTGTAGCCACCTGGACTCCGTTTGCAAGGAATCATCCATGACTTAGTCAATAAGGAGGGTAAATAAAAAAATGCACTACATTCACCGTCAGGTGAAGTGTAGCCACTTAGTCCCCGAGCCTTCTGAAAGATGAAGAAATAAATCTTGTAGCAGGGTCAAAGAAAATAAGCCTGAAAGCTTGCCAATGTCATCTGTCATGTGCGTATCAAGACCCTAGACGTGCTACCCAAGATCAGCACCCTGATCCGAACAACATAGAGCAAGTTGATAGCACACCGATGCGACGTCGCAAGATTCGACCGCCAAGGGAGTCCCTAGCTTAGCTGGCGACTGTTGCATGAAGAATCCGAACGCCGAGGATTCCCTAGCTTAGCTGGCGACGCTTGCACGAAGAATCCAAACACCGAGGAGTCCCCAGCTTAGCTGGCGAGCCCCTAGCGTGGCTGACGATGAAGCGACAAACAATCTAAACACCGTGGAGTCCCTAGCTTAGCTGGCGAGCCCTCAGCGTAGCTGACGATGAAGCAACGGATAATCTGACCAGTTGGTTGGCGAAGAATCGAGCACCGAGCAGCCCAACCAACTGGTCAGCAGTGAAGTGAGCGCCGAGTAGAAGTGAACGCCGAACAGTCCGACCAACTAGTCAGCGACGAAGTCCATGAACCTAGCAGTCCGACCAGTTGATCGGTGGAGAAGTCCGAAGGCCAGGTGGTGCGACCATCTGGACGACGATCCTGTAATAAATATGTAGAATGAGGAGTACATGATGTAAAAATAAATATATGAACTCGGCGATGAAGACAGCAGAGCTGAATAGATAGAGATTATGTTTGTATGAAGTGTTCATATTTTAAATATGAGTAACTTCCCGCCAGTTGGTTCTGTATCGCATCACCAGCCCCGACTAGCCCATACTCCATAGCGTAGAGTGCTTAGCACCCGTTTACGCGTAAGAGCATAGGCATCACCGAGGAGCCACTGCCGACCACCCATAACATAGAGGGCTGGCGCTCGTGCACGTGTAGGAGTGAGATCGAGAACAGGGCTGTTTCTGGTAACGCAAGTTAGAACGTGGCTGGTCGGCGAGTTGATGAAGAATATCTTAAATATATTGTAAATATTAAGTTTTCTTTTGAAGACATGTTTATATTTAATATAAACTACCCCGAGCCGTTAGTTTGTTGGTTGAGCCCCCCAGCTCCGGCTAGCCCGTAAACCGTAACACGGAGCACTAGAGTTCGTGTACGTGTAGTAAGACCCGCATCACTGAGGAGCAGTTGTCGACCACCCATAATGTAGAGGGCAGGAGCTCATGCACGTGTAGGGAGAAGCCAGAGATAGGGCCATCTCTAGGAGCACAAGCGTAAACGTGGCTGTTCGGGGAGCCATTGAGGCGAAAGCGTAAGTCATCTTTAAGATGGTATACATGGAGAAAAGTCGTTTGCAGAATAATCATGTAGAGAATAGTATGATGAAACATCATGGCAAAAACTTTATTAAATATTCATATATAAAAAGGTACTTATCTTTAGACATAATGTCTAGTCGGCGGCGATGAAATTGCCCGGCCCTCGAGCTTTTTGGCATGTCGTCATGGCGGCGGTCACGGTCGCTATAACAACGTTCTTTGCGGCGATCATTGCGATGCGGCAGGCGATCGGAACGAGTAGTCCAGTCGGCTCGCTTAGCGGCTCAATTGACGGCTCGGACGGTTCGTTTGATAGCTCGGACGGGTACGCAGAGTCATAGGCGAACGGACGTAATCAGAGCCTGACGGAGTCAATCCGCGTGGGGAGGCAAAGTCCTTGAGCGTGTCTGACCGAGGCGAGGGCGCAATCCAAGATTTTCCTTGCATGCCTGAGATATGTGAGGTTGCCTGCACGGTGGTGTAGATCCAGATGCATATGTGCTTGTATATCTCTTCAACTACTCCAATTAGCTTGTATGGCCGACCAGCATCTTTGATGGAAACACTGCTCCACATCACGTTATCGCCGACCGCCTTTCTCGATTGCTGGTTGTCGTGATCCACGAAAATGATCTTGCGTATCCGATTAGAAATCATGAGCAACAACAAGATGTGATTAGGTTTCTCCCAACCGAAATCATGCAGACATACGGATATATCTAGAAGTATAGTTACAATATTTAATTAGGAAGCGACTTGACTTAGCTTTCTTGGATTGCTTGACTCCGATCTTGTTGTCGTGTGTTGCGTCTGTTGGAGGCGCATGGCAAGGCGTCGGGCTCTAGCACGTGTGACCGTTCACCGAGGAAAGTGATCCGCTGCGTGCCAGCGTCGAGTTGCCGCTGAATGCTGAGTTGCCAGCGACGTTGGTTGAAGAAAAGATTCCCATCTAGTTCGCCATAGAATCAGCACGCACATCCCCTACCTGGCATGCCACTATCGATGAAATCTAGTCGGCAGTCTACTGAGGGGTATACCTATGGTAGTAGATGATCAGTGGGGGTACGTGTGATCAGGAACCGGATGGTAACAGAGACACAAGACACAAGATTTATACAGTTTCAGGCCGTCAATGTGACATAAAACCCTACGTCTTGTGTTCTGTTATTTTGTATTGATTGTGTACCAGATTCGATATATCTCATCTAGGGGACCCCTACTCCTCCTTATATACTCTGGAGGGGTAGGGTTACAAGGAAAATATCCTATTTGGTATTATAATATATTTTTGTAGCCTTGCGGTGCACTCCGACCAGTGCCATGCGCTGCACGCCTTGATCTTGTGAGCTAGACCACATCTGATGGTGCGGCCCATGTCTTGTCCTATGGATATCGGGGGCCATATCACCCATAGTGCCCCATGCTGCCGGCACGCCTATCGGAGAGGAGCTGCCTTTCTACGCCATTAGAGGTCGGATCTGGCCTCCCTTCGCCACCACCTGCCGGATCTGGCCTCCTTATGTCGCCACCGGCTGGATCTAGCCTCCTTGTGTTGCCACCAGCCAGATCCAGCCTCCCTATGCCGCCACTGGCCGCCAGAGGGAGATGGGTGCCGTCGGGCTGCGAGGGAGAGGGCGAAGGTGCTTGGGAGGCAGAGGGGCACAAGAGGGAGAGGGTGTGGGGGTATGACCTCGGATACCCACGGCAGACCACATGGGCTGCGCCCCTAGGGGTGGCCCAGCCCACAAGACGAAGCCTTGCGAGGCACGACTCTGCTCGGGGCCTCCCGCAAGACACCAGGAAGATATCCTAAAGATACTACGAGATCTGTTAGGATGCTTACGATCCCAAGATTCCTGTAATCTGTTATTACTTTCCGGTTATCTCTCAAATCTAACCGACTTGTAACCCTGCCCCTCGGACTATATAAGGCGGGCAGAGACCATAGGAGTAGGGTATTATGTCATACTAACGACCTGAACCTGTCTAACTCGTGTGTCTCTATTACCTTCTTGTTCTTGATCACACGCTTCTCTGCCGATCAATCTACCTTTGTGGGATACCCCTCGGAGGACTGCCGACGATATTATGTCGATAGTTGGCGCGCCAGGTAGGGGTGTGCGTGCTATTTCTAAATTGAACAAGATGGTATGTTCCATAGGCTCTTCGTCCCTCCCATAGCCCGGCCAGATCTTCACGGTCGGATCAATCTCATGGATCATCAATGCTGACGAAGTCAGAGAGCTCATCGAGCCGGTGCAGATTGATTCTGCGCTAATCACCCCAACACCAGCGTCTGCAGATCTGATCTCGGAATAGCTTCCGAGGTCGCCTTCATCGACAACTCGCTGCCCGCTTTCTCGCTACCAGAGGAGGCAGATCAACAACGACGATCTGATCGCATCCATCGATCAGGTTGGTCAGAAGCTCGTCGATTGCCTCTCCATCGCCAAATCGGCTCTAGACACACTCGTTCAGCGCCGACTACCCTCTGATCCAGATCTATCAGAGGCTGCTCAAGAAACTCCGGAGGTTACGGTCCTACCCTTCGGGTTCACCAACATCGCCGCCACCTACCAAGATGCCCTAAGGGGCAAATTTGCCAACCAGGTTGGAGATATCCATCCTCTCGCTGACCACAAGAGAGCTGCCTGCATCGCCGACCAGATAACGCCATACGTCGCCGACCAGATGTTCTATCTAAAGCTAAGTCACGTTTTAATATTCTTCTAAATATTCTCCAATCTTCGTATATTGCCATAACATTTCTCTGAGCTGTTTTCTTCATGTTTGCTCTCCAAACAATTTTTTGAACCCTCGATCAGTCATGTTGATGCTCGGATGTCCTCAGAGACGGCCCTGTCTCCGGCTCCTCCCAACACGTGTACGAGCGTCTACCCTCTGCGTTATGGGTGGTCGGCAGCGGCTCCTTAGCGACGCTTTGTTCTTCCTACACACACATGGGCTCCGCGCTCCGCGTTATGGTTAATAGGCTAGCTAGGGCTGGAGACTCAGCTACATACTAACTGGTCGGGCGGTTTATATTAAATATAAATACATCTTCGCTCCAACTGATCGTTGAGCTACATACGCTATTTTTTTCTCCGGAGCTCATATATTTTTACATCATGTACTACCCGTTCTACATATTTATATTACAGGATCATCGTCTAGGTGATCGGACCACTTGGTGCTTGGACTTCTCCACCAATCAACTGGTCAGACTGCTTGGTTCATGGACTCTGTCGCCGACCAGTTGATCGAACTGTTCGTCGGTCGCTTCTACTCAATGCTCACTTCACCGCTGACCAGTTGACCAGACTGTTCATCGCTCATGCTTCATCGCCAGCTACGTCGGTTACTCCTCGGCGCTTGGATTCTTCGTGCTCGAGGACTAAGTAGGCACACTTCACCGCACGGACGTCGCCAGCTACGCCGGAGACTCCTCGGTGGTGCTCGGACATCGCCAGCTACGTCGGGGACTCCTCGGTGCTCGGACATCGTCAGCTATACCGGGGACTCCTCGGCGGTGCTCGAACATCGTCAGCTACGCCAGGGACTCCTCGACGCTCGAACATCGCCAGCTCCACCAGGGACTCCTCGGTGCTCGGACAATCGACAACTACGACGGGGAGTCCTCGGTGCTCAGACCTCGCTAGCTTCGTCGGGAACTCCTTGGTGCTCGGACGTCGCCAGCTACACCGGGGACTCCTCGGTGCTCGGACGTCGCCAGCTACACCGGGGACCCCTCCATGCTTGGACATTGCCAGCTACATCGGGAACTCCTCGGTGCTCGGACATCGCTAGCTACGCTGGAAACTCCTTGGTGCTCGGACATCGCTAGCTACGTTGGAGACTCTTCGGTGCTCGGACATCGCCACCACGCCAGAACTCCTCGGTGTTTCGGACATCGCCCGGCTACACCGGAACTCCTTGGTGCTCGACATCGCCGCCCCACGCCGGGACTCCCGGTGCTCGGACATCGCCGGCCACGCCGCGGGGACTCCTCGATGCTTTCGGACATCGCCACCTACACCAGAACTCCTCGGTCTTTGGGACATCGCTAGCTATCTTTGGGGACTCCTCGGTGCTCGGACATCGCCACCACGCGCTGGGAACTCCTCGGTCTTTGGGACATCGCTAGCAGCTTACTGGGGACTCCTCGGTGTTTCGGACATCGCCAGGCCACGCCGGGGACTCCTCGGTGCTCGGACATCGCCAGCTATGCCGGGAACTCCTCGGTGCTCGGACATCGCCAGCTACGCCGAGAACTCCTCAGTGCTCGGACATTACCAGCTAAGCCAGGAACTACTCGGCGCTCGGACATCACGCTTGGTGGTCGGATCTTTCTATGTCTCATCGGTGTGCTATCAAGCTGCTCCATGCTGTTCGGATTAGGGTGCTGATCTTGGCCAGCACGTCTGGGGTCTTGATACGCGCATGTTGGACGACGTCAGCAAAGCGTTCAGACTTCTTTTTCTTTGACCCTGCTACAAGATTCATTCTTCATCTTCCAGCAGGCTCAGGGACTAAGTGGGCACACTTCACCTTGCGGTGAATGTGTGCTTTTCAATTCGAGGCTCTGCCCGTGGATAGGTTGCCTGCTCGGCCGGTCTTCTGCCTTTCTTCTACTTTCAAACCCTGGCACCACGTGACCATGTCACCTACTGTTAGGCTCGGGGACTAGCTGTGGGGGTATGGCCCCCGGTATCTACAAGACAAGACATAGGCCACACCATCAGAGGTGGCCCAGCCCACAAGATCAAGGCATGCACGGCGTGCATCGCAAGCTATTGTATAGTACCAAATAGGATGCTTTCCTTGTAACCCTACCCCTCTAGAGTATATAAGGAGAGGCAGGGGTCCCCTACTCGACATCTCAATGCAATACAGCAGAACACAGGATGTAGGTATTACGTCATACTGACGGCCGAACCTGTCTAAATCTTGTGTCTTGGTGCTTGTATTACCATCTCGCTACTGATCTCGCTCACCTCTATGACAAATCTATCATCGTGGGATACCCCTCGGTGGACTGCCGAGCATCTTTTATCAACAGTTGGCACGCCAGGTACCCACTCCCTTTCACGATGGCACCCACTCTTTGTCATGCCGGGCTTCGTAACGGTGGATCAATCTGTTGAGCTCCGCCTCTCTCGTTCGCGATAGCACCCACTCTACGTCACGCCGGGCTTCGGCGCTCGCCTTCTTGGGGCTCGTCTTCTTTGGTTTTGTAGCTCCCTTCTTTAGCGCCATCTCTCAGATCTGATTAGGGTTTTGGCGGGGAAGCAAGTGTGGATGCGAATGTGGAAATGCGAGGGCTGAGGAGGAAGACGAAATGGCAAAGTGGCAAAGGTGGGAACGCATGATGTGGCGGCAATTATAAAGCACTTTTCCCACCCTTTCGCATTCGAGGGTTTTTGGGAAACCGTTCCCATGATTTACGCCTCTTCGAATTCTCCGCAACACAAGGTGGTCCGTTACTTGGGCTTTCGCGCAACCACGACCCATATCGCCGATTTATCTCCGCAATTTGTTACGGCCCGCTAAATTTTCGCCGACTTCTCCGCCAATCATTATGGCTCAGTAATTACTACTATACAACCATTACTCTGGTATTTTCTTTGTGGTTTGTTTTCTCCAAGATTTCCTAAAGTGGCTCAGGGACTGCGTCAGTATTACGTCTCGGTTCCTTGCCACATTGGGGATTTTTCTTCAATTGACTGCTGTTTCTGACCCTAGCACCACGTGACTGCGTCACCTACTGTCATGCTCGGGGACTAAGTGGGCACACTTCACCTTGCGGTGAATGTGCTTTTTCTCACTTCGGGCTATGCCCAGGGACTGGCTGTCTGCTCGGCTGGTCTGTTACTATTCTTCTACTTTGGACCCTGGCACCACATGACTACGTCATCTACTGTTAGGCTCGGGGACTAAGTGGGCACACTTCACCTTGCGGTGACTGTGTTTGCTTAAATCTAGAAGACTCCACGCCTCTTGAAGCTGAAGAAGACTACCTCCTTTTCTCGTGGTCGGACTCCAAGTGGGCACACTGCGAAGAAAATTTTTGATTCTGAACTTGAGCTCCTTACACCCTTATGGCAAGCCATACTTGGGTTATACTGCTTGGCTATGGTTAAAGCTGCTCGGCGACAGTTCATGTTGCTCGGCAACTGCTCACAACTACTCAGCAACTTATCACGGTGGTCGGACCATGAGTTTGACTGCTCGGCTTTGTTCGCACTTGCTTGGACAAGCTCAAGATGGCGTTGCACAACGGGTACAAGGCGCTCAGGGACTAGTTGTGGGGGGTACGACCCCGGATACCCATGGTAGAACACATGGGCTGCACCCCCAGGGGTGGCCCAGCCCATAAGATGAAGCCTTGCAGGGCACGACTCTGCTCGGCTCCTCCCGCAAGACACTAGGAAGATATCCTAAAGATACTATGAGATCTGTTAGGATGTGTACGATCCTAAGATTCCTATAATCTGTTATTACTTTCCGGTTATCTCTCAGATCTAACCGACTTATAACCCTGCCCCTCGGACTATATAAGGCGGGCAGGGACCCCCTCCAAACTCACGTAATATCATACGATAGCTAATACAAACCAACAGACCACAGGAGTAGGGTATTACGTCATACTGATGGCCTGAACCTGTCTAACTCATGTGTCTCTGTTGCCTTCTTGTTCTTGATCACACGCTTCTCTGTCGATCAATCTACCTTCGTGGGATACCCCTCGAAGGACTGTCGACGATATTCTATCGACAGAGGGGCACCACCTTGCTCGGGAGGGAGACGGGTGCCATTGGGCTCTATGGGAGAGGATGCGGGAGGGAGAGAGGGCTCCGTCCGGCTCAGAGGGAGAGGGTTACGGAGGGAGAGGGGGCACCATCGGGCTCAAAGGGAGAGGGGCTCAGGTGGAGAGAAATGAATTGATGAGAAGAGGGAAGCCCTAACTCTGGCTTATATATGAGCCCGATAGATATGGGCTTTATGAGCTGGGCCAGTACTAAAGGAGGCGGGCCTTATAGTTGCCCACCTCCAAAAATGGATTTACGGAGGCAGTTTTCTTAACATGACCGCCTCTAGAAATAGAGGATCTTTGGAGGCGGTTGTCTTAAGGTGCCCGCCTGCATAAATCGATTTTAGGAGGCGGTTGTTTTTTACTGCCTTCGTAAATCAATTTTACGAGGCGTGCAAACGTGGCTGCCTCGGTAAATAAAAATGACCACCTCCATTAATAGCCTAGAATTTTAGGAAGCGGGTGGATTTTGTGCCCGTCTCCATTAATGTTTGGGCATGACCTTCTAAAATCATTTATGTAGTAGTGGATACGATGCATTTTTATGGTCTATCACTCTTCCTTGTCCATATGAGTTAGATCAATGTGTCTAGAAGCGGTGCAAAATCCAATTACAAGACGAATTGAGATGTCACTAGATAAATTATCAAGCCTTACATGGACATATGAGTCAAAGCTGCACATCTGACAAGCATGATACGTAATTTGATTTTAAGATAAATTCGAGCGCATAACACGACTATTAAGTAAATCTCTACAATTTATCAAGGTGTTTAACAAGTTGTATGTCCCATTGCAATGCATGGACATTTTTTGCTAGTTAAAGTTAAGCGCACAATTATTATCACTACAAATTAAAACCATAGGACGGTACAAGCTATTGAAACATGTAGGAACACATGGTTATTATTATCCATCATCCTATCTCACAACATTGATCATATCCGTGAATCGTGTGCTTACTATGATTACTGTGGGCGCAGCGATGGCGCGAGCTGTTGGCGGCGCCGTGCATGGGAAAATTGCTGGACTGGCACTCGTTGGCGTTGCTGGTCGCCACCACTCCTCCAGACAGAAGTCCGAAGATGAAGAGAAGCATCACACCAGTGGTGAAGCACTCCATCTCTGTCTCGCTGGTCGGCGTAGTTGTTGGGTGTGTGTGGCAAGAAGAAGAGAAGATAGGGACAGGAGGGTGATGTAGTGGACTACCTAGGGGGAGGCGTCTCTGTCCACTCCTCTTTATTCGCCCTACAGCAGGCAAGTTTGTTCCCAAGGTAAGTGGACCATATGAGTGGGCTGGGATATTGGTGCATATGAGTGGGCTGAGATATTGAAAGTGCATTTTCCCCTATGTGGGTTTTGTATATTGATGATATCTAAATTAGGGACTAATATGATCTTAATAAGATATGTCGCAGCAATTAGTCCCATGAAAGATTTAAAGAGTTGATAAAGACGAAATGGTGTCCCTCAATTCTTAAAGTTGAAAAATACATCAAACTCAAAGCGGATCTTTAAGTTTACATTTAATGCTTTTCAGTTTAGGTATGCCCGTACTAGAAAGAGGGATACAAACTTAATTGGTCTAAGGAAGATAGAGTGCTCAAGTATAAAATTAAAACCAAAGAGAGACACTCTAGCACTTCATGAGCACATAGAATAGTTTTTGGTGTCGGAAGTCTCGACGCATACTCCCGACCGTCGAAAGTCATGATTCACGCCGGAAGTCCTCGCGCCTAGTCACATAGCCCGCACGGTGACTGTGGCTATCGGAAGTCCCGACATGAATCGGAAGTCCCGACAATCGGAAGTCCCTACCCAAGTCGGGAGTCCCGACACCAGCACTTAGCTAGCTGGCTGACTGCGCCCGTCGAAAGTCCCGATGTACGTCGGGAGTCCGGCCGTCGAAGTCCTGACTTAGGTCAGGAGTCCTGACACCTGGCCACCTGGTTGCCCTGCGACCGTGCGTGCGTCGAAAGTCCCAACGTACGTCGGAAGTCCCAACGTACGCCGGGAGTTCCGACGTTGATGTGTTCGTAATGACTTGACCTTGCATGAACAGTGTTTTCTTTATAGGTCGGAAGTCCCGAGATCTATGTTGAAACTTCCGACGTAGATCCGAATGGTTGGATTTCTACCTTGAGTATAATAGCTCTCTCCTCTCTTCTAACCGTCACTCACTCATTCATTGCAACCTACTCACGGCCAAAATAGCTCTCAAGCATTCATGACTCCTCTCTCTCTCCTCTCCCCTTTGCTCCAATCTTTGATCCCCCTAGAGTTTTGAGTGAAAGGAGAGTGGATTGAGTGAGAGCATCACTTTGGCAAGCTTGAGCACACGAATTCTTCATCAAGCCGATTAGATTTGCGTCTATTACTCTTGGGGCTTTGCCCCTAGCCGGCTAGGCGTCGCCCAAGAGGTTCCATCTTGTGGAAGAGCCTTGGGAAGTTTGTATTACCCTCAATTTCTTAGTGGAAACCTCAAGTGAACTTTGTGGTTGCTTTGAGAGAGGCAAGGAGGTGAAAGAGACTTTGACCTTTGTGGTCACCTCAACAACGAGGACGTAGGAGCTCCTTTGTGGGGTTGCCGAACCTCGGGATAAATTCTTATGTCCCACGTGCTTGTTGTTGTTGAGACTTGTGCTATCACTTTTATTCTTGTGTGTCTCTTCCTCCCTAAAGATTTTCTTAGGGTTTAGACTCGATCTATGGAGTGGTGACCTTTCGGCATCAAAGGAGCAACCCCAACGTGTTATATTACCACTAGGAAGTGGGGTTGTAAGTTATCGAAGTTACAAAATTCATTTTAGCACTTGTAATTTGTTTCCCGTAGGCATTGGGACTTCTGACAGTTTGCGCCGGAACTTCTGACGACCTCGGCAGTTCCGACCCAAACTGACGGGACATTCGACAGTTGCTGACAAGTGACTTTGAGTTTTGTATAGAATTTTTTAGATACGCCATTCATCCCCCCTCTAGGCATTGTTTAGATCCTTTCAATTGGTATCAAAGCGAGGTCTTCTTTTAGCGCTTCACCATGTGAGAAGAAACAATGTCGGAGTGCGACAAGATGCAAGCCGATGACACAGAGATGGCCAAGAAGATAGCTAAAGAGTTAATGGCTGCTCAAGTCAAGTTTTTCCAAGATGAAATGAAGAAGATGCAATATGAGATGAGCAAGATGAAGGAATAATTAAGCAAGAAGGTTGATGATGCAATAAGTGGCAAGAATGATTCAACAAGTGGTAAGAATGAAGCAAACAAAGATGCCGCTAGTGATGTTGGAGCCGGTGAGCATGCTCATGGACAGGGAATATATTCAAACGTGAACTTCGACTATAGACAACTCATCAAAGGTTCACCTCTACATACTCCTTCCGACAACATTGGCAAGCCACCTCACTTTGATGGAACAAGATACACCGATTGGTCCTATAAGATGAAGATGCATCTCATTGCCACAAGACTTTGGGAAGTTGTAGATGTTGATGTGATGATTCCTACCGATGAAGATAGAGAGATAACTTGAGAAGAAGTGCACAATCTCTATAAAAATACACAAGCCATAGCATTGCTTGTGTCAAGCCTAGGTCCGGATGAGTTTAGAAAGGTAAATGGAATGGAAAGTGCAAAGCAAATTTGGGATACTTTGAAAGTGTTATTTAAAGAAGATAAGAGTGTGAGAAAAGGCAACATTGAGTGACTTCATGGTGAATTGAAAGATTTGTGTTCTTGCAAAATGAAACAACAGAATCCATGTTTGATAAGCTTATGGCATTGGTCAACCACATAAGAGCTCTTGGAAGCACCAAATGGGATGACAACAAGGTTTCTAGAAAGATGTTGAGAACCTATAGAGCCAAGAACAACATACTAGCGTCCGTGATCATGGAAAGGCCCGGATTATGATGAGATGACACCCTAAGAAGTTCTTTCAAAGCTCAAGCATCATGAGTGTCTAGATGAAGATGCAATCAATGCTCACAATCAAAATCCTAATACAATGGGATACAACAAGAATGCATCCTTAAAGGCAACTCAAGCTCATGAAGGCAAATCTTCTAGTCAAGAGAAGAAGAAGAAAGTGATGGATGATTCCTCAAATGAAGAAAAAGAGTCCGATGAAGAAGTTGCACTCATCATTAGAAACTTTAGAAAGTTCATAAAGAAGAAGAGCAACCGGAAGACTTACAGTGATGGGACGAAGAAGGAACAAGAAGAGGTTTTGCTATGGTTGTGGTCAAATTGGTCACTTCATAGCCGATTGTCCTAATGAGAAGAAGAAGCACAAGCACGACAAGGATGAAGACAAGAAGAACAAAGGTAAGAAGAGAGATGAAGCTCATCTTGGTGAAGAGTGGGAGTTAAATAATAGTGACTCAAGTGATGATGAGATGAAGAAGAAGGGAGCCACAAACATCGCCATCCACCACTCTTCATCACCGACCATGATCTTCCCCGACTCGACTTCACCACCAAAACTCTTCCCCAACTTATCTTCATCACCAAGGCTCTTCTTCAACCTCATCGACAATGACTACTACACTCCAACTTGCCTCATGGCTAAGGGGGAGAAGGTACATGTCTCATCCGATCCCTCTAGTGATGAGTATAATAGTTGTGATGAGAACATGAAGAACTTGAAGCAACCATGATAAAGAAATTTGGTAAAAAAGCCTACACTAAAATAAAAACGCTATTGAAGAAATTAGAGAAGAGGGATAGATGCTTGGAGATGTAAGGAGGCATAATCACTCAAGAGAGAGACAAGAACCTTGCACTTGAAGCATCTATCACTAAGGAAAAGATGAAGGTTGAGAAGTTAACCGTTGAATTGTCTATAGCCAATGACTCAATTAGGAAATTGACTAAGGAACATTCTTCGATTAATGATCTAGTAGCTAGCCTCAAGAATGAGAAGAGTATAGCTCAAGAAAGCCTCACAAGCTTGAAAGAAAAATACCAAAATCTTGAGCTAAACTATAGTACTCTTTGGGCTAGCACTTCAACTTCTCCTAAGGCAACCAAAAACTCTAATGTCTCCACTAGTAATGGTTGTAAAAGATGCTATAAAATTGATGTAAATGCATATGCAACTAATCTTGTTGAGCTAGAGAAGAAAGACAAAGAGATTCATAGGTTGAAGATGATCTTGAAGAATGGGTGTAAGTGTCAAGAGCAATCCAACAAGACTATATACAAGTCATCAAGGCACCCATCAATCAAGGAATGCATTGGCTATAATAGGTATGATGGAAAGGCCAATGGAAGGAACATGATCAATGGTGTGCCTTGTGTGAAGTTCAACAAGGGTGTTGCTCTTGATGAGCTTATATGCAAGGCCAACAACAAGGTCTACATTCCCAAGATTCAACCTACAAGTAACAAGACAATCAAGACAAAGCAATCCGAGGCCCCCGAGCCACAAGCACCACTTCCATGGTGCTATGCTAGTGATTGCATGTGTTGTTGGGGCAAGGATGGCAAGATCGTGGTGAAGTATGTTGGTGCCCAAAAGAGGAAGGAGATTATTAGGAGTGTTTGGGTCTCTAAATTTTATGTGACTAACCCCCTAGGACCCAAATCCTTTTGGGTACCTAAAACAAAATCTTGAATTATTTTTGTAGAAATATTCCTCGGTGGAACAAGTTGGGTGGTGGATAGTGGATGCACCAATCATATGACCGGAGAGAAGGACATGTAAACATCATTTCAACCTAGTCATGACCAAAGTGGAAACATTGTGTTTGGTGACAATGGAAAAGGAGAAGTTCTCGGTTTGGGTAAAATTGTTATATCAAATGATAATTCTATTTTCAATGGTTTACTTGTGAATTCGTTGAGATACAATTTGTTGTCCGTTTTGCAACTTTGTGAGATGGGCTACAATTGTCTCTTTACGGATAAGGGTGTGAAAGTATATAGAAGGGAGGATTCCTCTATTGCATTTATGGGTCATTTAAAAGGGAAACTCTATCTAGTTGATTTACATCAAATAGAGTAAATCCCGAGACTTGTTTAATGGCAAAATCTAGTATGGGTTGGTTATGGCATCGCCGACTTGCCCATGTTGGGATGAGGAACTTGGTCAAACTTCAAAAACACGAACACATTCCTTAGACTAATAAATGTTTCTTTTGAGAAAGATAGGATTTGTAGCACATGCCAAGCGAGAAAATAAGTTAGAGCTAAACATCCCATCAAGAATGTTGTAACTACCGAAAGGCTATTGTAGTTGCTTCACATGGACATATTTGGACCCATCACTTATATAAGCATTGGTGGTAACAAATATGGTTTCGTAATTGTTGATGATTATTCTCGTTTCACTTAGGTATTCTTTTTGCGTGACAAGAGTGAAGTACATGGCATCTTCAATAAATTTGCAAAAAGAGCCCAAAATAAATTTGATGCCAAATCAAGAGAGTTAGAAGTGACAATGGGATGGAGTTCAAGAACACAAACATTGAGGAGTTCCTTGATGAGGAAGGAATCAAGCATGAGTTTTTGGTTCCATACACTCCACAACAAAATGGTGTTGTGGAGAGGAAGAACCGAACACTCATAGAGGCCGCAAGAGCAATGTTGGATGAGTACAAGACTCCGGTCAACTATTGGGCGGAAGCGGTCCACATGGCGTGTCATGCTATCAACCGCTTATATCTTCATAAGAAAAAAGAAAAGATCGCCTACGAACTTCTAACCGGTAAAAATCCTAAGGTGCACTACTTTAGAGTTTTTGGATCCAAGTGTTTCATACTTAACAAGAAATCCAAAAAGCTCAAAGTTTGCACCAAAGGTTGATAAAGGTTTCATGCTTGGTTATGGTACTAATGAACATGGATATTATGTTTTCAATAAAACCACTAGTTTGATTGAAATCACGATAGACATGACTTTTGATGAAACCGACGGCTCTCAAAAGGAGCAAGTCAATGTTGAGATTGTAGGCAATGAAGAAGCTCCACACAAAGCAATCAAGAAGCTTGCCATTGGTGAAGTAAAGCAGGTCAAAGACAAAGATGAAGACCATGTTGTGCATGTTGATCTTGATCCAACCATTCATCATGTGTTCATCTAATGAACATAGTGAAGCTTCCACAACAAGAAATAATCAAGATGGGAGATCAAATGAAGCACAAGGTCATTCTCATGAAGATGGTGTCAACAATGAGCAAGCTCAACCTTAACTCAGCAATGAAGAAAGAAGTGAAGTCAACCCTCCACAAGCTCATGGTTATGATCCTCCAATCGATCATGATCATGATGATGACAATGTTGGCCCCATCCAAAGATCAACTCAAGTGCCACATTCTAGAGTGCATCAATCCATTCAATGGGATCATCCCATTGATAACATATTGGGGAGCATTCAATGAGGGGTAACTACATGTTCCCGTTTAGCAAGTTTTTGTGAACATTACTTGTTTGTTTCTCCTTTAGAACCTCATAGGGTGGATGAGGTACTTGATGATCCAGATTAGATGATAGCCATGCAAGAGGAGTTGAACAACTTCACTTGAAATAAAGTTTGGTCCTTAGTGGAAAGGCCCAAGCAAAATGTGATTAGAACCAAGTGGGTCTTCCGCAACAAGCAAGATGAGCATGGCGTGGTGACAAGGAACAAGGCAAGATTGGTGGCTCAAGGATTCACTCAAGTTGAAGGCTTGGATTTTGGGGAGACCTATGCACCTGTGGCAAGGCTAGAATCAATTCGTATTATACTTGCTTATGCCGCACATCATGATTTCAAGCTATATCAAATGGATGTGAAAAGTGCATTTCTCAATGACCCCCTATCCAAGTTGGTGTGTGTGGAGTAACCACCGGGCTTTGAAGACCCCAAGTACCCCAACCACGTCTACAAGCTCGACAAGACACTCTATGGGCTCAAACAAGCCCCTAGAGCTTGGTATGATTGCTTGAAGGATTTTCTACTCAAACAAGGGTTTGAGATAGGAAAGGTCGATGCTACTTTATTTACTCACAAAGTCAATAATGATATCTTTGTTTGCCAAATATATGTCGATGACATAATATTTGGTAGTACTAATATGGCTTTTTGTGAGGAATTTAGTAGGATTATGATGAATAGGATCGAGATGTCTATGATGGGAGAGTTGAAGTTCTTCCTTGGATTTTAAATCAAGCAACTCAAGGATAGCACATTCATAAGTCAAACCAAGTACACCAACGACATGTTGAAGAAGTTTGACATGGACAAGGCCAAGCCCATCAAGACACCCATGCCAACCAATGGACATCTTGACCTTGATCAAGGAGGAAAGGACGTCGATCAAAAGGTATATCGCTCCATGATTGGATCCCTCCTTTACCTTTGTGCATCTAGGCCTGATATTATGCTTAGTGTGTGCATGTGTACAAGATTTCAAGCTAATCCGAAAGAATGTCATTTGATGGCTGTTAAGAGATTTTTTTGATATTTAGTGCACACTCCTAATCTTGGCTTGTGGTATCCCAAGGGCTCCACTTTCGAGTTACTTGGCTGTTCTGATTCGGATTATGCCGGTTGCAAAGTAAACCGAAAGAGTACTACCGGGACTTGCCAATTTATTGGCCGGTCTTTGGTGTCTTAGAGCTCTAAGAAGCAAAACTTTATTGTTTTGTCACCGCCGAAGCTGAGTATGTGGCGGCCGGTGCATGTTGTGCCCAACTACTTTGGATGAAGAAAACTCTCAAAGACTTTGGTTATGAGCTAACCAAGATTCCCCTTTTGTGTGACAACGAGAATGCCATTAAGTTGGCAAACAACCCCGTAAACCACTCTCGAACAAAGCACATAGACATCTGTCATCACTTTTTAAGAGACCATGAAGCAAAAGGAGATATCGCAGTTCACCATGTGAGCACCGAAAAGCAATAAGCCGATATCTTCACAAAGCCGCTAGATGAGTCAAGATTTTATGCTTTGAGGAGTGAGCTAAATATCATTGATTCTCGTGACATGGCTTGATGTCTTGCACATACTTTGTTTGATCTAGTTAAGAGAAAAGAATTAAGAAAATATTTTGTGACACTTTCAAAATCTATTTTATAATCTTCATGTGTGACTATTGCTTTATGATGGTTGAATGAAATCTAGTCACTTGTGAAAATGTTAGTGTCCATCATATTTTTACCCCACATGGTGTAGTGAGTTCAAGTTTGGGAGTTTTCTAGTTTCCCTGCGTCTGAAGTCCTGACATAGGTCGGAACTCCCGATGGCCGGAAGTCATGACTCGCACTGGGACTCCCAACCATCGGAAGTCCCGGCACAATGCCAGGAGTCCCAACGCAAATCTGAGCCGTTCATTTTGACCGCGCCGTGTCTTTGACCTAGGGTTAAAATCATGTTTTCACCTGACCCGGCCCATTTTACCGCAGTCATTTTTCCCTCCCTCCCTCCCCGCACTCCCATTGCCCCATAGCCGCCCCCTCACACCGCCGTGTCATGCCCCGCTGGGAGCTCTGGCTCGTCCCTGTGGCCATTGGGAGCTCAGCCCCCATCCCTTCTGGCTGCAACGCCGGGGGTCCTATTGGCACTCCCGACCTCTTCGCCACCTCTCCACCGCCTGTGCTCTGCTCTTCTTCCTCGGCTCAGTGGTGGGGATTCCGTTCATGGAGGTGCTCGTGCTTGAAGATTTGTTCGTGGCCTGCAGATTTTGTTTCCCTCCATCTTCTTCCCCTCTCTCAAGGTACAACCTCCATGGTGCCCTAACCCTAATGTCAATGTACCTTACGAATTGTCTCTATTCTTTTTCCCTCTCTCCTCCTCTATCCTCCTTGTGTGAATGCGTGTCAAGATTTGAAGCCCCATGAATGGGCAAGTCACCATGTGCGTCGAAGGTCCCGGCGACCACCGAAAGTCCCGACCGTCGGAACTCCCGGCTCTGGTCGGAACTCGAAACTCGACTCCAGTTGGGACTCTCGACCCCATGGTCACCAGTCCATTCATGTTTCTTCACTTCTTGATATTCGTTCGCCTCCCACTATCTTGTTTCTTAGTTCCACTTCGTGTCCCTCGCAGCCATGGACGACGGCAGCCCCTCGAGACGCAAGGAGAAGCGGTCCAAGCTCAACCAAGACCGTGCCGCTGTACCTAGGCCGACTGGCCGCACCAAGGCGGCATGTCCCTGTACTGGTGCTGGAGGTTCTCGTGTTGCCTGTCACCGTGATGGCCAAGGATCGTCTGCTCCAGCTTCTTCTCTTCAAGCTCGTGCCTATGTTGGTGATGACCCTATTCTTGATGAAGAAGAAGCTCTTGAGCATGCTGGCCGCACCATTGCTGTTCCGCCTATTCGCACGCCATGTCTTGGCGCTGGTTTTATCAGTGAGCTTGTTCCTTTTGATAGTAATCTACCAGTCATGCGGGAGCCCACGATGGCTCCTAATCCTTGTGGCAGCTGGACACCTCCTCTACCAGTTGACCACCATCACTGGGCCTGGGACATTAGGTCCATGAGAGGCAGAAATTTGTATGCTAAAGAAGAGAAGGATCTCCGCCTTGAGTACCATTTATGGCATCCTTTTCACTTTGATTACTATGAGTCCATTCTCTACAACAAGTTTCTGAAGAAGAGGTAGCCACCGGTCCTTCAGATGAAGGTTATTGATGCTTATTCCCTTGGTCTATTCAAGGAGCCTAAGCTAGAGCAGATAGTTCATGATATATGCTCAATGGGTTTATCCTACTTGATGAAGTTTCAGAAGCATTGGAACAATGAGATTATCTGTCAGTTTTATGCTTCCTATCACCATGAGAAAGACTCTACCGGGGCCATTGACATTATCCATTGGACCATAGAAGGCAAGCACTATAAGGTGGATTTTATTACTTTTCTCGCCTTCTTGGTTTAAGTCACACCAACCGCACTGCACCCAAACTTACTAAGAATGAGAATGTGGCTTTGGAGGAGTACCAGCATATGTACCCTGATGGATACCCAGCTGATGGATAGACTGTGTATCTGAAGCCCTACTACTACATTCTCAACAACATTCTACGATAGATCTTGTATCCGAAGCATGGTGACTCCACCTTCCTTGGCGATGACTCTTAGAAGGTGCTTTAGCACTTTGGTGATGATTTTGAGCAGTTCTCCATCAACCGATACATTTGGAACAAGATACATGATGCAAGTGAGGATCCTGTGAGCCACCTTCTATATGAATCCTACCTTATGCATGTGATTGAGCAAGTATCAGGCATCCAATTCCCCATAGATTCCCTAGCACAAGCTCCTCAAGATCTCCAAAAAGACTTCTATCACAGCTAATGTAGCCCAAGGCAAAGGCAAAGGTCATTCGGGCTCTCGCTCTCACCGTGGTGCCTCACCACCTGCTGCTTCTCATGCTTCTAGTGCTGAGCCACTCTCCTCCTCCTCCTCTAGTAAGAAGCCCAACAAGTTCAAGTTCCTCATGACCTACATGTTTGGATAGTGTTGTGCTAGTGCTCAACGCGAACATGACATGCAAGAGAGACTCTATCGTTTGGAGCAGCGGGCTGGTATTGAGTCTTCACCACTGCCGCTGTTTGTGCCTCCTCATGATCCTTTAGCGCTCTATGATGAGGCTTGTGCGGCTTACGAGGACGATGCTTCCTCTCGCCCACATGGCAAGAGCAAGGCCACTGCTGCGGACGAAGATTACATCGAGGAAGACAATGATGACGACGATGATGATTGTGATGACGGTGACCATGATGATGAGGAGGACTATGAGGATGAGTAGTCGTTTCTCTCACGTGGCCTACCCCTTTTGGCACTTGTTGACAAAGGGGGAGTGTTAGGCTTTGATCTATCATGTAATAAGTTAGTTGGTCACTTAGTTTTGAGACTTTAAAACTTTTAGCTTGTATGAACTATGTCGTGTGGTGGCTAGTATGTGATGGACAACTATATATGTGTTTGTACTAGATGATTGTAGGACAAGTAATGGTTATCTATCTATCTTATAGCTTGTGCTTGTCTCTACTTGTGATGATGAATGTTTTATTTTGGATGGCCATGTATTGCTTCAAGTTTCTACTTTGAATTCTTGGCCATCACATTCTCTTTTACTTGTTGTGTGAATATAACATGACATATTGCATCTCTTTTTCACTGATATATATTTCTTCACATACACTTGTTGCACCCTATGGATTGCAAAATTTAGGGGGAGGTTTTGTTTTGATGTATGCAAATCATGTATAGACGATTCTCATTGAAATTCAATTTCATGCATACATCAAGGGGGAGCTCTTCATAAGTTTTGGGGTTCAAAAAACTTTAAATTATTTCATTCTTATAAAAGCCTAAGTTGGTTGTCATCAATTACCAAAAAGGAGGAGATTGAAAGTGCATTTGCCCCTATGTGGGTTTTGGTGTATTGATGACAGTCAAATTAGGGACTAATGTGATCTTAATGAGATATGTCGCTACAATTAGTCCCATGAAAGATTTAAAGAGTTGATAAAGATAAAATGGTGTCCCTCAATTCTTGAAGTAGAAAAAGGCACCGAGCTCAAAGCGGATCTTTAAGTTTACATTTTATGCTTTTGAGTTTAGGTATGTCATACTATAAAGAGGGATGCAAACTAGTCTGAGGAAGATAGAGTGCTCAAGTAAAACAATAAAATCAAAGAGAGACACTCTAGCACTTCACGAGCACGTAGAATAGTTTTTGGTGACATTTGGTGTCAGAAGTCCCGACGTAAGCTGAAACTCCCGACCGTCAAAAGTCACGACTCACGCTAGAAGTCCTGACATCCAGTCACTTAGCCCGCACGGTGATTGCGGCCATCGGAAGTCCTGACCCAAGTCGAGAGTCCCGACACCTGGACTTAGCTGGCTGGCTAACTGCACCCTCGGAAGTCCCGGCGTACATCAGGAGTCTCGATCGTCGAAAGTCCCAACTTAGGTCAGTTGTCCCGACACCTGACCACCTGGTTGCCCTGCAGACCGTGCGCATCGAAGTCTCAACATACATCGGGAGTCCCGACCATCGAAAGTCCCGACGTACGCCGGGAGTTCTAACATTGACGTTCGTAATGACTCTGACCTTGCATGAATAGTGTTTTCTTTATAGGTCGAAAGTCTTGAGATCTACGTCGGAGCTTCCGACGTAGATCTAAACAGTTGGATTTCTACCTTGGGTATAAATAGCTCTCTCCTCTCTTCTAACCATCACTCATTCATTGCAACCTACTCATCGGCAAAAATAGCTCTCAAGCATTTAAAACTCCTCTCTCTCCTCTCTCCTTTGCTCCAATCTTTGACCCCTAGGGTTTTGAGTGAAAGGAGAGTGGATTGAGTGAGAGCATCACTTTGGCAAGCTTGAGCACTCAATTTCTTCATCAAGCCGGTTAAATTTGCATCTATTACTCTTGGGGCTTTGCCTCTAGCTGGCTAGGCATCGCCCAAGAGCTTCCATCTTGTGGAAGAGTCTTGGGAAAGTTTGTATTACCCTCAATTTCTTAGTGGAAACCTCAAGTGACGTTTGTGGTTGCTTTGAGAGAGGCAAGGTAGTGAAAGAGACTCGACCTTTGTGGTCACCTCAACAATGAGGATGTAGGAGCTCCTTTGTGGGGTTACCGAAGCTCAAGATAAATCCTTGTGTCGCGCGTGCTTGTTGTTGTTGAGACTTGTGCTATCACTTTTATTCTGGCATGTCTCTTCCTCCCCAAAGATTTTCTTAGGGTTTGGACTTGATCTATGGAGTGGTGAGCCTTTTGGCGTCAAAGGAGCAACCCCAACGCGTTACCTTACCACTGGGAAGTGGGGTTGTAAGTTAATCGAAGTAACAAAATTCATTTTAGCACTTGTAGTACATTTCCCGTAGGCGTCGGGACTTCTGACAGTTTGCGCCGGAACTTCTAACGACATCGAGAGTTCCGACACAAACCATCAGGACTTCCGACAGTTGCTAACATGTGACTTTGAGTTTTGTGTAGAATTTTTTAGATACGCCTATTCACCCTCCCTCTAGACATTGTTTAGATCCTTTTAGATATTGGTGTATTGTACCTTATTCGTAAAATAAAATGCACCTCATTCTATAGCGAGTAGCGTTTATATGGTATTTAAATGGGCTAAATGACCATTTAAGTGAACAATACCTACAATTTGAAATTTAGAACCCTAACAACATATCATACTAAGCAAATTAGCGATAGTGCAAAGCAATGGAGCGGACTATCATTAGTATCATGCAATTAGCGACACTAATCAGTGATCACCAATGACAGATTACACAGGATGGGGAAGACGAGCAGTTGTTAGACAAGTAATTCAACATCTCAATGGAGGGTAGAATAGAAACGAGAGAGGAACACAAGCAATTGATAGAATAGAACAGGATCGTTAAACACCATCTAAACGATAAACAAACAACTTGTTTAGTGTTTATTAGGATGACATTGGTTGCATATGTATATAATCATGGCCCCTCAGGTGGCTTGGATAGTACGCTAGTCTTACTAAAAAGGGAAAGGTACAAGATCTATGTCAGACTCTCTAGAAGATCAAATCTAGAAACCCAAGCAAGCTCACTACTCAACTCTATCTCCCACACTAAGCTATTCTATACTAATAATGATAAAGTGGAGCTATTCTACTCTTCTCTTGAAGCTTGAGTCATGAATGGAGAGGGGGTGTGAGCCTCTATTTATAGATAGATAGAGGTGGACCCATGGATCCATGTGCTTCACACCATAACCCTTGGATCAAACCGTCATTAAATCAAGGGTTGAGATGTTGCACATTTATATGCTTCCTTGCTTGGGTGCATGCACAAAGGCGGTGGAGGTCACCAAGGGTTCGGCCAACCCCCTCTGTGCCCTATGGCCCCATCTCCTCTGGTGGGTTGGGTCCCTGGTTGATGTAGAGTGGGTATGCATTGTCCTTTTATCCTTGGCATGTTGGTTTGAGCAGATATGGGTCATCCAATTCAAGTGAGTTGATCTTCCACCCTTAAGAAGAAACACACTTTGCATCTAAGGGCGGAGAATCACTTTGGAGTGTCACATGGATCATGGAGGCTTTGAGAGGCTGGTGGACCCATAGGGGTGGTCGGCCTACCCCTATCATGGCCCCACCAGCTCATCTTCTCCATTTTATAATGTCTTGCAGAGAAATGCTCCATTTACATGTGAAACTTGTTATTTGATAAAATGTGCTCATGGTATGATTATCTTCCTTTTATTTCGAGGCTGTTGATGGTGTTTGGGTGAAATGATAACATTTTCACCATCAACACTCATGGCCAATAGGCTTGGAGCGGGCCTAGGCAATGGCTCAGCGGTGCCCTTTTTTTGCTCCCCCAATTTATAGAGATGGGTATGGACCAGGACCGTGTCTTTGTTTTTTATTAACAAAGACCTCGAGATAGAGACGGATGGCCATCATGCATCTGTAAATCCATTTTACTCATATTTGTTATTTCATTTTGTAGTAATTGGGGTTTCCTAGAGATGACCACCAAGGTTGGTGGGTTCCGCCCTTCCACGGTGCCATGCCAACCGCCCTACACATTGGAGCCCTACAAGGATATGTGCCACCACAGTGGAATCCTACGACGAGGAGAGAGAGAGAGAGAGAAGAGGGAAAAGGAGGAAGCAAGATCTCATAGCTAGCATGTTGGAGGTCACCTCCACAAACCCTAGTCACGACAAATACATTTTGATGTGGCGGAACTCCTGCTCTATGATGTGCCTAGTGCCTCATGGTGCTACGACGATGGCGACGATTGTGACAACATGCACGAGGCTACCTCACGTGCCTTGTGTCAATCATGAGCATAAGGCAGGCAGGGTCGTTGACACTCTAACATGGGTCAAACCTAGATCAGGAGAGAGAAGATTGAGGAGGAGGCATGATCAAGAGAGACAAGATTGAGGAAGAGGCGCGAGGGGAGAGAAAAGGACAGGGCTAGAGTTTTGACTTGGCATTTTAAATGTGGAACAGTATTGGACTGGGCTGAATTTCAAAGGCGGTTGTATGCCTGTGCCTACATTTGCCGAGTGGTGTATTTATGCAGATGCTCTGAAAATGCTAAGAATATTTATAGAGGGGAGGTGTGCCTATATAAAAATAATAAATTGGATTGTTTCTAAAAATCCTTTTTTAAGTATGTACTATGTAGTGTGTCATCATCACCACTAGCGAAATCGTATAGGATGATAAATATGTAAGAGCATCTCTAAGAGATTAGCCAAAAAGACTAGCTAAATTTACTAATTTAGCTACTCTCTATAATAGATTTAAGCCAACAAACTCTGTAAAACTAAGAGGTTAGATGGCTAGTGACGTGACTATCCAAAAGTAGAGAGCAAATGAGGTGGGATGGAGAGCTACTAAATTTGAGAGTCATTTATAGAGTCTGTTGTAGATGACATTTTTCCTTTATTAATAGCCAAATTTACCTTTAGAAAACGATTTGACTAATCTCTTGGAGATGCTCAGCTAGGGCTGTGAGTAAGTAACATGCAAATAAACACAGTGATAGAAGGCCAAAATCTAATCAATTGACTTGGAAATTAGTAGTACCCATTAATCATTGCACTGAATTTTGCATAAAAAATTATCTCATCGGTTCACTCGAATGCCCACGAGTTCTCCCTGCGCACCTCCTCTTCCTCTTCCTTGGTGTAGTCATTGACAATGCTGAACGTCTTGTAGATCTCATCGATTGTCCTTCCCTTCAACTTATCCTCCACCGCCTTGCACGTCAGGTCGAACATCTTCTAAATGTTGAGATACTCGGCCACATGTACTAGGTCGATGAGGGTCTCATTGTCGACATCGATGAAGTCATCATCAAAGCAAGGCAAGGGTTGCTCATCGCCGAGGGCGCAGAAGTTGTAGTCATTGGGCTGGATGTCAGCGGAGTACATATTGACATAGTTGAGAACGCGAGAGAGCGTGGAGGCGGTGACATTCGGGATTGGGAGCGTGGTGGTGGTGGCGGCGGCGGTGGACTTTGATGCCTCGATGATCATGCCCTTGATCATCACCGAGGTGGTGCTGATGACCTCCTCTGACACCTTGAAGGCCTCGTCGTTCGAGCTGCGGAGGCAGACCATCTTCTTCTCCGATGACATTAACATTGACTGATGCCGCAATTCTAGTTGTTTCTATCTGCAATGCAAGGGGCTAGCGCGGTGTCTCTCTCTATGTTCGAGGGGATGAGAAATTGATATGTGATGCGTGGCTGCGTGGCTTCGCTAGGGTTTGCTCGCGATTTATACACGGAAGGGAGAAGAAGTGGAGACGATGGAAGTACTCGACGCGAGGCGGAAATCTAGCCGGATACGATTTGCTTCTCGCGGCCACGCCCGCCGCCCCATGGGCTAAACCCGTGGACATGATGGACGGAATATTAAATTGAGTTGTGTATAAAACATGGCCCAATGGGCTCACTACAATGGTCCATGAATGTTACATATATCGGGTATACATCGGTAACCATATTAGTGCAAATACAATAATAGTCATATATAACCAAGCAAATACTGATGTGGAGGAGATAAGAAAGGAGAAAAAAGAAACACTTGGCTTTCATACAAGCAACAAGCTGGGCACGGGAGCCTATATAGTGTTAGGCCTAGAAATCAAATGAATGTAAGAACAACTAGGAAAGAGAAAATAGGACATAATATAACAATAAAAAAGTTTTCTATAAACAAATAAGAGACAACTATTGTATAAGCTGGCTCTTACAACTGAGCTAATAGCCAAAAACTTGAATTTATTATTGGGATTTTTGTAAGTGCTAGTGTGCTATAGCGCAAGGTTACACTGATCCCAATATCTAGATGAATCGATGACATAGACATGTTTATGCTTGCTGAGATTGTATAGAGGGCTGCGAGTTAAATTATGAAGTAAGTTCAGTAGACAAGAAGATGCAAAATGCAGTCTTGGTGAAACAGCTGGTGTGGTAGTGCCGCTCCTAGGCGTGATAGTGCAACGCACATCTGGGGATAGTACCACATCAGTTGCTTCCCTCTCTTGCACGTTGACTCTTCTTGAGTACTTAACTTGCTTTATAGGGTAACTTCTACTCTCCATTTGTACAGTTTCTTATTTTGGTCTATGTTTTTGCGTAGATGGCCTCTGAAGGTGAAGATGACCGGAAGGGGAAGAGGAAGATGACCGAGCCTCATGACAAGCAAATGCCTCATCATGGTCATGGCAGAACCACAGGGGGCAGCAGCAGTGCAGTAGGCAGAGGGGATGCTAGTGACAGGGGGAGAAGGGATCAGTTGATCCGGGAGGAGGAGAACTTGGAGAGGGCTAGCCACACCATTCCTCTAGGTGCTTGCCCAGATACTCCACCTCACCTTGAGGAGTTTGATAGAGGTTACATCAGAGAGTATTCTGAGGAAGTGATCATAAGGCGTCCCATTGACACACATGCTCAACTATGCGGGAAAGCTAAAGATGGTGGAAGAAGCACGTGAGAACAATCCTTATGAGCAGCCAAAGGATTTGGAGGTAGACTATAGATTTTGGAATGAGTTTCATTCCAACTTTTATGCCTTAGTGATCTTCAACTCCAAGAAGTCCAAGATTATCAAGATACAACATGTTGACTGGGAGGTGATGAAGGGGAAGAATGAGCCTGAGTTCAACAAAGTGATCATTGATGAGCTATTTGGCCTCACTGATATCATGAGCTTTTGGTACAATTGGAATGAGGAAGTGCTAGCCTAGTTTCATGCCACCTTCTTCTATGACATCTACACTGATGAGATTCACTGGATGACTGAGGGACGGCATTATAGGATTGACTTTTGACTTTAGCCGGATCCTTGGTTTTGGAGAGGAGGAGCGGGGCTTCACTTATATTCATGATGAGGCTAGAGCTGAGATTCACGACATTACATATATGTGGATTGATAGGAGAAGTGCGGATGGTAAGGTCAGTGGCTTGAAGAGCTACTACCACATTCTGAACAATCTGATCAGACACACAATAAATCCCAAAGATGGAGCAGCTTCAGATCTTAATGGCTATGTGAGGAATGTGCTTGCTAGGTTTACCCCTAGATGTGACAGGTTCAATGTCCCTCGCTTCATGTGGTGTGAGCTAAGGAATGCCATGGAGGATGGGAGAAAGGGGATGCCCTATGCCCCCTATCTCATGTTCATAATTGAGAGGGTCACTAGTTACAGGTTTGATAAAGATGGTCTCCACACCATCTACAATATTGAGAAGACTCAAGCCTCAGGTGCTAGCAAGGCAGTGAGATGCTCTCCATCAATTGAGAACGTGCCTGAGTCATCTCGCTCTAGGCCTCGCAAGGAAAAGAAGATGGAGAAGTTTGGGAGATGGATTAAGGCCATTTTCACCACTTGCACCTATGCAGTGAGGATCGCATATGAGGACCGATTGGAAAACCATGAAGCCAACCAAGAGTCTAGAGAGTGTGCAGGGCTACCACCTCTTTCTCCAGTACAGTCACCGCCGAGGTTTGACAACCTCCGTAGCCTCTCTGACACAAATTCAGAGGCTAATGATGAGGAGGAGGAGTAGGAGTAGCCAGAGCTTGATCCTCACACAAGGTTGAGCTCCACCTTGTAGTCCATGAGGAGGAGCACCAGGCATGAGCGCCACACTTCGACCACCCATTGCCAAGGGAGAGCGGTGATGTCCTCTTCCTCCTCTGATGACGACGATGATGATGGTGGTGAGGAGGATGTTGCAGGTGCTAGTGGAGCTACCGGTGGGGATGATGTCAATTGGGACACCATCCAAGAAGATGAGGAGTGAGTGTTGGTCTTTCTTCTTTTCTTCTCTTTTTGGTGCTTTATGCCAAAGGGGGGAAATTAGAGAGGGGTCAACAACTTTTTCAACGCCATGGAGAGGAGATTGCTGCAGCTAGAGCTTCATGTTCTTATCCGTTTAGAGTAGACTTTGTTAGGTTGAGAGTTTGAGAGACGATTCAAAACTCTATTTATGTAATAATGCTACCTAAGTAATTTATATGTGTGAGATATGGACATGAATTAATCTGTGATGTAGCTTGTGATAATATTGTGCTAGAATGTACATCTTTATATATGTTACATGCTGTGTGGTGCATGTTCTTATCTGTGCTATTACAGCAAGTGCGGCAGTGCCGCAACCTAGAGCGGCAGTGCTGCACCTAGCTATTATAGCAAAACTTGTTGTGCATGAATTGTCATTCGCATCATGTCTACATACCTGACACAATGTGCAGCACTCTACAGGAGCATGGATGTAGGGGGAGCCCCATCACTTTCACTAGAATGTGAATCTTGGCTTCATATGCCAATTTGATAATTCAATTCTATATTCACACATTTAGGGGGAGGCTCTACACCCATGGCTCGAAAATCTCAGTATTCATTTCATATCTCTTGTAAGCTCTAATTGGGTTGTCATCAATCACCAAAAAGAGGGAGATTGAAAGTGCAATCAAGCCCTAATTGTGGGTTTTGGTGATGATGGCCACGCAATTAGAGAACTAATGAGATTTATCGAGATGACAAGCAGGGAATCTATATTCGAGGATGTTACACGAAATGGAGGAGACCCCAATTATAAATGTTGATAGCTTCAAACTCAAAGGAGGTTTAAATTCTTTTATATTCTGAATTTGAGTATAAGAAAAGCCATACTATAAAGGGGGACACAATGCTTAAGCTAACATGTGCTACCAAGTGCTCAATCTTACACATACATCCTCAGTTACTCAACCAAGACAGCCAATACTTCACTCTTACCCTTGATGTCTTGCCTGGTGTGGCAGTGCCGCACCTAGAGAGAGGCACTACCGTAGTGTGGCACTGCCGCACTTGAGCCACAGCACTGTCGTGACTTAAGTGACCGTTGGGGCTGGGGGTACTTATACCTTTCCCCTTCCTCCCCAACATCTCTCTTCTCTCTCCCACTCATTCAGCTCGTCCAAGAACAGAAGAGTGCCCTTCTCTCTCTCCTCCATTGGTGACCTTGAGCTCTTAACATTCTCCCTTGATTTCCCCATCAATCCTTGAGAGAAAAAGGTTCCAAACTCAATTAGTGAGTAGATCATTTGACTCTCCAACTCAAAAGAGCACTTGGTTCATGTTTTGGCCGGCGGTTGTGTTTATTACTCTTGGAGTTTTGCTCTTAGCTGGCTAGAGCATCGCTCGTGGAGCTTGCCAACTTGTGTGGCAGCCCCGGGAGGTTTGTAACCACCTCTTGAAGCTAGTAAACTCATCCCTCATCTCAAGAGTTGAGTCTCTTGACTTGAGAATGAGGAAGGGTTGCAAAGCCCTAAGCCTTAGTGGCTAACCTCAAAAATGTGGACGTAGGCAAGCCTTGGTGACGAGCTGTACCACGGGTTAAATCATCGTGTCACCTTGTGCTTGATTTACATCATTTGCATTTCATATTGTTGTTGAGGTGATTTCTAGGGTTTGTGGTCGATCTACTTGTGTGTTGTTGTCGACGAAATCTGGTCGGCAGTCTACCAAGAGATATACCCACGGTAGTAGATGATCGGTGGAGGTGCGCGTAATAGGAACCGAATGGTGACACAAGGCGTAGAAACAACGATTTAGATAGGTTCGGGCTGTCTGATCGACGTAATAACCTACGTCCTATGTCTTTGTTGGATTGTATTGAATATCAGATGATTTCGAGGGAGTCCCTGCCCACCTTATATAGTCTAGGAGGCAGGGTTACAAGTCGGTTAGATCTAGATCTATTCGGCTATATGGTAAGTATTTACAAGGAATACGATATCTATCATATCCGAACAGATCCTTCTCTATCTCCAAGACGTCTCCTAATTGTCTTGCGGTGCACGCCGACCAGAGCCAAGCATCGTAGTCCTTGATCTTATGGGCTGGACCTCCCATGGTGGTGCGGCCCATGTCCATTGCCGTAGGTACCTGGGGTTATACCCCTCATAGCTAGTCCCCGAGCACCTTGTATCCGCTGAGCAATGTCATCTTGAGCAGGTCCGAGTAGTTTAACTTTGAGTCAAACAGTTAATCTGGCAATCCGACCAGTTTAACTAGTAATCCAATCAACAAAATAAAGTGCCGACCAGTTTGACTGGTAATCTGACCAATTTAACTGGTGATCCGAGCGGTGGAAGTCGAAGCCGACCAGTTTAACTGGTGAACTGAGCGGTGAAAGTTGAAGCCGACCGGTTTAAGTGGTACGCAAATCATGGACTTAGCCAAGTAAGGCTTGCTAGAAGGATGTAAGGGGCTCAAGATAAAAATTTGAAAATTCTCCACCTTAGGCGAAGTGTAGCCACTTAGACTCCGTTTGCGAGGAATCATCCATGATTTAGTCAATAAGGAGGGTAAATTAAGAAAAGAGCACTACATTCACCGCTAGGTGAAGTGTAGCCACTTAGTCCCTGAGCCTGCTGGAAGATGAAGAATGAATCTTGTAGCAGGCTCAAAGAAAATAAGTCTAAAAAGCTTGTCGGCGTCATCTAACATGTGCGTGTCGAGACCCAAACGTGCTGCCCAAGATTAGCACCCTGATCCAAATAGCATGTAGCAAGCTGATAGCACACCGATGAGAGATAGCAAGATCCAACCACCAAGGGAGTCCCTAGCTTAGCTAGCGACTTTTGCATGAAGAATCCAAACACTGAGGAGTCCCCAGCTTAGCTAGCGATGAAGCGATGAACAATCCGACTAGTTAGATGGCGAAGAATCGAGCATCGAGCAGCCCAACCAACTAGTCGGCGGCGAAGTCAGATGATCATCATCCATGACTTAGTCAAAGAGGATGTTAGTATTGATACATGCGCCGCAAGGTGCAATGTATACATTGTAGTCCCCGTGCCTGTCAGTAGGTGAAGAAGACACCTGGTGTCAGGATCAAAGAATTTCAATGATGACTTAGTAAAAAAAAACCAATTCCCAGCTTAGCCGAGCACACAACTAGTCCCCCGCTTAGCTGAAAAACCCAAGAAGAAGAAAAAAAACAGTACATTCACCACAAGGTGAAGTGTACACTCTTAGTCCCCAAGCCTGTTTTAAGATAGAGAAACATCTTGTAGCATGATCAAAGAATTAAGTGTAAAGGACGAAGTCCCCGTACTTAGCACTGGACATAGGAAGAAAATTTGGAGAGTGCTAAGCACTTAAAAATGGAGAGAGTACTTAGCGTACTTAGCAATTGACCATGGCGAAATTGGAGAACATGGAGAGTGCTTAACACTATACCATGGCGAAATTGAGAACATGGAGAGTGCTTAGCACTATATCGTAGTGAAAATTGGAGAACATGGAGAGTGCTTAGCACTATACCATGGCAAAAATTGGAGACCATGGAGAGTGCTTCACACTATACCGTGGCAAAAATTAGAGAACATGGAGAGTGCTTAGCACTATACCGTGGCGAAAATTGGAGACCGTGGCGAAATTTAGAGACCGTGGTGAAAATTGGAGACCGTGGTGAAGTTTGGAGATTGTGGCAAAAATTGGAGACCGTGGCGAAATTTAGAGATCCTGGTGAAAATTGGAGACCATGGAGAAATTTGGAGATCGTGGCGAGTGCTTACGACTCAGGCGGCTCGCTTAGCAGCTCGCTTGGCGGGTCGGGCGACTTGGAGGCTCGGCGGCACGGCGGCTCGGCAACTCGGCGGCTACACAGAGTCGTAGGCAAATAGGCGTAATCGAAGCCTGGTGGAGTCAATTCGCGTGGGGAGGCGGAGCCCTTGAGCATGTCCGACCGAGGCGAGGGTGTAGTCCGATTTGAATGGCGATAGTATACGTCATCTTAAAGATGTTTAGCATGAAGAAATAAGTAATTTGAGAAAAATTATGGAAAACAAATGGAGAAAGGACAGGGCCACCGCTGAGCTTCACAATTATCAAGGTAGACAAAGTTATATATATGGTAGAATATTCAATCGAAAAAACTATGATTTAGCTCGTTTGGATTGATGACGTTGGAGTCACGTTTCATGAGTGTAGATCGGTAGCAAGGGAATTTATTTCTTGTATGCATGCTCGAGGCTGTATGTAGATGCAGTCAAAACACCGTGATGGTTTGTTTACTTATCTTGTATGGTATTGTAGATAATGCATCGCCCTTTGCTTGTTGACGTTGATCTTAGTGAAAATCACAATGCGTCGCCGTGAGTTGTCCTCGTAATGTCGAGTCGATAGCGAGGACCACGCGAGCCATCGATGAGGGCTGACAAGTGCCGCCGAAGGATGATGACGAGTCAATGTCGGGTGATGTAGATAAATTCTTGAAGTTGACCTGCATGCTGCTGGCTTGCCGCATGTAGCCGCCTCCCTGATCGGTGCCGACGAAGCGCAGCGTTGGACCTCCGGAGAACTCTTACGAAGAGAGATGTGCCTCGGAGCCTTGAGTTGAGATCGCCGTCTCACGGAGCCGAGTCGTCGCCGCAGATGGTGATGACGATGGAAAATTCCCATCTGGTTCTCCCTAAGCGTAGCTGACGATGAAGCGACAGACAATCTGACCAGTTGGTTGGCGAAAAATCAAGCACCAAGCAGCCCAACCAACTGGTCGGCGGTGAAGTGAGCGCCAAGTAGAAGTGAGCGCCGAACAGTCCGATCAACTGGTCGGATATTGCATTATGGAACATCTTAAACATGGAGATATTAAACGTGGAGACATTTAATTATGGAAAATAACCGGAGAAATATTAATTGGAGGAGCATGGCGAAAACTCGGAGAAAATAATTGGAGAAAGTTGTATTAAATGCAGATATAGTAGAGGTACTTAGCTTTAGTCAAAATGTCTAATCGGCGGCATATGACGTTATCTGGTCAGCGCCGACGAAATTGCCCGGCCCTCGAGCTTTTCAGCCTGTCATCATGGCGGTGGTCGCGGTTGTCATAGCACCTTTTTTTGTGGCGATCATCATTGCGATGCGGCATGGCTCGCTTGTTGGCTCGGGTGGCTCGCTTAGCCGCTTGCTCGGTGGCTCAGCTCGGTGGCTGTTGATCCCGTACATTGGAGTCCGCCTCATTTGTTTGCATGTAGTGCTTCAGCAGGAGTCGATGCAGGTTACGTGCCCGATGGACTCGGACTCGGAACTGCATTTCCTTCAGGCGTTGAGCCACCGTTTTAGGAGATTGAACTTGCGACGGATCATGCAAGCATAGGCAAGCATGGAAAAATTATTCCATGCCTTGCATGCCTGACGTACATGCATGATCGTCAATATCTTTATTATTTCCATAATTAGCTTTCTTGCTTGCCATCTTTGGTCCTGGTAGGATCCGACTCCACTCGATGCAGACGGGGCAGCGGATCCACAGCCAATCGTCCTTACGTAGCGCACCTCCAGTTTGTGGAACGCCTCAGGAGCGTCGACCGCGTAGGAGCAGGAGTTGGTGGGTGAACACCATGTCCTCGTCCTCCTCTCTGCTTCCGATCTTTGTGGGCTTCTCCGCATGACGAGATCCGTGTCACCAATGCGAGACGACGCAGAACGACGACGAGCGTAGTTGGATTCCTGCCAAAATAATCATGTGTATATGCAGATATCTGAACACGTACTATATCATAGGAATATTAGATTGAAGATTAAAAATTGACTTAGCTTTGCGAGGTCAAGCGAAGGCGCTGACCGATCGACTGCTGGAGAATTGTTCCATGAATGACATACATCTATACGCATGCATTGCTTCACTCTGGTTGGCCTGCATGGTCGTCCTGGGCATGCATAGCGGCCAGGAAAACTAATCTGGAACTTGCCGCCAGATCCTGTCCGTCAGGGGTGTAGATGCCGTAAAAGACGCGGTCAGCTCGAAACTGGCTCCAGAGCAGATACGTCCTTCTCAGAGCCGTACAAAGCGAGTCCAATTGAGATGAAACGCCGACTAGCCTCCGCGTGAGACATATGATGGTCCATCACCCGACGATATCATTGCTACGCTGATCCGTCGAGTTACTGCAGGAGGCCAGATCGACGTAGATCTCTGAGTGCAGCTTTGAATTTCTTCGAGACGAATTCCATCGTGGGCCACGGAAGGATACCGCGCACACACGACGTTGTGCGATGCCGCCTCGAGCCAACGAGTCGCTGTGATGGTCGAGGGACCAAAGATCAAGGTCAATCCCCCTGATAACACGCCACCGTAAATCACCTAGAGACGTCGAACCCTTAACAGGTGTCGAAGGACACCGCCGTAGGAAGCCGAGTTTGCGACGTGTTGTGCCATGATGTTGTTGAAGATGAAAATTCACATTTGGTTCATTGTGGGATCAGCACGCACATCCCCTACCTAACGCGCCACTGTCGACGAAATTTGGTCGGCAGTCTACCGAGGGGTATACCCACGGTAATAGATGATCAATGGAGATGCGCGTAATAGGAACCGGATGGTGACACAAGGCGCAGAGACAGCGATTTAGACAGGTTCGGACCGTCTGATCGACGTAATACCCTACGTCATGTGTCTTTATTGGATTGTATTGAATATTAGATGATTTCGAGGGGGTCCCTGCCCGCCTTATATAGTCTGGGGGACATGGTTACAAATCGGTTAGATCTAGATCTATTCGGCTATATGATAAGTATTTACAAGGAATACAATATCTATCATATCCGAACAGATCCTTCTCTATTGCCAAGATGTCTTCTGATTGCCTTGCGGTGCACATCGACAAGAGCCGAGCACCATAGGCCTTGATCTTATAGGCTGGACCTCCCCTGGTGGTGCGGCCCATGTCCATTGTCGTGGGTACATAAGGTTATACCCCCACAGTTGTGTTCCTACCACTTTTTAACTCTCGATCTGTGAATCTCATACCTACACAAAGCTAAGAAACTTCTCCGATTCAAGTTTACATTCACTGATTTTGAATTGTGACTCGAAGTTATCTGTAGGTGCGGTAGTGCCGCTGTTCTGGCCCGACAGTGCCGTTGTCCAGCAGTGCCGCAAGGTCAAAGCAGCAGTGCCGCAGGTTGAATTTGATGAAAGTTTGAGTGTTTGTTTTGATAGGCCTATTCAACCCCCCCTAGGCTAACTAGAGATCCTACATGATTCCTACCACTAAACTAGGTCGCTGCATGGATCAGACTCCAAACAAATAGTCTAAAGTGATATTTGACGTTTAGCCAAACTTCATAAAAAATCATTAGTTAAATGAACTAAGAGCCCCTACTTGAGCCCCTACTCCCGCACCTAGGAGCCAAGGGAGGGGGAGGTCCAGGAGAGATAGAAGAGTAAGAGCAACTCCAGCAGGGCCCCTATTTCAGCCCCATAGCTAAATAAAGAGCTCAGGCCAAAAAAAACATGCTTCAGCAGGGTCCCAAAATTTGGCTGGGCACCCAAATCCTCCCCTCAACCCCATTCTTGTTGAGTCACCACTTGGCCCCAATCCAGCTGTTTTCTCCCACGCCGTACAGAACCGCAAGCGGACCGCTTGCCCGCCTCCCCTCCGACGAGCGCACCGCCCGCCCACCTCCACTCCGCCGGTGCAGCGTGGCCGCCCGCCCTCCTCCCCTTAGGTGAGCGCACCGCCCACCTGCCTCCACCGCGAGCGCGGCCGCATGGGAGCGGCCCCGGCTGCGCGAGCGCATGGGAGCAGCCCCTCCGATGAGCGCGAGTGCACGAGAGCGGCCCCTCCGGCAAGCGCGAGCGCACGAGAGGCACCGGCTGGCGCACCTTTGGCGAGCACGAGCGCACCTCTCTCCTCCGAGCACACCTGCTGGCGCATCTCTGGCGAGCATGAGCGCGCCTCTCTCTCCTCCGAGCACACCTCTCTCCTCCAGCAAGTGTGAGCGGCACCGGCTGGCACACCTCCCGCGAGCGCAAGCGCACTGGCTGCCATGTTCGTCGCGGCCTCTGCTAGCTGCGCCTCCCTGCGCCACGCCTCCCTCCGCCGTGGGATCTGCGTGTGAAGAGGATGGGGAAGAAAGGTTGACTCAATGACACATGGGTCCCTCGTGTCATAGTCTGCTAATATGGATTTGGGGCCTTTATTTAGGGGCTGCTGCAGGAGTAGAATGCTTTTGTTGGGCCAACAAAAGTAGGGGAGAGCACCCATATCTAAAGTAGGGACCCTGATTTGGGTGCCCCTGCTGGATTTGCTCTAAAGGGGATAGAAGAGATCAGAAAGAGAGAAAGGGTGGGCTCAGAGATAAAGGTAAGAGAGAGAGTAATGGTGGAGACAGGAATAAAGAGATGGACCCTACAAATGTTTTGTTTCTAAAAACTTGAATTAATCTTGTACCGATTTTTTTTGTACCGATTTTTTTAACTGCCTTAAGAAATAGGGCCTTATGTCAAGAGGTGGTCGATATTCTCTCTATTTTTAGAGGTGACTACAATAGCAACTACGTCTGAAAAAGAATGAAAGGGCACTTGAAAATCGTGTTTTATAATGCCTCCTAGCCTGTCGGTGCGGGACCCACGGGATACCCCGCAAGGAAGGGAGAAGATCTAGTCTAACTAGGATTCTTCCCCATGTAATCTAGTAGTATTATTATTCTATAATCCTACTAGGAACTCTCTTCCAGGAGACCTCAATATAAAGAGAGGGCAGGGTTCCTAGAGCGGGGATCATAACCTTTACATCAGAATGACACAACTCTGCATAATCAATCTCTCTATCTCTATACTCGATCATCGATCGAGGGTCCAACCAGGATAAATCGATTGTCTATATCTATCTAACATATATCTATATCGTGGCAGGCTATCGGTGGTCAATCCCTACGCATCAATCCATATAAACCTTCTTCCAATCAAATCTAGATCCACAGGTCACTATCTCTATCTCTATCTCTATCTTAATCTATATCTATAACTATAACTATATCTATATATATATATATATATATATATATCTATATCTCTATCTCTATATTTATCTATATCTATATTTATCTATATCTATATTTACATCTATATTTATATTTATATCTGTAAACGTAAACCTCACTAGCCTTCTATCTTTAATTGCTAAAATATAGAAATATCCCGAACCGACCGCTTCCGTTTTCTATATTGTAATACTGTTTCCGACCATATTCATCCTTACATGCAAACCATCAACATCATCTCTCTACTAACTATTCATATCATGAACTTCCATTTCCTAGCGGCGAAGAACATAGATCAAGGTCTTTGGAATAGAGAGGAGAGCAGGTGGTTCGGTGGGGAAGGGATAAATGGGAACACTTTATTACATTGTGAAACATATATATATAGTACATACATGGGCTCATATATACCTATGAACACATTGACATATAAAGAAGTACGGTTATAGATTTTACAATTTAAAAATTCATCATAGACGTGTCGCTGTCGACGAAAATTTTTTACTGCATGAATAGAGTTGCTCCTGGAGTAAGTCCAGAAAACCTAACCGCACATGACGAATCTAACGAAGTGAAGTGAGGTACACTGATAAACTTGAGTTTTCTTTCTTCTTTTTTTACCCCGTCCAACTATACATACATGATATGTTCACATTGTATTCCACAGCACCACGTTGTTAAGTTTCAAGTTTTCCGCACCATTTTTTCTATAGTGTGAAACAGGCAGTGGAGAGCAAGACCACTGGATTGACTTGTTGAGTCCGTGGTCTTGCTAGGCGCCCAAGTCTACGACTTTCTTTAGCAGCCACTCCACACGTACTCCACACACTCAAAAGTCCCCAACCCGTGCATGCGCGCGTGGACTCGATCGCTCGTTTTCCTCCGTCCCTCGCGTCACGAAAGCTGCAGCCCTGTCGTCCGTGATGACTGACTGATCGATCCATCTCAGAGATACGACGGCCGCTTGCCGCTTATGTACGCCTATATATCAATCTATCGAGGCCAAACTGAATCCTCCCAAATCGATCTCAAGCTAGCCCATGCTGTCTCCCAGCTCTAACGATGACGGTTGACGGCGCCTCCGCTGCAGCCGCCGTCTGCTGCATGTGCGGCGACCATGGGCTGCCGGGCGAGCTCTTCCAGTGCGCCCTCTGCCTCCAGCGGCTGCAGCACAGGTACGAACATGCATGATCCACAGATCGAGTACATACATGCCTTGCCTGCATATATGTGTACGTGTTACTGTAATTGCTTGATTGCTCCCGATTTGCCACTGACTGCATGTTTACGATCATGCAGATACTGCAGCGACCAGTACCCAAGGATGGCGGCGTACTCGATCTGCAACTGGTGCCTGAGAGACAAGGAAGTCGGGGAAGGTTCGCCGTCGCCGCCGGCGGCTATGCCGCTGACGGCGAGGGCAAAACAGAGGGCGTCGTCGTCAAGGTTGAACGGTTCTCGAGGCCATCATGACGACAAGGATCGGCCCTCTGTTGGTGGTTCATCTGGTAGTGGATGCTCGATGTCGACCTTCCCGGCGGAGCACCAGAAGCCAGTCAAGAAGCCCAAGAAGAGCCACGAGAGGGCGGCAGAACGGCGGCCGGCGGCAGCACCGGCAGCAGCGAAGGGGAGGGAGGTGCAGACCAGCGGCGCTAGGACGAAGCTGCTGGTCAGGGCGAAGGCGCGAGTGCCGCGGTATAAGCTCCTCACAGAGGTCATCAGATGCAAATAAATAAGGCGGATAAAACATCGTCAATGAATATCGCTTGCAAGCCAGCATGCTTGTAACTTACGATGCAAACGTACCGAGTACCGGACGGATATTATCGATATTACATTTATTTTCGTATTTCTACTCGGATTTGAATACAAACACTATTAGTTATGTCAGATATGATATGATTGGATATCGACATCATAAATATACGATTTAAATATTAGGATATGGATATGGTGTAGGATGTTGAATGTCCGAAGTCGGATACGGATAGATCTAAACTCGTCTAAATAGATTCAAATGGATTCGATCCCGAATACGATTGCAATATCCGCACCGTTTGCACCCCTACTTACTAGTAGTATTAGCTTGTGTACAAGGAGACACGCCTAGTGTTGACAGATCGATTACTGTCACGGTACTGCCGCTCAATTTACCGAGTAGCTCAAGAGGAATAACAAATTGGTGAAATAATAAAAATCAAAGCCACCCAAAACTCTCTTGACATTTGAAATAGCCTTGGACAGAAGTTTTTAGGTCACTGGATAATCCGGTGATTGCCGGAGCATCTGGTGGATTGAAGATAAAAAGAGTAAAAGGAAAAATGAGCTCTATAGAACAACGGTCCGATTGGAATGTCCGATGCTAAGAGGAACAAGGGGATATACGAATGGATTCCACATTGATCCGGCCAAGAGCACACCTGGTAGTTAATGGATTATTGGGTACTTGAAGTTGACGTCAGTGAAGAGTTGAATTTAGAGAGGGTTTTTTTGGACTACAGTTCGATGGCATAACAGGCACATTCGATGCGCATAAATTCTCGGTGACACAAAAATGGAAGTTGCTATATTTCAGCAATAATATTACACAATCAACCAGTACAATAATTAGAAAGATGGCTCAAAAAAACAAGTCACAATTTTTTTCTATAGCTAAACAGTGACAAAATTACATTTTATCTGAACAATAACAAAAAATCGAACACCCAAGATATAGGAGAAGTGCACCAAAATAGTATCTCCGTCTAGAAAAGAATATAATTCTAGATATATTTTTAGTTAAGTGTCTAAAGTTTTACCAAATATATAGATAAAAAATTAATATTTATGACGCTAAATAAGTATGTTATGAAAATATATCTCATAAGAAATCTAAATCTAATAATACTTATTTGATATCATAAATATTGTTCTTTTATATATATATATATATATATATATATATATATATATATATATATATATATATATATATATACACACACACGGTAAGGCTATTTTATAGCTGGTCACAGAATAACTTATTCTATGGCCACCTTGATTTATGATAATGTTTGTACCAATTTACGATAATGACAATACACATTTACGATACATGAGTTATTATAATTCAAGATGATACTTACCATAATGCTATAGTAAATCACTTATGAGGGAGTTACCATAATCTCGTAAATTAGTATACTAATTATCGTAACTCAAAGTGGCCACAGAATACACAGAATAACTTATTCTGTGGCCAGCTACAAAACAATACGTCTATATATAGTCAAACTTAGGATACTCTTGTTGCTACGGTGGAAAGGAAGCGTGTGGTAAATGCAAGTTGATTTAGTGTTTCGACGTAAACACCTAACACGACATATAGTCTGTGCATAGTTATTTTAATGAACCTATATTAGCGTGTCTACACCGTTCTTACAAATTGTAAGAACAGCACCAACAATAACTAAAATAATAAGTCCTAAAAATTTTGTTTTGTAAGCTTGTTAAAAAGTATTGAAAAAAGAGTTAAATGCATGGAAGGTCCTTGAACTTATCGTGGGGTGTCATTTAAGTCCCTGAACTTTGAAAATACATTTTAGGTACATAAACTTGTTGAATGATACACTGCACGTCCATAGTTGCCTCGTGACAGAAAATTATGGACTGAAACCCCTAAAAATAGAGAAATGCTATACGTCACACGTGTGTTTTTTCCCTTCTCAGCACACGAATTTTGTGTCTGTCCGATCAACAATCGACGTCTCCTCGCGCTCAGCTTTCTTTTGTCCCTGACTTGCTGGGCCCGCTCTGGGAGTACTGTTTCAATTTGTGAATCCCCATTTCGTCATCGCCTTCATCCTCCGGCAACTCTCCTGGTCGGAGACGCCGATTCATTTCAAAGTGGCGGCGCCGCCGCCGCTCTGTCCCCTCCCTCGTGTGTCTATCGGGTCGTCTTGCCTCACCACCACCATGGCGACGGCCACCGCGCTCTCCACTCACTCCCGCACCTCCCGCCCCGCCGCGCCACCTCATTCCCCTCCGCCACTGCCACCATCTCCCTCCCCGTCCCCTCCCGCAACGTCTGGCTACGGGACTCCGCCGCCATGGCCGCAAAGACTCGCGACCTCTGGGTCCTCGAGTCCACCAACGGCGCCAGCCCCATCCGCGGCCAAGGGCGGTGCGAGTACGGGAGGGAGAACTTCCCCCTGGCTGCTGTCATCGGGCAGGTGAGGAACTCGGGTGCCGCTCTCCCCGCTTCGTGCTCTCTCTGGGTGCTTTGCTAGATTGCGGATTGCGTGGTCGGATTAGTGGTAGTCAGCAGTGGATTAGCGGCACTGTTTCCTGATTTCTGTAGAGGCATTTCGTGGAGCACATCACGATCCCCACTGAACAAAACGACGAACCTTGTCCGTGTCGGCGTCACCTGCACGGGCCATTGGTGCTGTCGGCCTATCGCTTTTTCGTGGCCGTGGTAGACGCCGAGCGACCTGGTGCTTGTGCGAGCGGTTGTTGAGACCTGCTTCGCTGCTTCTGCGCTGGGATCTAGCATGGCAAGGTTTGGATGAGGCCGCTAGCGCCACGGATGGAACTGCCAGGGCATTTTTTGCGCCCCCACGTTCTGTCTATAGATCTCGTTTTGTGATGCAGTGCTTGTTGATTTGAGTACCTTACAGTCAGTTACAACCCATTCTCTGAATGAATTTAGAAGCATTGCTAGCTAATCTATTTACATGGATGAAAGTATTCAATGTCTGTAGCAGGTGCATGAGACATGTAGTGCCTGATTTTGATGCAGTGCTTGTTCACTTTCAGTTTGAATGTGTTCCTGATTTTTCAGGGGTGTAAAGTTTGGGCTCCATTTTGTCCATGGGCACTTTGTCTTTTTATTGATGAACCAGTGTGGTTGCTGATGATATATAGACTGTAGTTTCATGTGCCATGGCATCCTACTCTCTGGAAATGAATATATATTTTAGTCCAGTAAATTTAGTATGACACTTCTACCAAGCTTCTTAAGGATAATTTATTTGATATGAAATTTCTATGCACAATCTGATAGGTATTGTTTTTAGCATACATCAGTACTGATTTTCCTCAAAAAGGGAATTAGGACAGGTCAGGCCACCATTATTAGTACCTGGATGCTGCTATTCTTTGTTGTCTAGTGTAGGGTGGTTAACAGTGTCAACACTATCTGCATTGTATCTATCGATTAATTGTTATCTTTTCTTCACAAGAGATGAATACCCTTAGCCCCTAGGATAATATGTGTGGAATTTGTTAAGACCACGAGCTATCTGTTAGATAATGGGTATTTAATTTTGCACCATTTCTCTGCAGTTTATTGCATTAGTTTTGGTCCTTTAGTGTATTGTTGGGGAGCAGGATGCGGTGTGGTGTATGTGTGTGTGTGGGGGGGGGTTGATTGAGCCATCTGGTGTCGCAACTGATTGTAGGAAGGATGTGCTTCTGTTAGCTCATACATGTACATATAGACAGGATCATGCAAGAATGGTCAGCAGGATCTTCTTGTATAGATCAGATTTGTACTATTTTGTAGATTGTCACTGTCCCTACTAATCTTCCATACTTAGGGAATCGTTAATTTCTCTTTATTGCACATTCATAAGTAGTAAATTGCACTCGTTAATTTCTGAAATTATGGTACCAAACATGTGCAATATCTAGTCGTCATGATGAGTAATATGAAGTTGTGAATTCTGTTTAACCTAGTACACTCAATGAGGCACAAAGGGTAGTACACAAAAAACATTGAGCTTGTTACATGCTTGTGATTACATAAATAAATTAAAGTGGCACTAAAATTTTGCTTGTATCTGCTGATCATGACAAATTGCTGCATGTTTTTGATCACCGCGCCCTCAGCTTGTTGTGGCTTCTGGATCTTTGTTAGCATTACAAGTTTATTTCCTCATCTTTCTTTGCGGCTTCACTGGAGAGCCTACAAAACAATATTAGTTCTCAGAATCTATTTGTGTATGGTAGCTGCAGTTGATGATGTACATGATTTAGTATTGTGAAATTTAGGTGGATTCACTCGTATTTTGTACAAGTCCATGGAAAAATAGTTTTGTCCTTAACCAGAAATTAATTATTGACGTTTATATTACCTAAGTTATGCCGAACCATAGTTTCAGTGTAATACTTCCTGCTCCAGTCTCAATTCTGTCTTATTCTTTGCTTGCATTTAGTAATAGATGATGACATGTCAATATGATAGAGTTGAATGATATTAAAGAATCAGTTTGTGAGTTTATAGCCATTCCTAGCCACCCCTGTCCCCTGCACCACATGAAAATTGCATTTGGTATAATTGCATTAGCAACAAGTACAATTTGCACTATGTGAAATCTGCAATTCCCATATCTGTGTTTTGTAATTTATTAGCAATTGGAATATAGGAAATGCATAATATATAAGTGGTAGTGGTGTGAGGTTGCAGAATGACTTCTAGAAATTTGCCCAGAAAATTGTATTTGCGCGCGTGCGTGTGTGTGAGATCTCATGCTCTCTGTTTTGCACTATGTAATCTCATGGATCTGCTAATTTTGGCTGACGTAGGTGATCTAGGAATTAGTTTACCAGGGAACTTGATTCAATAGATTGGTGTACTAATCTTGGCTGATGAGGTATGAATCTAACTTCTAGTAGTGCTTCTTGAAAAGTCCTTGTAGAGATTGGAATAAGTGTGAGTGGTGTGAGGCTATATTCCTAGTTACAATAGGAATATAGCCAATGCATAACCGGTATAAGTGTGAGTGGTGTGAAACTGCTGTTGTTACTATTCTCATTTGTGTCATTGTAACTCATCTGTGATAGAACATAGGATTTGGAAATGCATACTGGTTGGTGTGGTACATAAACTGTAGGGCTTCTTGCCATTTGTTGACCCCTTCTTGTGTTGTCAGGTCAAAATTTTGTAGCGAGTTCCCATCCATGTTGTCAGATGTAACCTGAAAACAAAACAGATGCATAAGATATATTGTTTTGTTTGCCTGAAATAGTTAGCAATCTGTGATTGTGCTGATCCCCCCTCTCTCTGTGATTGTGCTAGTATGAAGGAAAAATATTGTAAATTGTCCTTGCATAGAAATAAATTGTCTCTTGTAATCTATGATCTGTGTTTGTTTTAGATGAAGGATGATGGAGGTAGGACAAGATGTGGGGGCTGTCGGATCTGTGATTGTGCTAGTATGAAGGAAAAAGATTGTAAATTGTCTTTGCATAGAAATAAATTGTCTCTCGTAATCTGTGATCTGTCATATGTGATCTATGTTTGTGTTAGATGAAGGATGGTGGAGGTAGGACAAGATGTGGGTGCTGTCGGATCTATGATTGTGCTAGTATGAAGGAAAAAGATTGCATAGAAATAAATTATGTCTTGTAATCTATGATCTGTCCTATGTGATCTGTGTAAACAGGTTCTTACTTTTGGTCTTGTTCTGTTTCTCTAAACAGGTTGATTCCAATGCATCCTAATTTGGTTGTGCCTAGGTCTGGGACTATGTCAGTTTGTTAGAGGTAAGCTCTTTGGATTATCTTTCTACACTGTGACAATGAACTTGTTGTTTTCTCCAGTTTCAGCAAAAAATGTTAGGCTAATCACTACTACACTAGTTTCTTAATGGGAAAAACTGTTAGGCTGCTGGGACAACGGCAAGAAGGCACAACCTCCAAAAAGTTTAGGTGGTTCGATCATTGTCATGGGTTTAGTGCTGAATTGTGGTGTTAGTGTGGTGGTCATTTGTGTATGTTTTTTTCTAGTGCGCCTCGATTGTTTATTAGGATGCATGGTAGTGAGCCCCATCTTTGTTGTAGTTTTATGTGGCCATGTGGATGGTAGGTTGAGAGAAGCTATGCTGAGATATTGTTAGGGGTTTACTGTGGACAATTAGGGCAACATTTATGTTTGCAGATGCTATGAAAATGCCCATTTCTCAGTTAATGCTCCTGTTTTCCCAGCCCCATAAGCATCTCACCTGCTGTTTTCCTGGAGGTTCTCCAGTACTAATTTAGTACTTTGTGCCTAGAAATTGGTCTTCGACGAGTCATCCTCTTGATTTTCAAACTAATGGGTTAAATTCCTTGGCACAGATCGTTTGAGATCAACAAAATAGGGATCTAACACAAGGAAGGGTTGGATCTGGTGTGTACTGACCTTGGATGATGTAGAGGTGAGTCCTGCCTCCTTGGATCTAGTGATCCTCCCCCCTCCCCACCCCTTTTTTCCTGCTCTGATCTGGGGTTTTCACCCTTTTTTGCCCTGGTGTGCGTGAGCTCCTCCTCAAGAACAGATCGATGGATCTGTTTGGTTTGCTTCTTTATCAAGTAGGTCATATATAGGACACACATTTGTTTGATGGGCTAATGTGCCTTGTAGTTATTAACATGGGTCATTTTGTCGTTAGGTTTGTGGGCTACAACAGAGTACAATAACAAGTACAACAGATCTGCTCTATTTTTGGCCCTTGTTTCACAAAGAATACAAGTACAAGTACAAGTACAACTACAAGAAGATTTGTGTGCTACTTCTTTGAAAAACACATGTTTTTTCCTTGCAATATTTTCGTGTGCTACTCATGGAAAAAACACATGGATTTCCTTTTGTCTGTTGTGACTCTTTTTGTGTGCTAGGCTGCCAAAATTCGTGTGCTACCTTGTTATAAAATACATGAATTTTTTGGTTCCTGTAATCTGTGTGTTTTTTTTGGGACAAAACACACGTGTGCTAGTTCTCTCTAAAACACTCGAGTGTGAGGTAGACAGGCTCAAAAAATATGCCCACTAAAAAGATCAGTCCCGATGGAGCGCTGTTGTTCGTGGCGATGCTGGCGTCGCGGCTGGTCGTGTCGATGCTGGCGCCACTCCAACGTGGTGCGCTGCCTAGCGTGCTCCTCGTACCTGAAGTCCTCGCGGCAGGGCCTCTGCTACGCCTGTGCCGGCGGCTGCGGCAGGGCCCTACACCTCCACACTCCTCCACACTCCTAACAAATTCAAGGATGCCTTCTCCGTAGAGCTCTGGGCTATCTGCCGCGACGACCTCATCTTCCTGCCCAGGGAGGCGTCCACGCCCTCGGCGGTCTGGGGTTGCTCGTCCTCTGCATCATCGTCAGCAAGTCGATCGCGCTACTCGACACCAACACCATGTGCCTCGCCGTGCTGGGCGTCGGGCGCCAGCCAGCACACGAGCTAGGCGAACCTATTGTCACCGCGGGACTACGACGGGCACGGCACGCACGTGCCGTCCACCGCGGGCGGCACCATCGCTGAAGCGTGCCGAGGTGAGGGGCAAGTTCGTCGTCTGCGACGTGGTAGAACGGAACGACGACGTACTGGCCAAGGGGCTTGTGGTGAAGCATGCTCAAGGTCAGGACGTTGGCCTCCGCGTACTAGCATTCATTTCATTCAGCTTCGACCGATATATAAGTTCGAGCCCCTTACAGCAGCCGCCGGCTCATGGAGCATCTCGGACACCGGCAGCACCCTACGGACCCATCGTGGTGATGTGCCTCCCGAGCGCCGTGCCGGCGATGCGGACCAGGTCTTTGGTGAGCGCCACGCCCAGGTTGCCCTCCTCGTCCTCCATCTGCAGCGCTGCGTTGAAGGCCGCGTCGTCCATGCTGTGGTGCGCACCAGCTCGTACTTGCGTCCGCGCGGGACGTCCGTCACCGGCGCCGCGCTCGCCCACGCGGAAGATGCAGTTGGTCACCGGCATGTGCTTGTTCTTGTCGAAGTACCAGTTCAGGCTCGTGTTCTTGCAGGGGCACAGCGTGCCTGAGCAGGGAGGAAGTTGGAGAGCAGCGCAGGTGGGAGGAGGTTCGGTTCAGGGCCTGATTGGTTCAGGGTGCATATTTTTCAGGGGGGTCAGTGCATAATTTTCCGCCATGTGGCAACTATAGACCTACGGTGTATCATTCAACAAGTTTATATAACCAGAAATGCATTTTCAAAATTCAGGGACCTAAATGGCACCCCACGATAAGTTTATGGACCTCTCATGCATTTAACTTAAAAAAACACTCTGACATTTACCAGGATTTACTTCTAAGAAACACCAAATTTTGTCCATGCCATCTTAATGGGCCCAATCTGTTGCTGGGCCGGTTTGACTTTGGTTAAAACATAAGAGACGCCCACAAGCTTTATACAAAAAACAAGAAAATTGTGCCGGGACGGCTCATTACGGACAACATCATTACGGCATGTATGAGTGTTTGCACTTCATGAAGAAGAAAAGGGCACGGGATAGTAGATGTTGAGCGGTGAAACTTGACATATGAAGAAAGCGTATGATCCTGTGGAGTGGAACTACTTACACAGGATTATGGTCAAGATGGGGTTTAGCCGAGGCTGGGTGGGTATGATCATGAGGCTGGTAACCTCAGTTTCATTCTCGGTGCTTTTTAATGGTGACATGTTGGAAAGCTTATCTTTTCTTGCTGGCAGCAGATCGATGGCCTTTTGTGCCTCTTAGAATCCAGAGTTCAGTCATTGAGCTTAAGAATGGTGGCTCCATCGGCGCCGATGGTGAGTCACCTTCTCTTTGCGGATGGCATCCTGTTGTTTTCAGGGTGACTTTGGAGAGTGTGGAGGAGGTGAGGGATGCCCTTTCTCCTATATTGTCCTGCTTCGGGCCAACAGATTAATATGGAGAAGTCATCCATCCATTTTGCTAAGGGTTGCAGTAACCAAATTCGTGAGGAGATTAAGGAGATGTTGAATATCCATACCGAGGCGTTGAATGGGAAATACCTAGGTAATGGGAGGGCGGGTGAGGTCCATCCGACCGTTTAGCTAGAAGAGGGGGGAGAAGGGCTAGAGTGGAGTGGACCAGGAAGAGCTGAGTATGTTTAGTGTATAATAGCAGGTTGTAAGCTGGCTAAATACTGAGGTGGAGGAGAAATAAGAGGAGAGAGACAAGAAGTGGACTATAAGCTTACAGCCAGCTTAGGCACAAGAACCAATAAACTTCATGAGAGAGACAAGTGAGCCATATATTAATGTGAAGAACTAACTACTATATAGGGGCTGAGAAAATGCTGCAAAGAATCTTACAGCCAACAGCCTGTTGTTATTATTAGCATTGCTCTAAGGCAATTCCATATGGTCAACAGAAGGAAAATAGAAACAAATAATCAATCACGTCGTCAAGGGAAGCAAGGGAAATTGATGGTAGAAAAATAACAATTAGTAGCAATCAAAGTGGACAAACAGTACTGATTGTACTGATTTCCTCATCGCCAAACACAAATGGTACTAATTTCCTCACCAAAATTAAAAAGGTTCTTTATGAGTGTCAAAATCTTACACACACCTACCACTGGCTCCAATGAGATCCCACCTATCGGAGGGAGATTACACGGGAGGTTGTCCTAAAAATACTCAGCTTTTTTATAGTGTATAATACAGATACTCCATTCTGGAATAGAAGATATTATACTGTCTTCTGAGGAAAATCCTGTTTAAATTCATATGAATAGAGGACAAGGGATTTATCATTTATCCTTCTCACTTATACCGCTGAGTATACTTCAAAATGGAATAGCACATGCATGTGTCAAATCGGATAATTTCTCCGTTAGAAAAAAACGGATATGTCGTTGTTCTGATATCTTTTTCTCACGATGGCTCCGTTCGCTTCGCTGAAAAAACAAGTCGAAACATTGTTCCCACTGATTGGTTGTGAGAGAAAAACACTGTTCCGACTGAAAAAACAAGCTGAAAAGTACGAATTATAAGAAAAACGAACAGGGCCAATGTCACAAAAGATGGAATGGAAATAGAATGAACAAAATTCTGCAACACTGCATATCAACCGAATTGAGAGAACAGAGTACTTATTTGGTGCTTAACCAAGGTTTCTCTCCCTGCTCCTCTGGACGAGTTCTCGCGGCGGCGGAGAGATGACGCCCCAGTGGTGTCTGCCTTGCCGGACTTGTCGTCGCCATCGCCCTTCCACCCGGCGCCCGGCGCAAAGAGCGACAGCAGCCTCGCCATGGCGCTCCTGACGCTCCCGCCCACCACACTGCTGGCGTCGTGGGCGCTGCCCTCCATGACGCGCACGGATGCCACCGAGCTCGTCACGTGCCTCAGCCTGTGCGACATGAGCAGCTCGAGGCGCACGTGCTCCGGCAGCCGCAGCGCGAACCGCTCCATCCCGCCGTCGTCGCTGGCGCTGTGACCCGTCGAGTTGGACCGCGGCAGCGCCTGCCGCCCCGCCGCGCGGCGGTTCCTCGCGAGGCGCTGGATCCTAGTCCAATCCTCTTCTTCCCCTTCCGCGCTTGCGCTTGCGCTTGCGTCGCCGATTAGCACGACAGCCGAGGGAACGGGAGACGAGTCCGGCGTTATCAGCGGCGGCGGCGGCGGTGGCGCCGTCTGGAGCTGCGCCGCCGGAGCTGTTGGCGCGTCGAGGACGCTGGCGCGGCACAGCGGGCAGGTGGAGTGCCTCTCGAGCCAAAGGCCGATGCACTCCTGGTGGAACGCGTGCGGGCACGTCGGGAGGAGGCGCAGGGCGTCGTCGTCGTCGAACTCGAGGAGGCAGACGGAGCACTCGAGCACGTCGTCTTCGCGCCCGTCCACGATCCGGTGCTGCCTCACCTCGCGGAAGAACACCAGCGGCAGCGCGGCGATCGCGGCGGCGTCAAGCCCTCCCTTGCGGCTGCCCCCGCCGCCGCGGGGCCACTCCGGTGCCGACGCCGCGTCCGGAGCCTGCGGGTCGTCGTCGGGGGCCCGGAACAAGCGGAGGCAGGCGAAGGCGAGAAGCACGACGAAGACGGGGAAGAATACGGCCATGAACACAGAGATGCTCATCACGTCGGCGATCATTGGGTTGTCGCGCGGCTCCGGGGACTGCGCCGCAGCGACGTATGCCGCAGAGGCCGCTGCCAACACAGCGGCGGCGTACATGGCGGCGTCACCAGGAGGCCGGGGCTAGGGTTTGGGCGGAGACGGCATGTGCGGCGGCGGGTTTGATTAGCGGCCCGTGAGGGTTTAGATGCCGAGAGCCCCAGATGACAGACTAATTGCGTGAGAAATAATCCAGCAGTTTCCTTTTTTTTTGCGAATTAATCCAGCAGAATTAATTGGCGTCGGCTGTACGCTAGGATGGCAGTTCAGATATTTCTGCCGTACGCGGTGCGCTCGTGCCGCGTTAACCAAGACAAGAATGGTTGGCAAATTTCGCATTTTGAAAAAAAAAATATTACTCCTTTTCTTTGAGTTACAAACTATTGTATTACAATTTACACTAAACGAACATATAACCTTTGAATGCTAATATAGCCTTTAAGATATTGCGGATGACCCTTTAAATCGTTGTTCGTTGCATCTCTCGACGAGATTCAGTGGCGTCATAGATGGCCTTGCCGACCCTAAGACAACCTCGATGTGCATCTCTCGACTGGTCTTTCCAGGAGGCGTTCTCGAGCTTCTTCAGCAAAGAACGAGCTTCAAATCGATTCTACCGACTGGCTGGTCGGTACATATTGGTTTCGGAGTTACTCGTTGCGTGATTAAGTCATGTGCGACCTCGAACGTGCTAGCCTTTGCTATCGTGTGATCCAAGATTCAATTCATCAGCATCAACACTATACAATGAGATTATCATATTCTAGAAGCAGTTTCAATGACATATCTAATTTGCAAATTTCATGTAGCAAATCTACGTGCTTTACGGGAGAGAAAATAGGACAGCTAATAAAACAATGGACATATATAGTAAATCATAGCAAGAGTAAGAATTCGTCATGATAAAACCTACTCATGTATACATAGGTTATTTCTACTGGTTAATTATCTTCGAACATAATTTAATTAGTTAATTTTTTTGAGAAACAATTACTAGTTAATTATCTTCGAACATGGAGTATATTGAGTATATGCCTTCAACAAATTTGCACAACCGCGCGGCCCGCCCTGTCCAACAAGTCATTTTCTTCTGAATGGACTAATCAGCCCAACAGGTAGCGTTTTTTATTCTATTCCACATTCCAGGACCAGATGCTTCCGTGACACGGACAGCATAATGAATTGAACGAATGGAAAAACACACACACAAAAAAAGGATTGATACGTTGGAAGCTGTGGTCCAAACCGTTTTGCCATTACCGTAAGAGGAAAATCAGGCAAGGAGATTTACCTATATGGCCCTCCTGGTCTAGCCGTCCACGAACGGCACGGCACGGTAGCCATCAGCCCATCACACGCTCTTACTTTCATTAGCAGCCACAGAGCCACTACACACATTTTACACATATCGACACATCCCGACGTTAAAGTCTCGGACCCGCGTTCGTTTTATCTCCGTTCCTCGTGTCATGAAAGCTACCTCTCCTCTCCTATCCTCCTACTCGTCGTCCACGAGGACCGACGACCCAATGCAAGTCTTAAAGTCTATCATCACGGCCTTCTCCGTCCACTTTTACTTTCACTCCCATCCGTCGCATATATATCAGTGCGTCTAGCTCGACACTCTTCCCCTCTTCCTTGGTCCCAATCCCATGGCGTCTCCCGGCTCCGACGATGGTGTCGTCTCCGCCGCTGCCGTCGTCTGCTGCATGTGCGGTGACCATGGCCTGCCGCGCGAGCTGTTCCGGTGCAACCTCTGCCGCCTTCGTACACAGCACAGGTACGACCATCAATCAATACTCCGATCGATGATGAGAAACCGCGCGCTCTCGGCAAGATTTTATTATTTGTTGGATTTTTGGAGGAGCCTTCCGCTGACAACGCATACGCATCCGTGATCAGATACTGCAGCGACCTGTACCCGAGGGTGGCGGGGCCGTACATGAGCTGCAACTGGTGCCTCAGGCAGGGCGGCGCCGCCGGAGGGGGCGACTCACCGTCACAGGTTAAGGCGTCGGCGACGAAAGGGGCCAAACGGAGGATCAACGGCGACGACCGCGATAGTGATGAGAGCGCCTGCTATGGATGCTCCAGGTCAGCGTTCTCGGCGGACCCTGGGAAGCCGATCAAGAAACCTAAGAAGGGCAAGGGCCGTGAAAGAGCAGTGCAGCAGCCGGAGCCGGTGGTTACGACGGTGTCTAAGAAAAGACAAACGGAGGTGCAGCCTGGCAAGCCGCGGTTCAAGGTGAAGGTGCGGCGGTACAAGCTCCTCGCGGAGGTGATCTGCTAGTCTGTAGGAGTAGATACATGGCTATGCTGCCTATGCAATAAAGGCCAGCGGCGAAGGCGATTAAGGTCCTAATTGAATTTCATGGCAAAACTTTAGCCCTATACTTTTAGTTTTTTTTTTCATGGGGATTCAAACACTGGGCTAAAAGTGAGTAAATAGCTAAAAATTGGGCTAAAATCTTTTGCTCCCAAAGAGGTTCTAAACTGGACTAAAGTCTCGGGGGGGCGCTGGACGCCCTATACCCCTTTCCGCTCGCATACATGGCTGTGCATGGATAATTAAATGAGGATAAATTAGTCATTATAGATTAGAGGACTAAAGTTTAGCCCATGATCCAAACAGCCCAGCAGGACTAAACTTTAGGGGCTAAACTTTAGTTCTTGACTAGTGATCCAAACACCACCTAAGCCGTCGTAGTTAACTTGGTTACGTACCCACACAATGAATGGTGTTGATGCATAGACCGGGCAATAGTAATTTTTGTGTTCTAACTAGCATTAAGGCTGGGTCTAGAAAAGTGGACCCTTGCTATTGCTCTACCCACAATGGATATAGTAAAAGCTAGCAATAAGTGGGCCCACTTTCTAATGAAAAAAAAACCACCAGCCATGTGTAGGGTGTTACACTCTCCGCCCCAAAATATCTCAATGTCGTTTTAGGTTTGTCTTAAGACAAACCATTTCAAGTTTAATATATTTATACAAAACTAATGTTTATGATACCATATAAGTATTATTAAAAATATATATATATTTTTATATATTATACCTATTTGGTCTCATAATATTGATGCTCTTTTGTATATGGTTGATCAAATTTAAAATGGATTTATATAGGACAAACCTAGAACAGCAGTTATTTTAGAACTAAGGGAGTACTTGTGAGTGAGAAGGATGAGAGGAGATGGAGACATAATTTTTTATTCGCATGGTTACGCCTTAAGTTTGTGGCTCGCCTTAGAGGCTTTTTACTCATGGTGTATCTCCATAATGGTTATTGCTCATGTATTTATTGCTTGGTCATCTTTTCTCAACATTGTGGATGACCAACAAATCTCAACCATAAAGAGCCATAACCTAAGTACAAGCATACACAATAGTTCCAGACATCATATTTTCTTTTAGATTAAAGTCTACTACTGATCCCTAAACTTGTGCCGTTGTGTCACCCCGACCCCTAAACTTTCAAAACGATCATCTAGGTATCTAAACAATGTTTGGGGTCTCATTGCAGTTCTACCAAAATTCCATACAGTACTCAAACTTGTTTAGTTGTGTCATTTTGAGCTTGAACTATCGACCAACACATCTAGCTTGTCGCCATTGCCACTGTCAGCCTCTCCACTCAAGGGGATAGGGCCAGCATCCACGTGAGCCCTTACCCCGTTATCGCCCCTACCAAGCAACCACTCTCCTCTCTCTTCCCCTTGCCTTGAGCTGACCAGCGGCGGTTGAGTTTGACGTCGTAGCAGAAGTTGGTAGCCAACTTGAACACCTCGGATGCGGCGCACGTTTGCCTCTAGCAACATATATATCCAGTTCCTCCTCTTAGATCTCACAATGCTAGGAGGCCAAGTGTTGAATCTCATTGTGACCATGATCGAGAAAAGATCATGGTGGCAAGATGTACCTACCACTGCGCCGACCAATTGTTGCTCCTAGACCAGGTGTTGATGGGGTGCTGAACTTCTGCTCCCCCTAAAAGTGTGCATAAAAGTGATGTTCGATGTTCACCGGAGGTGGAGCACCCAAGTTTAGATCATGTAACGGCTATTTCTTGACACATGTCTCAGTGACTATGGGGATTTCGAAATGATAAACTCTGGTGACACCATCAGAGCTCTCTAATGGCCTCTCATCCTACACATTAAGTGGTTAACGACTAGTTTCCTGGGTGGGCATATAAAAAGTGTGTGGCTAGTTCTATTAGAACTCTTGGACTACCTTGCTAACAATCACATAAATTAGAGCTCAAGAAACCTCTCCACTCACATGTGCTTTCTAGAGATTGCATTCTTGGTGAGATTGAAGTGATCTATGACATTTTCTTTGAGAGATAGCATCTAGTGGCACTAGTAATTGTTCCAGCTGTGGGTTTTCTTGTTACTCTTGGTGGTTTTCACCACCTAGACGACTTGGAGCAGCAGTGACTCTGTGATGCACTCAAATTGAAGATTGTCAAGTGCTCTTGAGGTGATTGTGATGGGCTATTAGGCTCATGCCTGTCAAAGAGGTGAAGAACCACTCTAGTGGTTGCGAGGCTTGGATAAGCACCTTGTGATCAAGCTGACTCAAGACAAGCGCTCACGTCGTAGACAACCATGAGAGGTTGTTGAGCTTGTAGAGGAACGATGATCTTTGGGCTTGCCTCATCATGGACGTAGGTGACCGGCAAGTCATCGAACCACATGGATATATATTGTATCATCCCTCTTGTGTGGTATTGAGTTCCCTACACTTGTGCTTTTACTTGATTTGATCAATTCATAGAGTAGAGATATTAGGCTTGTCATCCTAGGGTGCAAAACTATCTAGTTTATCAATTATAGTGACTTAGTGAAAGGCCTTAGTTTGGTTTTAGTAATTGAGTGACAACCTAGGTGGACTAATATGTATTTGATGTGAGATACATAGGGATTACTACATAGGTACACTATGAGAAACACTTAGAGCCATGGTGGAGAGGTGGCTTGGTGATGTTGCAAGTGCTCAAGTAGTGCTATGGAGGAGCTCATTGAATATGAGACATGACATGATGTCATGTGGATAGGTAGAGAAGATCAAGAGACATGGTATGGCTGCGATGGATCAGGTTGCAAGTGTGAAGGGCAAGCTAGATGCTCAGGAGCGCTGGACCGTTGAGGCCGTGAAGCTCTAGTAGAGAGCTTGGCGATGATGGACCAATGCAACAGTGAAGTGCAAGTGAAGTTTCGATCGATGAACCAACAAGGCCACATGTTGATATGAAGTAAATCATATCATCTACGAGATATCAAGAGGCTTTATGCAGGATGATGGAGGTTGGATGCTTGTGTGGCATCCCTGGCGGAGATGAAAAGGAATGTGCAAGGCAAAGATATATTTGTAGGGTATTTCATTTCACCGGTCAATGGTTGAGTAGAGAAGTGCTTGATCGGGTTTAGGATACTATCAAGAGGGTTTTTCTTGTGAGCTAAATGGTTATCAAGTGCCACTAGGTGAGGTCTAACTCGTGTTGCATTTAGATCGAGTGGCATGGTGAGAAGCAAGTGAAAATCCTTTGAAAAATGTTTGTGAATGGCTAGCTCGCATGCAAGTTGGTGGAATGTTTGAGGATTTAGCACATTTGCAAAAGGGTTTGGAATGGAGCTCGTTGTGCTGCCTATTGTAGCATCGGACATGTCATGTTTGTTCACCGAACATGACCACTGGATAGGTGTTGTAGTGCCGAGTGTCGAGTAGTTTTTGAGGCATGCAGCTTGGCGTCCGATGTGCACCAGACATAGGAAACAGACGTGTCCGGTGCTAGTTTGACAGCGCGCAGGAAACATTTTGTGGACACTAGACCTGTCTTGTGTGCCACCAGACATGTGCACTGGACCATTCTACTAGAGAGGTGTTTTAGGTGCGTTTTGGGCTGTTCTATGCACCGGATCTGTCCTGTGTGCACCGAACATGTGTCTGTGTAACGACTATTTTTGTAGTCGAGGCTAAACCGATTAGTTTAATTCCACATTTATTTCAGTTAGTCGGCACGATTAAGTTTTAGAAACGACTCACCCCCTCTAGTCGGCTCCTTATTCATAACACTTCACCTAGTTCCTTTGCTTCATACTAGAATTGTATAAGTGTTGATCATGGGCTTGCTTTATGATACAAATAGGGAGTGGTTATTAGGACCTCCATTTAGTCTAACAGGTTTGTCTAGTGTTGTGTCTTATACAAAAATTTTATCTAGGCTATTCATCTCCCTCTAGCCATCCAAAGATCCCTTTCATACACCTAGTGTAGGCATGTATGCTCCTTTCTCCCTCACCCTCAATCTCTCTCAACCTCTCACACACGATGTTGTGAGATGCCGCCTCGAGCCAACGAGTTGCTGTGATGGTCGAGGGACAAAAGATCAAGGTCGATCCCCCTGATGACACGCCGCCGCAAATCGCCTAGAGACGTTGAACCCTTAACACGTGTTGAAGGACGCCGCCGTAGGAAGCCGAGTTTGCGACGTGTTGTGCCATGATGTTGTTGAAGATGAAAATTCCCATCTGGTTCATTGTGGGATCAGCACGCACACCCCCTACCTAGCGCGCCACTGTCGACGAAATCTGATCGGCAGTCTACCGAGGGGTATACCCACGGTAGTAGATGATCGATGGAGGTGCGTGTAATAGGAACTGGATGGTGACACAAGGCGTAGAGACAGCGATTTAGACAGGTTCGGGCCGTCTGATCGACGTAATATCCTATGTCCTATGTCTTTGTTGGATTGTATTGAATATCAGATGATTTTGAGGGGGTCCCTGCCCGCCTTATATAGTTTGGGGGACAGGGTTACAAGTCGGTTAGATCTAGATCTATTCGGCTATATGGTAAGTATTTACAAGGAATACGATATCTATCATATCTAAACAGATCCTTCTTGTTGACAAAAGATGCTCGATAGTCCACCGAGGGGTATCCCGCGATGGTAGATTTGTCGGTGGAGGTGCGCGTAATCAGGAACCAGATGGTGACACAAGGCGCAGAGACAACGATTTAGACAGGTTCGGGCCGTCTGATCGATGTAATACCCTACGTCATGTGTCTTTTGTGTATTGTATTGAATATGGGATGTATGGATCTTGTCCGCTAGGGGACCCCTGTCTCTCCTTATATACTCTGGAGGGGTAGGGTTACAAGGAAAGTATTCTATTTGGTACTATACAATATCTTGCGGTGCACGTCGAGCAGCGCCATGTACGCCTTGATCTTGTGGGCTGGGCCACCTCTGATGGTGCGGCCCGTGTCTTGTCTTGTGGATACCGGGGGCCATACCCCCATAGCTAGTCCCCGAGCCTGACAGTAGGTGACGTAGTCATGTGGTGCCAGGGTTAGAAAGTAGAAGACCAGCCTAGTAGGCAGCCAGTCCCCGGGCATAGCCTCGAGATGAGAAAAGCGCACATTCATCGCAAGGTGAAGTGTGCCCACTTAGCCCCCGAGCCTGCTGGAAGATGAAGAATGAATCTTGTAGCAGGGTCAAAGAAAAAGAAGTTTGAAAGCTTTGCCGACGTCATTCGACATGCGCATATCAAGACCCTAGACATGTTGCCCAAGATCAGCACCCTGATCCGAACAGCATGGAGTAGCTTGATAGCACACCGATGAGACGTAGCAAGATCCGACCACCAAGGGCGATGTCCGAGCACCGAGGAGTCCCTGGCGTAGCTGGTGACGTCCGAACACCGAGGAGTTCCCGATATAGCTGGCGATGTCCGAGCACCGAGGAGTCCCCAGCGTAGCTGGCGATGTCCGAGCACCGAGGAGACCTCGGCAGAGCTGGCGACGTTCGAGCAGCGAGGAGTTCCCGGCGTAGCTGGCTATGTCCGAGCACCGAGGAGTCCCCGGCATAGGCGGCGATGTCCGAGCACCGAGGAGTTCCCGGCGCAGCTGGCGACGTCCGAGCAGCAAGGAGTTCCCGGCGTAGCTGGCTATGTTCGAGCACCGAGGAGTCCTCGGCGTAGGCAGCGATGTCTGAGCACCGAGGAATTCCCAGCGCAGCTGGCGACGTCCGAGCACCGAGGAGTCTCCGGCTTAGCTGGCGATGTCCATAAGGTGAAGTGCGTCCACTTAGTCCTTGAGCACTAAGAATCCGAGGGCCGAGGAGTAACCGACGTAGCTGGCGATGAAGCACGAGCGACGAACGGTCTAGTCAACTGGTCGGCGGCGAAGTGAGCATTGAGTAGAAACGACCTGCGAACAGTCCGATCAACTGGTCGGCGGTGAAGTCGATGAACCTAGCGGTCCGACCAGTTGATCGGTGGAGAAGTCCGAGCACCAGGTGATCCGATCACCTGGACGATGATCCTGCAATACAAATATGTAGAACGGGTAGTACATGATGTAAAAATATATGAACTCCGGTGAAAAATCAGCAATGGCGACGAAATAACATATGTAGCTCGGCGATCAGTTGTTGTGAAGATGTAATTATATTTAATATAAACCGTCCGACCAGTTAGTGTGTAGCTGAGTCTCTAGCTCTAGCTAGCCTGTTAACCATAACGTCGATCGCGGAGCCCGTGCACGTGTAGGAGTAACAGGCGTGACCAAAGAACCATAGCCGACCACCCATAACGCAGAGCGCGGAGCCCGTAGCACGTGTAGAGAGGAGCCGAAGACAGGGCCGTCTCTGAAGGCGTCCGAGCATCAACATAACTGTTTGGGGGTTTATAAAATCGTTTGGAGAGCAAATATGGAGAAAACAGCTCGGAGAAATATTACGGCGATATACGAAGATTAAAGAATATTTAGAAAAATATTAAAGCGTGACTTAGCTTTAGACAAATATATATTAGGATACTCTTGTTGCTACGGTGGAAAGGAAGCGTGTGGTAAATGCAAGTCGATTTATTGTTTCGACGTAAACACTTAACACGCCATATAGTCCGTGCATAGTTATTTTAATGAACCTATATTAGCGTGTCTACACCGTTCTTACAAATTGTAAGAACAACATCAACAATAACTAAAATAATAAGTCCTAAAAATTTTGTTTTTGTAAGCTTGTTAAAAAGTATTGAAAAAAAGAGTTAAATGCATGGAAGGTCCTTGAACTTGTCGTGGCGTGCCATTTAAGTCCCTGAACTTTAAAAATGCATTTTTGGGTATATAAACTTATTGAATGATACACTGCAGGTCCATAGTTGCCTCGTGGTAGAAAATTATGCACTTAAACCCCTAAAAAGTATGCCCACTAAACAGATCAGTCCCGACGGAGCGCTGCTGTTCGTGGCGATGCTGGCGTCGCGGCTGGTCGTGTCGATGCTGGCGCCACTCCAACGTGGTGCGCTGCCCAGCGTGCTCCTCGTACCTGAAGTCCCCACGGCAGGGCCTCTGCGACGCCTGTGCCTGCGGCAGGCCCTACACCTCCACACTCCTCCACGCTCCTAACAAATTCAAGGACGCCTTCTCCGTGGAGCTCTGGGTGATCTGCCGCGGCGACCTCATCTTCCTGCCCAGGGAGGCGTCCGCGCCCTCGGCGGTCTGGGGCCGCTCGTCCTCTGCGTCATTGTCAGCAGGTCGATCGCGCTGCTCGACACCAACACCATGTGCCTCGCCGTGCTGGGCGTCGGGCGCCGGCCAGCACGCGAGCCGGGGGGGACCTGTCGTCACCGCGGGACTACGAAGGGCACGGCACGCACGTTCCGTCCACCGTGGGTGGCACCATCGCTGAAGCCTGCCGAGGTGAGGGGCAAGTTCGTTGTCTGCGACGTGGTAGAACGGAACGACGACGTACTGGCCAAGGAGCTTGTGGTGAAGCATGCTCAAGGTCAGGCCGCCGGCCTCCGCGAACTAGTGTTCATTTCATTCAGCTTCGACCGATATATAAGTTCGAGCCCCTGCACAGCAGCCGCCGGCTCATGGAGCATCTCGGACACCGGCAGCACCCTGCGGACCCAGCGTGGCACCGTGCCAACGACGCGGACCGGGTCTTTGGTGAGTGCCACGCCCAGGTTGCCCTCCTCGTCCTCCATCTGCAGCGCTGCATCAAAGGCCACGTCGTCCACGCCGTGGTGCGCACCAGCTCATATTGCGTCCGCACGGGACGTCCGTCACCAGCGCCGCCCGCGCTGCCCACGCAGAAGATGCACTTGGTCACCGGCATGTGCTTGTTCTTGGCAAAGTACCAGTTCAGGCTCATGTTCTTGCAGGGGCACAGCGTGCCTGAGCAGGGAGGAAGTTGGAGAGCAGCGCGGGTGGGAGGAGGTTTAGTTCAGGGCCTGATCTGTTCAGGGAGCATATTTTTCAGGGGGGTCAGTGCATAATTTTCCGCCACGTGGCAACTATAGACCTGCGGTGTATCATTCAACAAGTTTATGTAACCACAAATATATTTTCAAAGTTCAGGGACCTAAATGGCACCCCACGATAAGTTTATGGTCCTCTCATGCATTTAACTAAAAAAACACTCTGACATTTACCAGGATTTACTTCTAAGAAACACCAAATTTTGTCCATGCCATCTTAATGGGCCCAATCTGTTGCTGGGACGGTTTGAGTTTTGGTTAAAACATGAGAGACGCCCACAAGCTTTATACAAAAAACAAGAAAATTGTGACGGGACGGCTCATTACGGACAACATCATTACGGCATATATGAGTGTTTGCACTTCATGAAGAAGAAAAGGGCACGGGATAGTAGATGTTGAGCGGTGAAACTTGACATATGTGATTGTGTGGAGTGGAACTACTTACACAGGATTATGGTCAAGATGGGGTTTAGCCGAGGCTGGGTCGGTATGATCATGAGGCTGGTAACCTCAGTTTCATTCTCGGTGCTTTTTAATGGTGACATGTTGGAAAGCTTATCTTTTCTTGCTGGCAGCAGAGGGCCTTTTGTGCCTCTTAGAATCCAGAGTTCACTCATTGAGCTTAAGAATGGTGGCTCCATCGGCGCCGATGGTGAGTCACCTTCTCTTTGCGGATGGCATCCTGTTGTTTTCAGGGCGACTTTGGAGAGTGTGGAGGAGGTGAGGGACGCCCTTTCTCCTATATTGTCGTGCTTCGGGCCAACAGATTAATATGGAGAAGTCATCCATCCATTTTGCTAAGGGTTGCAGTAACCAAATTCGTGAGGAGATTAAGGAGATGTTGAATATCCATACCGAGGCGTTGAATGGGAAATACCTAGGCAATGGGAGGGTGGGTGAGGTCCATCCGACCGTTTGGCTAGAACAGGGGGGAGAAGGGCTAGAGTGGAGTGGACCAGGAAGAGCTGAGTATGTTTAGTGTACAATAGTAGGCTGTAAGCTGGCTAAATACTGAGGTGGAGGAGAAATAAGAGGAGAGAGAAGAAGCGGACTATAAGCTTACAGCCGGCTTAGGCACAATAACCAAGAAACTTCGTGAGAGAGATAAGTATGTCATATATTAATGTGAAGAACTAACTACTATATGGGGGCTAAGAAAATGCTGCAAAGAATCTTACAGCCAGTAGCCAATTGTTATTATTAGCCTTGCTCTAAGGCAATTCCATATGGTCAACAGAAGGAAAATAGAAACAAATAATCAATCACGTCGTCAAGGGAAAAATTGATGGTAGAAAAATAACAATTAGTAGCAATCAAAGTGGACAAACGGTACTGATTGTACTGATTTCCTCATCCCCAAACACAAATGGTACTAATTTCGTTCCTCACCAAAATTAAAAAGGTTCTTTATGAGTGTCAAAATCTTACACACACCTACCACTGGCTCCAATGAGATCCCACCTATCGGAGGGAGATTACACGGGAGGGTGTCCTAAAAATACTCAGCTTTTTTATAGTGTATAATACAGATACTCCATTCTGGAATAGAAGATATTATACTGTCTTCTGAGGAAAATCCTGTTTAAATTCATATGAATAGAGGACAAGGGATTTATCATTTATCCTTCTCACTTATACCGCTGAGTATACGGCAAAATAGAATAGCACATGCATGTGTCAAATCGGATAATTTCTCCATTAGAAAAAAACGGATATAGCCATCGGTCCGTTCGCTTCGCTCAAAAAAAATAGGAAAAGGTCTGTTTTTGGCCCTCCAACTATGGCAGCAGTTTGATTTTAGCCCTTCAACTCGAAAACCAGACACCCGCAGTCCCTTAACTCTCAAAACCGTTTAAAATTAGCCCTCGCGCCCATTCGACCGTGGTTTCCGCACAATAAACCCGCCCCGACCCTGCCTGTCAGGCCTTTCCCTCTCACCGTCAGGTTGGGACCACCTGTCATCCCCCTCCCTCTCTTCGCGGGCCCCGTCTGTCAGGCTTTTCCCCAACCTCCCCGCCACACGTCGTTGCCACCACGGCGGCCGGCACAGGCAGCGCTAGCCATGGCTGCTGCTGCTACTCGTGCCATGGCTGATGCTCCTGCTGCTCGCGCCATGGCTCGCTGCTCGTCCACACGGGCCCCGCGTCCCGCTTTCGCCGCTTCTCGCTGCGCCATGTGGTGCCGTCGCTGCCGCTGCCAGCGCAAGCCGCTCGACACCCGCTTCGCCACTCGCCTGCGCCACCATGGTGCCCTGCTCGCTGCTCGCCGCAGAGAGCAGAGGAGAGGATGAGGAAGAAGAGGGAGCAGAGGAGGCGGCGGAGGCAGATGGAAGAGGGTGCAGCGAAACAGAGGCAGGGGAGGGAGATGGCTGGTGATTTCTCACCGTCGGCGAGGAATCCGGCGAAACCGAGGGCACTGGCGCGCTCCTCGCGACGAGCCGCACCTAAAGGTGCCTAGGGTTTAACCCCTACCGAGCTCTAACTAGGGCGGCGGCGTGCATGGCGGACGGCGACGAGGGCCTGACGGCACTCCAGCGAAATCCGACCATGGCGGGCGCGGCTAAGCTCGGTACGAGCTTCTAGGGTTCGCGGGGAAGACGAGGGAAGGAAGAGAAGGGAGTGAGAGAGCTCCGGTGATAGCCGGCCACGGGAAGCTCGAAGTCCGGCGAGCCCCGGTCACGGCGGGCAGCGGCGGAAGTGGCCAATAGGCCCTCACCTAGGCTCGATCGACACTGCGAGTGGGTGGAGATGGTGGCGCGAAGCAAGGCGGAGCTACTGGCGTGCTGGCTCAGGCAATGGCGCGGCTGCGGTGGCGCACGAGCTCGGCGGAGCTCATCGGCGTCGTTGCAGCTCGGTTTCTCCACGGCGAGCGCGAACGCGAGCAGGGCGAGGCAATGCGGGCGAGAGAGAGGACACGGGCGCGACGCGGCGGTCATGGTGCTCCTCCCGGCCTGACGTGTGGAGCCCGCACCGGCGTATGGCCTGACGCTGTCGGCAAGCTGGCCCGCCTGAACCGGCCATCAGAGCTCCATTAGGCCCACTGGCGGAGCTATAGGGTGGACAGGGTGGGCCACGGACCACCTTGTAGATTTGGCCCAAAGTGTAGTACCCCTCACTCCCTCAGTATTCGGCTGTGGACTCTGTTGGGTTAGCCTATGTGCTTCTACTGCCGAATCCCGATCGAGCCTGAAAACAAAGTCCAAGCAACGTCCGCGTCTCTGCGACCTGCACCTTGGTCTTCTGAGTTCTGACTCCAACCGTCAAAACTCGTACTCGGGGTCTTGACGATCTGTATTTGCAGCAGCCGCGTAGCCACCGACCGCCCGGCCGCCGGCCGGCCAGACGTCGGAGTCAGAGGCCCAGCTAGCAACGCACGACCTGTACGTTGATCATGATATCCTTTCTTCTTTACTCGAACTCTATATGCCCTTTTTTTAATTGTGTTTTGTAATTCATATACTTGTGCACCGACATATTAAGTGGGTGTTTGGATCTGGTGACTAAAACTTACACAACTGGAACGAGGTTCTTTGCCGAGGGCCGGATACACTCGGCAAAGAGTTGCTCTCGGCAAAGGCCGGTCGGCACAGTACCTCACGGCAAAGGCTACTTTGCCGAGAACCGCATCTCGGGCTCTCGGCAAAGGATTTGCCGAGGGTTAGCCGGCCGTCGGCAAAAATTTTCGCCGTGACGGCAAGAGGTCACGGTAAAGTTGATCTTTGCCGAGAGCCTTAGCAAGTTCTCGGCAAAGAATTTCTGAATTTTTTTTCCAAAAAACTTTGCTGAGCGTCTATCAGAATAGCTCTCCGCAAAGAATATTGACAATTTTTTTTAGACATTTTTTTGCCGAGAGCTATGGCTCAGCTCTTGGCAAAGGCTTCCTCTTTGCCGAGGGCTATGGTCATGCGCTCGGCAAAGCTGGGATTCTGTCTGTTCCAGAATTCCCAGCTTTGCCGAGGGCATGACCATAGCCCTTGGCAAAGCCACAGCCAGTTTTAATTTTTTTTTGTTTTTTTCATTTCCAGTCAACAAATAAACATATATATGACATCCACATCACAATAAGCACATCCACATATCAATAACCACATCCACATCACATAATTCACATCCACATCACATAGAAGTCTCGAAGTTCGAAGTCACAAACAAATCTCGACACATAGACAACCACAAGTGTAAAGTTCGACAAGCAACATAAACAAGAGGCATAGGAGGCGCCAAACTAGTCACGGCGACGGTCCGGGCCAAGAAGGCGCCACATGCGATCCTGGGGAGTTGACGAGGAGAAGGTTAGGGTCGTTCGACGCCGCCGACTGACGCTACACAAATAAAGAAGATGCAGAGCGTGTTAGACAACATAAATAGATAACCAAGCACTACATGTACTTTTTACCACCACCACCACACCACCACCAACCACGCGACACCACCACCACCACCACACCACCACCACCACCACGCCACCACCACACTACTACTACCACCACCAACAAGCACACCACCACGCCACCACCACCACCACGCCACCACCACAACCACACCACTACTACCACCAACAACAACCACACCACCACGCCACCTCCTCCACCAACCACACAGCCACCACCACGACCACGCCACCACCACCACCAACCACGCCGCCACCACCACCCACCACCATCACCACTAGCACTAGGTTTTACTAGGTTTTACTAGGTTTCCCTAGGTTTGACATTTAGAGAAACTAAAACATTTGTCATACTCACCGGAGTAGAATCAAGCTGAGGTGGAGGTGTAGCCTACAGCTGACCGAGCAGGAACTGTGGGACCGTTCCACCTTGGGTCATCGCAAGACCCCACACATAGGAGAGCACCTCTGCCATCTGCCGCTGATCCTGTTCCTGCTTGGCCTCTAAAGCTGCCAGCCTCTATCGCTCGAGCTACCGCTCGGCCTCCAAAGCTACCAGCCTCTGCCGCTGCTGCTCCCGCTCGGACTCCATCGCCTGCAGCTGTGCCTGCAACATTTGACGCCAATGTTTCAAGATTGCGGAGCTAAGGTATGTAAAAGTCAAAGAACTAGGAATGGAAGAGAACACTTACCTGGAGTGTCGACACCATGGTCGGGCGCTGGCGTATGGCCGGCATTGAGCTCGTGCTCGCTGCTCGGATCTGGTGCAGCGGAGGAACAGAGGTCGTGTCGAGGACACCGTCGCCAAGCCAGAACCGCCCGTGCTTCTTGCCTTGCTCCACCCTCATCACGAGCTTTGGATCAAGCCGCTCCTCGGTAGTCGGGTCGTAGTCTGGCCCGTGGACTGACCTTGCCATCTCTGTGTACGCAGAGATGCGAGGGGCAATGTTGGCGTTGGTGAACGACTCGGCAGGGACTTCTAGGGTCCAGTCGGTGGCGGCCGTCGCCTTGCCCAAGTGGGACAAGGCATATGCCTTGAGGTGACCACAAGGGCGGCCACCATGTGACGCCGACTGCGAGAAAGACATTAACATTGTTAGAGTTGTTGCAGAATTGAGTGTTAGGTTAGAGAAATAGTTTCGCCTTACCCAAGCTTCTGAGAATTCGGAGAGGTTGTGGCTGCCTTGATGGTGTGGTACTCCTTGCATCAGCAAACGGCGCTCGCGTGCTTCATCATGCTCCTTCTTCCAGTCCTGGCTGAGCCACATGTCCACAATCCTCTCCTAGGCATTCGGATGCCGATTGCACCAGTTTGGAATCGCCTACAGGCCATCAAGCAAATGATATATCAGAAGATCAAATTAAGCAAACTTAATTTCAGAAGAAATCAATAGTAATGTTCCGTATTTACCGCAAGGTACTCCTCCTTGGTCAGCACCACCTGTCTTGCCTCATCCTTTTTTATGCTACGCCCTTTGACCTTCGCGTAGTGCCAAATGTGTGCCTGATGACGCGCGTCGTGAATCATGTCTGTGACGCGCTTCTTACAAGAAGCGACCGCCACCTGGTATGCCCTGTGCTCCTTGCCCTCCTCGATTCTAAAGAAATCCTGCATAAAGGCGCGAGGTATTAATTACTTATTAGAAGAATGCCCAATGAATACGATGTATCTGTGGCTAAAAGAATACAATGTGTGCCTGAAAGACTTACCGATAGGTCCCTAACGACCCGCTCTGCCTTGTTCCTGTATCTGTGGCCACTACGATCCATGGCATCGGCGGCCAATTCATAGTGGTCGAACTAAGTGGCCGGCTCGAACATGTCCGGGCTCACCTCCACCAGGGCAGGGTAGTGCTCCCTGCACAGACCTCCTAGGATGCCATTCACTTTGCATGCCTTGGCTCCAGTCTCCCCAAGTTTCCAGTTCCTGCACAAGTGATTACAAAAAGTATTAGTTTGTATTTTGATTTTCAACATTTCAAATGAAGAAGTTTCGAGCACATCTTAAGTTACTTACCTATCCCCATAGGGTGTGATCAGCGGGCGGGCCGCTTCAGGTATTGGTCGACGCGGGAGCTTCGCGGGACCACGCAAGTACACCGTCGACACACCAGAGGAAGTGGATCCCCCTGCAGTCGCCTCATCCCCTGCAGTCGCCTCGTCCCCTAAGGTGGAGGAGGCCCCCCCTGCATCCGCATGCTCCATCGCGGCGGCAAGCTCCTCCACGGCCGTAGGCTCCTCCACAGCCGGAGGGGTAGTCGGCTGCGTCATGCTCAGACGCCTGCGGCTCCTCCGCGCGACACCAAGACCTCTTCAAGGTGAATCGACGCCTCTGGCTCCTCTGGGTCGTGAAAGACCTGGGACGGACCTCCCGAGTGGCATCTCCTGCATTAAAAAAGAACAAAACAATTAGCATATATAAATGATACATAACTAGAAAGAGATGCAAAATGAAGATAATTACATGCAAAATGAATATAATTACAAAAACAGATAATATTACATGTATTAGAAACGATCTCCACGATCGGGATTAGTTGGATTGTACATATCGTCATCGCTATCAACCATGTCCAAATCTTCATCCGCCTCCTCATCATCACTATCAACACCTAAGTGTAATCGGTCAAGGAACACTATGTCCTTTGGATTTTCCACCGATCTCCGAGTCCTCGCCCACAACCCTTTCAATGTCCTCTCTCCATTTCAACTAGCCCGGTTAAGTCTATCTCAAAGCTCCCTTGTAGCCCCTCTTCGTGTTGATAGAACTCTCCGTCATGTGTTTCTGGGTTCAAGTTGTAATCTTCATCATTTGGGAGAGGTAGTCTACCGTGCGGCGATATTGTGTGAACAACATACCAACCCTTAAGGTTTTCCTCGGTTTGGCAAGCATATGGACTATAATAGACTTGCTTGGCTTGTGTGGCCACAATCCATACATCATCACCTTCATAGACGGAATCCTGTCGAGTCTCGACTAGCCCAAGATGAGGGTACTGTCTCGATACCTCAGGATCAAACCACCGGCATTTGAATATGACAGGACTAAAAGGTTCGGCTCCACGAAACTAGAGTTCGTATATTTCTTCAAGTATCCCATAATAGTCCTTGCCATCAGTTCCGGGCGTCATAACTCCGGTATTTGTGGTCCTTCGATGCGGCCGACTCTGCTCATAGCTTGTTGTGTGAAAGCGATACCCATTGACGTCATAAACGTTACATGACATGACCCTAAAGTTGAAGCCATCGGCAACCTACCGCAATTCGGCACTTATAGACGCATCCCTGTAGCACTGCAAAGTCAGGCTAGAGCGTTATGTTATTCACACAAACGACCAACTTGAAATCAAGAAACAAGGGAGAAGTTGGACGGTACCTTCTTTTGGAACCAAGAAATGAAATCCCGCTCCTTAAGAATGGTATCAACTTCATGAGGGCGAGGTCGCCTTGATTGACGCCAGAATAGATTAACAAATTCCCTGTGTAGACAAGAAACATGACGGGGTTGGATGCAGAATAGTGACGGTATAAGTAACAAGTTTGTTGAGAACTTACTCGATATACGGCGCCACTTCATCTAGGTTGGCCAACAAATATAGCATGATACTGCGCCACTCTTCATTGCTCATGGTCTTTGGGCTCAATGCACTCGCTCTTCCGAGTGACCCATTCAAAAGGCTGAGGGTAGATTTATTTTCGTCCTCATTGTAATGAGCTGGTCGATTATGCACGCTAGGAAGGTTGCCCTTATAGTATGTTGTTGTGAAGTTTGACACCTCCTCGTTAATGAACGCCTCTGCCATGGAAGCCTCAATTCTGGCTTTATTTCCACATTTCTTACGAATAGTCTTTAGACATCTCTCGATTGGATAGCACCAGCGGTTCTGCACGAGGCCCCCCCATTCATGCCTCGTACGGGAGGTGCACAATCAAATGCTACATCGACAGGAAGAAGCCGGGTGGAAATATCTTCTCCAACTTACAGATCAACTCAGGGGCTCTTTTTTCCAAGTCAGCCACCATGTTTCGAGATAACTCCTTGGCACAAAGCTGGCGGAAGAAATAGCTCAACTCTGCCAGCATGATCCAGACATGCTCAGGGACAAAGCCTCGAACCATCGACGGAAAAAGGCGCTCAATCCATATGTGGAATTCGTGACTCTTCATCCCTAAGACTCGGCCAGTAGATGGGTTGGCCCCCCTCTTAAGATTCACTGCAAACCCATCAGGAAACATTAAGTCCTTGATCCATTGGACTACAACCGTCCTGAGCTTCTTTTCCAAGACGTAATCGCCCTAGGACTTCTCCATGTCTTGCTGGCTCTTGGTGGTCGCATCTCTAGGTGTGGTCTATCGCATAGCCTTGCTAGGTCCACTCTAGCCTTAGGGTTGTCCTTTGACTTGTCAGTGTCCATGAGTGTTGCCCAGAGAACTTCGGCGACATTCTTCTCAGTGTGCATTACATCAATGTTATGTGCCAGGGCCAGGTGCTTAAAATAGGGAAGCCTCTCCAAGCCCGACTTATGAGTCCACATATGTTGAACACCATACCCCACAAAACCAAGTCCGTCTTCCTTGGCAACAAGACCATCTAACTGAGCAAGAACCTTGGCGCCAGTCATCTTCTGCGGTTCAAGGTCTGTCACTACGACACCTTTCGTAAAGTTCTTAATGTCTCGTCTGAATGCATGGTCAAGAGGAAGGAATTGTCGATGTGTGTCGAACAAGGAAAACTTGCCACCACTCTTCAACCTAATGAACTGTAGAGCTGCCTTCCATACCGGGCATGGGAACTTCCCGTGGACACACCAGGCACTGAATAGACCATACACCAGAAAGTCCTGCATCGAGTAGTGGTACCAAATGTGCATTGTGAAGTTCCTCTTTGTAGCACGGTCGTATGTCAGTACCCCGTGATCCCATGCACTGATCAACTCATCAATCAAAGGCTCCATGAACACACCCATATGTTTCCCCGGATGACCAGGAATTATCAGTGACAAGAATATGTTCTGACATTGAAGAAGGACACCGGGGGGGGAGATTGAGGGGGATAACGAAGATTGGCCAACAAGTGTATGGGGCCGCCATCATTCCAAAAGGATTGAACCCATCTGTTGCAAACGCAACACGCACATTACAAGCCTCTAGAGCTTTGTCAGCATAAATGCCATCAAATGTTTGCCATGCTTCACCATCTGATGGATGTACCATCTTGTCAGGATTGTATCGGATGCTATTTTTGTGCCATGTCATCTGTTTCGCGGACTCCTCGCTCATGAATAGCCGTTGGAGTCTCGGTATGAACGGAAGGTACCGTAGGACTTTCATGGGGATTCGAAGCTGCTTCTTCTGCCCATCACTAGATTCTACCTCCACATACCTAGAGGACTTACACTTTGGACAGTACTTTGCTTCCGCGTGTTCTTTCCTAAAGAGGATGCACCTGTTCTCACAAGTGTGTATCTGCTCATACGGCATCTTAAGAGCTTTGAGGAGCTTCACTGACTCGTACATGTTCTTCGGCAGCGCGTGATCTGCCGGAAGCAGGGTCTCAAAAACTGCCAGCATACTATCGAAGCAGTCTCGACTCATGTTATGCATGGACTTTAACCCCATTAAGCGTCCAATGGCATCGAGTTGAGAAACATTTGTCTTGTCATGAAGGGGCCTCTTAGCCGACTCCATCATGCGATAGAATGCCCTTGCGGTTTCCTCTGGCTCCTGCTCCTTGGTTTCGTCCGTACATCGTTCACCGAAGTGTGCTTGGTGGAAGTCATCCATCATGTCTGGTACCCCGCCATCACTATCAAACTCCTCCAAGCGTGGCCTCAATGCCTCATCTCTAATACGATGGCCTTTACCATGGCACACCCACCGGGTATAGTCTGGCGTAAACCCAAACTTGCAAAGATGTTCCTCAATGACCTTCCTGGTTTTCCTATTCCTGTTTGCACATTCGCTGCAGGGACACCACACCTCTATCGCTGCTTGAGCACCCACACCAAATGCTTTGTCCAAGAAATCCTCAGTCTTCTGTATCCATTCACGAGTGACCTGATTCTGACTATGGCGGCCCGTGTACATCCAATCACGGTTATCCATCATCTACCATATATATAACAAAGTAATATAACCATCAATAGCATATGCACCGCTTGCCTACTATCTAATAGGTAGGGATAGGTCCTAATCCCACCCGCGGATGCGTAGATGAGGTTAGTTTCTATGCTCCGCTCTAATCCGAGATAGAATTTTGGCAGCACATCCCCGCTGTTCTCCCGATACACGTCCTGGAAGGGAGAGTGTGTATCCAGAGAACAACATGGAGGTGCTGCCGAAACCCCATCTCGGACCGGATCGGACCATACAAACTAAATCATCTACGCATCCACGGGTTGTCCAAATAACGTGGACAATCCAAAACAGATACGGTCGCAGATATGCAGAGATCCGCATACCTATGACCGTATCTCTTTCGGACGGGAGACGCCTAACTGGTTTACGTTATCTAGCTAGGGTTACGGACAAAGGGCTTATACCTAGGGTGGTGGTGGAGTGGAGAGGTGACGCGGTGCAGGCAGACCCGAAGGAAGACGCTCGGGGTACTCCGGGTCCCCTCCGTCGGGCTCTTCTATGCAAAACAAGAAACACAATTTATAAGTTCAAAATTTTGGCAGAACCTCCCCTGTACGGGGAGGCTTCCAAAACCTACAAAGAAAAAGATGGCACGATGGCCGACATCCACAATTTCAGCACGATGGCCAACACAGCGACATATGGCACGATGGCCAACACATCCACAAAAGGCACGAAGGCCCACTAATCCAGAAATGGCACGAAGGCCAGCAACAGGCGGGAGGGGGGCTTTACCTTGGGTGGCAGTGTAGTCGGGCGACGCGGAGTTGGGATCACCCTCGTCTTCGGCTAGACGCGGGGAAAACGGCGACGACCGCTCGGCGTGACGCGACGACACGGGGGCGTGACGTTCATCGGCCTCTCCTTCTCCCCTCCTCTCTTCTCCCTTCCTCTTCTCCCCTGCTCTCCTTCTCCTCCTCTTCTCCCCTCCTCCTCCCTTCTCCCCTTCTCCTCTTCTTCTCCCCTTCTCCTTCTCCTCTCTTCTCCCTTCCTCCTCCAAATGCTCTCTGCACGGCCGGCAGGGGCGGGGTGGGCCACCGGTGGGCGTGGCCGGGGGGCGGCGGCGGTGCCCGACCACTGGGCGAGGCGGGGGACGACGCTGCCCCAACGACGACGATGCTCGGCGGGCCGGGCTGCTGCTCCGGCGGCGCGGGGACGGGGCGGGGGCGGGGGCGGGGGAGAGGCTGCGGCAGCGTGGGGGACCGGCGGCGGCGAGAGGAAGGGGATGCGGGGCGCGCGGGCGAGAGGAAAGGCTGAGTGGGCCATGAGTGGTTTATGTGGACTGGGCCTTTGCCGAGGGCCCAGATCCGGGCTCTCGGCAAAGTTTTTTTTTTTTTATTTTTAAAACTCTTTGCCGAGAGCCCTTTGAGGCTCTCGGCAAATACAAAAAAAATTGTTTTTTTCCCAATTTTTTTCTGGTGGCTAACAATAATATTTAAAAGACATATTCAAAATTTGGAGTTTTCTTGATTTTATTAGCTATATTTAATAAGTTTATTTCATTTACTTGAATTCTTCCGGGTAATTTAAATTTGAACTGCAGGTGCATTGAATATTGGAATTAAGTGATTCAAAAAATCATATTCATGGTATTGCATGTGGTGTGAGACCGTATCCAGTGAGAGATGCCAAATTTGGCGCATCGTTTTCACGGAACACGGCGAGGAACTTGCGTGTAAAGAATTTTAAATTATATAAAATAGAAACGAAGTCCGAAATTCACGAAACTTATCGAGGTGTCATTTCATCGCATGTATAGGGTGTGATAAAAAATAGAGTGGATTTCGAACAAGTTGCGACGTCCGATGCCTAAAACCCAGACATCTCCGCATGTGATGAAAAATATTGTTCCGGTTGATTTGCTGTGAGAGAAAAATACTGTTTCGCCTTGGAAAAAAAACTGAAAAGTACGGATTATAAGAAGTACTTATTTGGTGCTTAACCCAGGTTTCTCTCCCTGCCTTTTGCCGATCAGGCGCTTCTCTTCTCTTCTCCCACTGCTCCTGTGGACGAGTTCTCGCGGCGGCGGAGAGATGACGCCCCCCCAGTGGTGTCTGCCTTGCCGGACTTGTCGTCGCCATCGCCCTTCCACCCGGCGCCCGGCGCAAAGAGCGACAGCAGCCTCGCCATGGCGCTCCTGACGCTCCCCGCCCACCACACTGCTGGCGTCGTGGGCGCTGCCCTCCATGACGCGCACGGATGCCACCGAGCTCGTCACGTGCCTCAGCCTGTGCGACATGAGCAGCTCGAGGCGCACGTGCTCGGGCAGCCGCAGCGCGAACCGCTCCATCCCGGCGTCGTCGCTGGCGCTGTGACCCGTCGAGTTGGACCGCGGCAGCGCCTGCCGCCCCGCCGCGCGGCGGTTCCTCGCGAGGCGCTGGATCCTAGTCCAATCCTCTTCTTCCCCTTCCGCGATTGCGCTTGCGTCGCCGTCTGGAGCAGCGCCGCCGGAGCTGTTGGCGCGTCGAGGACGCTGGCGCGGCACAGCGGGCAGGTGGAGTGCCTCTCGAGCCAAAGGCCGATGCACTCCGGGTGGAACGCGTGCGGGCACGTCGGGAGGAGGCGCAGGGCGTCGTCGTCGTCGAACTCGAGGTGGCAGACGGAGCACTCGAGCACGTCGTCTTCGCGCCCGTCCACGATCCGGTGCTGCCTCACCTCGCGGAAGAACACCAGCGGCAGCGCGGCGATCGCGGCGGCGTCGAGCCCTCCCTTGCGGCTGCCCCCGCCGCCGCGGGGCCACTCCGGTGCCGACGCCGCGTCCGGAGCCTGCGGGTCGTCGTCGGGGGCCCGGAACAAGCGGAGGCAGGCGAAGGCGAGAAGCACGACGAAGACGGGGAAGAATACGGCCATGAACACAGAGATGCTCATCACGTCGGCGATCATTGGGTTGTCGCGCGGCTGTACGCAAGGATGGCAGTTCAGATATTTCTGCCGTACGCGGTGCGCTCGTGCCGCGTTAACCAAGACAAGAATGGTTGGCAAATTTCGCATTTTGAAAAAAAACAAATATTACTCCTTTTCTTTGAGTTACAAACTATTGTGTTACAATTTACACTAAACCAACATATAACCTTTGAATGCTAATATAGCCTTTAAGATATTGCAGATGATCCTTTAAATCGTTGTTCGATGCATCTCTTGACGAGATTCAGTGGCATTATAGATGGCGTTGCCGACCCTAAGACAACCTCGATGTGCATCTCTCTACTGGTCTTTCCAGGAGGCGTTCTCGAGCTTCTTCGGCAAAGAACGAGCTTCAAATCGATTCTACCGACTGGCTGGTCGGTACATATTGATTTCGGAGTTACTCGTTGCGTGATTAAGTCGTGTGCGACCTCGATCGTGCTAGCCTTTGCTATCGTGTGTGTGATCCAAGATTCAATCCATCAGCATCAACACTATACAATGAGATTATCATATTCTAGAAGCAGTTTCAATGACATATCTAATTTGCAAATTTCATGTAGCAAATCTACGTGCTTTACAGGAGAGAAAATAGGACAGCTAATAAAACAATGGACATATATAGTAAATCATAGCAAGAGTAAGAATTCGTCATGATAAAACCTACTCATGTATACATAGGTTATTTCTACTGGTTAATTATCTTCGAACATAATTTAATTAGTTAATTTTTTTGAGAAACAATTACTAGTTAATTATCTTCGAACATGGAGTATATTGAGTACTAGCGTGAGTTCCCACGCTTCGCGTGGGAAAGAGGGCAAAAAAAAAAGGGAGAAAAAGATGGAACGGGTTTGTACTGCTCTGTAACGGGTATATACTGTTCCCGATACTGTTAATAGCGCCGGATGAACAGTAAAACGCCTCGAATTTAAAGTTCTTATATAGATATAGATATGCCTTCAACAAATTTGGACAACCGCGCGGCCCGCCCTGTCCAACAAGTCATTTTCTTCTGAACGGACTAATCAGCCCAACAGGTAGCGTTTTTTATTCCATTCCACATTCCAGGCACAGATGCTTCCGTGACACGGACAGCATAATGAATTGAACGAATGGAAAAACACACACAAAAAAAAAGGTTTGGGTAGTGTCCTGTGTCGTACCGAAATTCCTCTTCTCTCCTCGCCAATCAGCTAGCGGGCGACATGCCCCCACTTAATTACCCTATATTTTTGCTCCATTTCTCCTTCTTTTATTCCTTGTTCTCTTCCCACCTGTCCCATTTTCTTACTTTTGGCTGGCCCTTTCCTTCTTTTTATCTTTTTTCTAGTAGATAAAAAGCATCGTGCCATTTTAATTTTGTGTATTAGGATGCTCTACTAGTAGACATTTTTAGAAACTTTTTTCTTCCAAAACTTGCTTTCCCACATATCCCATCTATTATTTTTTGCACATCCCTTCCTTGTTGTTTTTTCTCTTTATACACATCGTGACGTCTTTCTACATATCTCTCAAAAATAGTTTTCCAAAATACTTATGACCACAAAATATATTCAAATAAGTCTTCGCCAAAATTATTTTGTAAAATTTTATGTATTAGGAAGTTTTCTAGTAATACATCTGGACAAGTTTTGAACAATTGTTCGAAGATGTTTTTCTTGTTCCCACCGGATGACGATGTGGGTCCGCGCAAGCAGCGCTGCCATCGCTTGGCAGCCCGGGTATAGCCTCCTAGCCAATGCCGCAATTCGGGTTGATCACTGTCCAATGTAACACCATAGCTTTCAGTACACTAAGTAGGGTCCGAGCGTCCATGTAAATCTCTTATGACCCCCTAGGGTGCCGTTAAGGCGTGTTGTATTTGTTAGAAGTAGAGAGCGAGACAAAAGTGAGAGATGCAAATGATTCTGTGTTGTATTCCAAAAAATAGTGTGTACATATATATACAGAGCCCATGTGGATGGTTACAAGTGTGAAAGAGAGAGATGGGTGGAAAGACACCCTATGGATTAATCACTAATTGAGCACTAAATAATAATTCTCAACACTCCCCTTTGATCAATTAGCTCATTGTAGTCTTTACTGTTCATCTATTATACATCTTTATGAATCTTTGGAAAACCCTATGGGAAAAACCAAAGTAATACCGGTATACTAGACAAAACTCCTTAAAACCCAATGAAAAAATAAGGAGAAACACCATGATATATAATTACCAATGTTATTAGACCCTTTGAGATAAACCCAAAGCCTTAGTCTAAAAACACCTTAACCATAGGGTCAATATGCTTCAAATATCATCTTCCAAAAACCGCGGTGGGGAAAAATAGATGATATAGCATATACCTTTGTGTTGAACATTGCCTCATCAAAAACTTTATATGAGAAACTATAAATGGAAAACTCACATAAAGAAAAGAGTACAATGCATCTTATGTGCCAATATCATCCACCAAAAACCCCTGTGGGGAAAAATAAATGATATGACATAACCTTGTGTTGATATTGCCTCATTAAAAACTTTATATGAGAAACCCCAAGAAAAAACTCATACAAAGAAAAGAGTGCAATATGATGTTTGTAACAAGTTATTAATCAGAGAGACTCTTCCCATGATACTAGCAAACCTCGAAGTAAATTCATACCAATGCACTCAACACATAAGAAATATAGAGTATGGTAGATTCTGTTAATATCTCTGCAAGATTATCCAAGACTTAGTTTGCAAATGTTCTAATGCCCATATTACCTATGGAATAGAACCATCTTAGTGCAAAATATTACATTTAATATAACTTGTCTCCATCTACACAACACAAGTTGCATTACCTTTATAGATAATGACTATTGATTCAAAGAATCAACACCGCATAACTTCAATATGTGATATATCATTCTGTCAAGCTATACACATTCATGTGAAGCCTTGTACAATGCAATGTCAGAATGATTAATGGAATTGACCACTAAATGTATATTTAAAGACTATCACAAAATGGTCATTCCCTATCCATGTAAAGCCTATTTCAATGATCTGAAATTTGGAGATCTTATAGATAACCAGAATCATTATATCCACATAATCGGATCATGGATTACACCAGGACCACATGTGCTATTTAAGATATCAAAAGATATTATTAACTTCAATCCACCAATATTTGGTAGGAGTAGCGTTGCTACTAGATAGCAAATCATTACAAAAATAATATCCGGTCAGGAACTTTTGCAAGATTTATTAGCGCATAAATAGCACAGAGATAATGGACCACATGTCCCAATATCTCATCTCAGTCACTATGGCAAGAAACAATCTTCCTCTATCATGAGGTAGAATAACCATAGGATACCTTCATATTGAATCACTCAATATGATCTGGATATAGATAGCTTTTCGTACAAAATCCTAAGAGAAGATGCTTGGATTATAAACACAAAATGAAATTTTGGTTTAGTCTGTATCTTCCATCTCAAACTTCGTCTTTAGATTACAACGTGCTATTCACATGTGTTCATCACAAATGATGTCAAGATTATTGACTATCAAATAACACTATGAAATCCAATCAAGGACTTCAAAATGAACACCACGTGTAATCAATCTTGTATCCCTTCAGTTTAGAAACTACACAAAGTCGATTGTACCAAATTCGACTTAACTGCTTTAAGCCATATATTGACTTAAGCAATACACAATATATGTTGCGATTTTATGTATAAGAGTTGGGTATGTGAACTCCTTCCTGGAAGCTTCACAAATACACCAAATCAAGTGATCATATAAATATATACAATCACTACATCTATCAACTATCAACTGTAATGATAGATGCTTTTGTACTACCAATCAAAAGATAGTATCAAAAATTTATAACTTACTATGGAGAATAATTTGCATTGAAAATCAATGCCTAGGCTTTGCGTAAACCCCTTGTGCTACTAGTCTTGCTTTGATCTCACCACCACATTGTTCTCAATCCATTCTAGGACAAAAACACTTTTGTACCCACAGTAAAGGTACCCTGAGGTGTTGGCATCATAGCCCAAAGCACCTCTTTTCTGGTGAGTAAGACTATCTCTGCATGTATTACATCACTCAACAAGTTCTAGTAAGAGTGAGCAAAGCACTCTGCCATGGTCTTATTGACTGGACTACTTGGAATGTTGTATACAGTTTATTCAGAGAAGTACGTGTCGACACATGTAGCCTTTCTATGATATAATTTTCTGGTCCATCAAAACTCAAAATACCCTAAATGACTCATCGTGACTTCACGAAACGAGATTCAGGGCTTCCCGATATCCTAGCATCAACATTTAGGTGCACTTCTGAGCTAGGTTTGTGGATGACATCCATCCACTGGGTAATAACTAAATTTTACTCACAAGGTGTCGCCAACCATAGGTTGACATGCATTTACTATCTTATTAGAAGGAAAACCTTTTATTGCTAGCATGAATAATCCTGCTTTATGGCCATACTTCTCCCCCTCTTATTTATAATTGAGAGTTGAGTGGGTTTACTTGGTACCACCACTCTTTCTGGCACATACTTCTCATGGATTAAAAAGTTTATAAGACACCTTAGTAATCAGTAAATACATTTGGCAGTTTATTTGTAAGATTATGTAAATCAACAATTCTTTGAACTCAACATTTAGTACGTGATCCTGAGCTTGAAATGCCTTATGCATTCCAAATAATTTCCTGGCATTATGTATGGTACATCAAATCTCCCCTAATGCCAGTAAATGCTCATTATCAAAATAAAACTAGCATATGGGTCGTAAATAGATCCTCCATAAGAGATCTAAATACTTAACAATCGATGGAGATTGAAATCTCACATTGATCCCCAATTTCCTGTGTGTACCCATCAATGTATGATGTGGTGGTGAGATTAGTACATATACAACGTGCTCAATCTTACGCAAATAGGAAATCTTCTTGGATTCTCATGTACTAAATGCATATGCGAGATATGCAGTTAATCTCAAATCAGGAGTGTAAATCTACCTGCCCCCAATACAAAGTTGGCAAATAGCAATTCACTAACAATGGTCCTGCTATGACCTTGATGTCATACTCATAGATTCCATTTATACTTTCGGATATGTAACTAAATTCTTATTATACCAAACAATCGTCATTGTAGGTACAAAAATTCAGTAGTGTTCAGGATAACGAGCTCACAACAAGAGCCATTATTTACCAAATGCATGGCTGAGTGTGGATACTTTCACACATTCTAGATCATCTTATAGATGTATCTTTACAACCATGAAATGCCTGAACTGTCCATACAATATTTGTATCGGACCCATACATATTCTCTTGAATATGATCAAGGAATCTAAGACATTTAATCTAATTTTAAGATAAGAGGATCTTAAAATCTATTTCCCTTGTGACACTTATCGTATCCATACTTTGGGAAAATCTTGACCAAAACAATTGCCAATAATTTTTCACCTTATCCCATATGATGGCCAAGTTGTTCATTCCAAATCTGGAATGCATCAACAGTGTGAAAAATTATCTTACACGCAACATATTATACGGGGATGGTTGTATACATAATACAACTAAAATGAGACTTATCTCATTACTTATATGCCATATCCAATGTTGTCCTTTTGTGTTCACATACGAAAACACATTTGGATATCTCTATAATTTAGTAAGATGTGAGTTGAATTGGGACATAATTAAATATCCTCAATTGCTAACTCAGTATCTAAGGAAGAATGATAGTGGCAAAATAGGCCAAACAATCATTGCATTGCATTAGCGATGGCCAAAATATTCCCTCTTCTTGTCATAAGAACCAAGAACATTTTGCTTCCCTAGTTATAGAGTTTGTGGTACAAATGCCCACTAGGCACATATCATTCCACATTGGAATGATTCCCATACAATCTATATGTGACAAGAGTTTAATGAGATTATCGTCTAATATATATAAATCCATAAATATTGCTGAGTATAAAATACATCGATATGATACCCATAGTAGTTATACATTGACAACACAAATATTATAACATCTTTGATGGACATTATCATATATTATCAACGGACGATGAGATTATCCCAAATCTCAAAACATATCATTCGAAGCATATTCGATGATCATATTGTCCATCTATGTGATGTTCTCTTTACAAGAAAAGAGGAAGTGTTTGTGAGGGTATTAACCCCTATACCCTTATGGCTAAGCTTGGGCCGGCCCGGATCGATGGGTTCGGTCCACCAAAAGACGACATGCGGCCCGGTTAACCTGATCAGAGTCCCGCGCAAGGAGTCAAGGCGGATTTGGCGATCAATTAAGATCCTGGTCGGTTAGAATAGGAATCCTTATCCGGCCACATATGGCAATTGTAACTGGCTAGGATTAGTTTCTAGATCTGTAACCCTGCCCCCTGAACTATATAAGGCGGGCAGGGGACCCCTCTAAAAACATCTCTCATTGACATACAGCAATACAAATCAGACGCAGGACGTAGGTATTACGCCTTCTTGGCGGCCGAACCTGGATAAAACCTTGTGTCTGTCTTGCGTCACCGTCTTGTTTGTAGCTTGCGCATCTGTCTGTCGACAATCTACTATCTTGGGTATACCCCTAGGTAGACTGCCGACCATATTTCATCGACAGTGGCGCGCCAGGTAGGGGGTTCGCCGGAGGCGGCGGGCGGATTGGGGGCGTTACCATGCCGCCCCTTGTACACTGGGGTCGAGAGATCCAAGAGGCCTTTCTTGGCGCGCCAGGTAGGGGGTGTGCGTACTGCTTCCCAAGCAAACAAGACGGTCATCATCTCCGGCTCCATGGCTACGCCGAACAGCCTCACGTTCACCGTTGGCTAGATCACCTGGACCACCGGCTCCGACGACTTCATCGCCATAACCCTAGAGGAGGCGTGGATTCAGTCTGCGTCGACCACTGCTTCACCTACATCGGCTACGGCTCTGACCATGGTGGATATGGCTCCGACCACGGTGGATATGGCTCTAACCACGGTGGATACGGCTCCGACCACGGTGGACATGGCTCCGACCATGATGGATGCGGCTTCGACCACGATGGATCTGGCTCCAACCACGGTACATCTGGCTCCGACCACGCCTGCATCACCTTCAGCCATGCCGACAACTTGTCATCCGCTTCCCCGCTACAAAGGGAGGCAGATCGACAACACCGACCTGCTCGACTCCATCGATCAGGTCGGCACCAAGCTCGCTGAAACCCTGGCTCTAGTAAGTACGATTCAAAGTCAGCCTAATGAGCAGGTAACCGCTCCCCACAACAGATCTACCCGACCAGCTCGGACCAGTCGTCCTGCATGACTTGGTACAGATCTCGTGGTCACATCTACTCCTCAAGGGCGCTCTGCTCGTCGCCGGCCAGCCTTCGTGACGGGTCTCTGGCTCTCTGAGTACGAAGCCTCGATGGAGAACTACCAGGTCCAGCCCTACGGCCTGCAAAACGCTGCCTCCAGCTACGCCTATGACCTGCAACGCCGCTTGGATTTGTGTCTTATGCACCGACCTCAGCCGAAGCCGCGTGACTTCATCAACATGATCCAGATTGAAGATTATCAAGAAGGATCCGTTCACACAGTCCAAGAGGGCGACCCCAGCTCCTCGTCTGGCACCGCATCTAATGCATATGTCCACACCGAGCTTCAGCATCACGAAGATGAAGGCGTCAAGTACGATCTGGATATCCCAGACCACGCCCTAGGGTTCTCATAATTCCTGTCTTTCCCGCCAAGACGAGGGGATCTGATCCATGTTGTCAGCAATGACGAACCGCCAGCAGTTGGCGAAACAGAACAAGAAAGGACTGCACGCGAAGCACGCAATATTGACCGGTTTAATTGCCGACAAATCAAAGCCGAAGCGGACCAGGAGGCACGACGCATAAGGGTCCAGCCACGTGACCTCAACGATGCTTTTGATAGGGTGGGGGACAAACAGGTCTTCAGAACTCCAAGTGCCAATGTAGCCGTCACCATGGCAACAATGCAATGGCTACCCAACACCCTGGAAACCCAAGCAGTTCGCTATGAAATACAAGCCTATCTGACGGCTGCTATGGCCCAGACCGCGGAGATTGTAAACCAAGCTCGGGCTCCATCCGTCTCGGTCGAGTCAAGCCACAGCCGCCAGCACCCAAGTCGCTCACAGCCGCCCAACCAACGTGGCTCGCGCAACAACGACCCATCAGACAACCGTCAAGAAGAAAACGGTGGCCATGATGGTGGCCAGGATGACAACCGCCGCCGGGACAACCGCGACAATCGCCGCGATAACCGCGGTCGCAGGGCTAATCCAGATGGCAATCGAGATCACCACGATGGCAATAACGATCTCTGCCATTACCTCGGTGGACGCGATCTGCGCGCTCGCATCAACTAGAGAGCCGACGATCGAGCGTCCCATGAAAGTTATCGCCGTATGGAATATGACACTGCCCATGGCCCGCCGGGTTTGAAGCAGTTTACTCCACACCTTCACCAAGTCATATGGCCCAAGAATTTCAAGCTCGAGAAGCTTTAGAAGTACGATGGCAAGGAAAACCCCAAATTATGGGTCATGCTTTACGAGACTGCATGCAGATCAGCCATGGCGGACGAGCACGTCATGTCTAACTATTTCCCAGTCGCTGTTGGCCATGCGGGTCACCAATGGCTGGTCAGCTTGCCGGCGAACTATTTTGACTCTTGGCAGGAGCTCAAGCAAGCCTTCATCGACAACTTCATTGCTACTTGTGAACAACTAGGCAACAAATACGATCTGCAACGTATTCGAGATCGAAAAGATGAGCCGCTGCACGAGTACGTCCGGCGTTTCTCAAAGATGCGCATCAAGGTCCCATCAATCTCTGACAACGAGGCAATCGAGGCTTTCATCACTGGCCTCCGCTTCCACGATGCCCTAAGGGACAAGCTCCTCCGCAAAAGACCTGATTCGGTCACAGCGCTCCTGGCCACTGCTAAGAAATACGCGGACGCCGACGACGCTAAAAAGATAATTATTGAAGAAGCAGCAAGGGTTCCGCGCTCCGACCACCCCCCACACCACGACGACTACCGCGGCAACCGTGGTCGGAACAACAATTTTGACTGCCGTAACCAGCGCAACGACTCCCGCGACCACCGTGACCAACGTAATCAGCGGCGTAACCGCCGTGACAATTACAGGAGCAAGCGTGCTCGGGAAGACGACGGCGAGGTCAACACCGTTAAAAAGGGTGGCAGACGTCGTAACTATGAAGACGACTACGCCAAGGCATTGAAGGGGCCCTGCCAGCTCCATCCTAAGTCGAACCATACCATGGAGAATTGTCGCGTCCTCAAGTCTATCTACACGCGTCAACAAGCTCCGGATACATCCGACAAGCCTAACGACGCAGGGGAACAGCGCAACGAGGATAACGACGATGACGATGCAGACCCCCGTCACAAGTACATCAAGCCAACCGATCGCGTGCACACCATCATCGGAGGCAAAGTGTCCATCGAGACCAAACAAGAACGCAAGATGCTCACCCGCGCTTGCTTGAACGTGGCCAACACCGACAATCTCCTCACCGATCCATGGCTCCCTCCGTGGTCTCACCGCGAAATCTCCTTCAGCAGAAAGGACCAATGGGCCGCAATACCTGAGCCAGGGCATTTTCCCCTGGTCCTCGATCCTTGTATCAACAAAGTTCAGTTCGACAGAGTACTAATCGACGGCGGCAGCTCCATTGATATACTGTTCAAGAACAGTCTGCCCGCCCTGAAGATAGCTTAGGCGGACCTCAAGCCATACGAGGCACAGTTCTGGGGTGTTCTCCCCGGACAAAGCTCTACACCTCTCGGGCAGATCACGCTACCAGTGCAGTTTGGGACCCCGGATCACTTCCGCACCGACTACGTCAACTTCGTGGTCGCCGACTTCGACGGCACCTACCATGCTATTCTTGGTCGACCGTCGCTCACCAAGTTCATGGCCATACCTCATTACAGGTATCTGGTGCTCAAGATGCCTACCAAGAAAGGAGTTCTAACCCTCCGAGGCAACGTGTACGCAGCTTATACCTACGAAGATGACAGTTTCAAAATAGCAGAGGCTCACGACCTCTCTATTCGCATGGCCGAGACCGTGCTCAATGCCAAGAAGACCTCGATCGACCACCAGGAGATCCCGGAGCTCGAGGCTCCACGCAAGAACATCAAGTCCAAGGAGCACAAGGTGATCCAGCTGGTCGACGGTGATCCCAGCAAGATGGCCCTTATCAGGGCCAACCTGGATCCCAAATAGGAAGATGCGCTCGTTAGGTTCTTGAGGAGCAATGTGGATGTGTTCGCATGGAAACCTGCTGACATGCCTGGTGTACCTCGGAACTTGATTGAGCACTCCTTGAATGTCAACGGCAAGGCCAAACCTACCAAGCAGAAGCTACGACGGTTCGCTCGCGACAAAAAGGAGGCGATTAGGGTAGAAGTTACACGGCTTTTGGCAGCCGGATTTATCAAAGAAGTGTATCATCCAGAGTGGTTAGCCAACCCGGTTCTTGTATGCAAAAAAGAATAATAAATGGAGAATGTGCGTTGATTACACTGATCTCAACAAACACTGCCCTAAAGACCCCTTCGGCTTGCCTCGCATAGACGAGGTTGTAGATTCAACCGCCGGTTGGGAGCTCCTTTCTTTTCTCGATTTCTACTCTGGTTATCACCAAATCTCTCTCAAAAAGGATGACCAGATCAAGACATCTTTTATCACGCCCTTCGGCGCCTACTGCTACACGACCATGCCGTTCGGGCTCAAGAACACCGGGGCTACCTACCAACACGCTATACAAGCTTGCCTCAAAGATGAGATAAAAGATGACCTCGTCGAGGCTTACGTTGATGATATAGTTGTCAAAACCAAGGAAGCTCATACCCTTGTTGACAACCTGGGACGCACTTTTGCAGCCCTTAACACATTCCAGTGGAAATTAAACCCAAAGAAGTGCATCTTTGGTGTTCCTTCTGGCATACTCCTCGGCAACGTCGTCAGTCGCGATGGCATATGCCCTAACCCGAAAAAAGTCAAAGTTGTTTTGGACATGAAGCCGCCCAAAAAGGTGAAGGATGTTCAGAAGCTTACCGGATGTATGGCCGCTCTCAGCTGTTTCATATCAAGATTAGGCGAAAAAGGATTACCGTTCTTTAAACTACTCAAAGCGTCTGAAAAGTTTGAGTGGTCGGAGGAAGCAGACGTTGCCTTCACACAGCTGAAACAATACCTTATGTCACCTCCGGTACTCACTGCTCCAAGAGAAGACGAAACACTCCTGCTATACATTGCGGCTACCAATTGAGTGGTCTCCACGACCATGGTGGTCGAGCGAGACGAGCCCGGCCACATCTACAAGGTACAGCGGCCAATCTATTTCATTACTGAGGTACTCAACGAGTCCAAGACCAGGTATCCACAGATTCAGAAGTTGATCTATGCCATACTGATAACATCCCGAAAGTTGAAACACTACTTCGACGGATATCGTGTGGTGGTCGTGACTGAGTACCCCCTGCGAGACATCATTAGCAACAGGGATGCAAATGGGCGCATCGTCAAATGGGCAATGGAGCTATGCCCCTTTTCCTAGGAATTTGCAAGCCGCACTACAATCAAGTCTCAGGCACTTGTCGATTTCATCGTCGAGTGGACAGACTTAAGCACGCCTGCCTCTCCCAGATCCGACGAATATTGGACGATGTACTTCGACGGCTCTCTCAACATTGACGGTGCGGGAGCAGGAGTCCTTTTTATATCACCGTCCAAGGAGCAGCTCCGGTACGTCCTCAGGATTTATTTCCCAGCATCTAATAATGCCACCGAGTACGAAGCATGCCTACATGGTTTGCGCATTGCGGTTGAGCTTGGCGTTAAACGTCTCTACGTCTATGGAGACTCTGCTCTGGTCATCAACCAACTCAACAAGGACTGGGACACAACCAGCGAAAAGATGGAAGCATACTGCAATTTGATCAGAAAGCTGGAAGGCAGGTTCTATGGCATCGAGTACATACACGTGGTCCGGGACAAGAATCAAGCAGCGGATGCACTGTCAAAGTTAGGATCATCCCGAGCAAAAATCCCACATGGCATATTCATCCAAGACCTACTCACGCCGTCCATCGAAGAGAAAGATTCCATGGCAGACAAGCCTCCAGACCAGCAATTGGTGGCTACGGTTCTGGTGTCAAGCACCGCCGAGCCCCCTCCGACCACTCATGAGCCTAACTGGAGAATACCTTTCATCAAGTACCTAACAGATGGCAGCGGTTACACTGATCGGACAGAGAACGAGAGCCTGATGCGTCGCAGTAAGTAGTACCTGCTCGTTGATGGCAAGCTATGGCGCAAGAACGCAAAAGAGGAAATCTTGATGAAGTGCATAACCCAGGAGGATGGCGAACATCTCCTGGACCAAATCCACTCTGGCTCCTGCGGCAACCACGCGGCCTCAAGAACGCTGGTCGGCAAGGCTTTTCGAGCAGGGTTCTATTGGCCGTCAGCAGTATCCGATGCAGAGAGGCTAGTCCTCCACTGTGAGGGTTGTCAGTTCTTCGCCAAGAGAATCCACGTACCAGCACATGAGATCCAGACAATACCGGCCTCCTGGCCCTTCGCATGCTGGGGACTGGATATGATCGGGCCCTTCAAACCGGCTCCAGGGAAATTTACATGCGTCTTTGTGCTGATCGACAAATTTTCGAAGTGGATAGAATACATGCCTTTGGTACAGGCATCCTCAGAAAAGGCCGTCACGTTCCTCGACCAGGTCATCCACCGTTTCGGCATACCGAACAGCATCATAACCGATCTGGGTACTCAGTTCACCGGGAACGCTTTTTGGGACTTCTGCGATGAAAGGAGCATAGTAGTAAAATACATCTCGGTGGCGCACCCTAGAGCTAATGGACAAGTCGAGCGGGCAAATGGCATGATCTTGGACACGTTGAAGAAGAGGGTGTATAGAGAAAATGACAAGGCTCCCGGAAGATGGCTCAAAGAGTTACCAGCCGTGGTCTGGGGACTCAGAACTCAGCCCAGCCTTAACACCGGTGTCTCGCCATACTTTATGGTTTACGGCGCTGAGGCGGTCCTCCCTGTAGATATAGCTTTCAGATCAGCACGGGTAGAGAACTTCGACGAAGGCAAGGCCAATGAAGTACGGGAGCTAGAAGTGAATAGCGCAAAAGAGAAGCGGCTCGATTCTTGTGTACGTACGGCCAAATACCTTGCTGTTTTGCGTAGGTACTACAACAAGAACGTTAAAGAGCAGTTTTTTGTGGTCGGAGACCTGGTCCTGAAGTGGAAGACGAACCAGGCTGGTGTCCATAAACTCGCAACCCCATGGGAGGGGCCCTTCATGATCAAGGAGGTCACACGACCAACGTCTTATAGGTTAGCTCACCTGGACGGTATGGACGTACCAAACTTGTGGCACATCGACAAGCTTAGACGTTTCTATGCTTAACTACTAAGATATGTACCCCCTTTTGTATTTTCGATTTACTTCAATAAAGCTATTATTATTTCTCCGACCACTCTAATGTGTCACTTCGACTTATATGGTTATTCCAACTTAGCCAGTAAAAGCCGACCACCACTCCTTCTATGGTTTTTGGAGTAGGACCTGTCTCTGGTTCCTCCCAACATGTGCATGGGATCCGCTCTCTATGTTACGGGTGATCAGCAGGTCCCCCTTGGTTTGACTTGTCCGCGTCTGCGTGTGCACAGGTCACGCACCTCACACTCCGACCACATGGCAAACTAGGGCCGCACAAACTTTTTAGGATGATGTGTTGGGTAAAATGGTACAACTAAACAGAACGTTATTATGTTCTCACTTAGTTCCACCAACATAAGTTTCAAGCTTAAATACGCTTTATACAAAGCAAACAAGCTTATAATGATATACAGTTACGTTATTACAAGCTTGCCTGAAGAGGCCCAAGTTTACAATAACACAACTATGTCCTCCTTCTACAGCTCTAAGCCTATTACATTGGCTGGTCGGGGCGCGCGGCACCTACTGCTCGCTACTTCCGATATTCTACTTGAGTCTCAGGGACTCTTGTGCTAGCCGAGCTGAAGGGGATGGCCCCACCGATGCCTGGCTGGTCGAGACCGCAGGCTTCGTCGGTTGGCTAGCAACAGATGGCGTTTCCAGCTGACTTGTCGATGGCATACCCTGTACAGGTGTTGTCCCACCTCCACACAGATTAATGTCGCTAATTATCTTTGATGACAGATCTAGCTGGGCCACCCGAAGCTCCTCCGCCTTGTCTGGGTCTACTTCCTTCGGGTATTCAGCCTCCAGGCACTTGAGATCGATCAGAGGGTAGTGGGCACACACCATGCTTAGCACATGGGCGCCCGTATACTCACCCACCTCCTTAATGAACTCCTAGAACCATCCCCATGCTTGTCTGCATCTCTCGACCAGTCCGAGCTGGGGGGTCCTTGGCTCTTCCTCTGTGAGCGCCGGGTCGACAAGGTCGAGGATGGGCAAAATGCCAGTTGCCACTTCCTGGTACCGGTTCTTCCATATGTCCCAATCCTCGGTGGCCTCGAGGCATTGTGCTTTCCAGCCGTCACGCTCTTTCATCACAGCTTCTAGATGCCTCTTGGCATTGGCTTTTAAAACTGCACATCGTACAAGACATCAAATGTAAAGGCACGACAAGTCAAGGAGGGCAACAGAATGAGAATGGTGGCCTGGAATACTTACTCTTCAGTTCCTCCTTCATTTTGGTGGTGTGGTCCTGGAGTTGAGACTGGCTGCGCGCCAGTTTCTCGTTGTCCTCCTTCAGGTGACTACACTCTGCGGTCACGCGGCTATTCTCCTCTTGGAGGCGGGTTACCTCAGCTTCTAAGCCTGCATTACAGCTGTCATTACAAACAATGCAACAACACGTGTCATACACTTGATGTGACAAAATGACAACTTACTTGTTTTTTGACGCTCTTTGTCATTGAGCTGGCCGACCAGGTTCTGGTTCTGTGTTTCTTGCTCTGTCCTCTCCTGGTCGGTGGCTTCAAGTTGGCGGCGCAAGCGTTCCACCTCAGCCGCCAGTTCTCTATTGCTCGCCGTGATTCCCTCAATCTGGTCGAAGCACCTCTTTTGGTACTTTGCGGTCTTCATCAAGTCCTGCATATAAGCAAGCTAAGTCAGACAGTTTGACTACATTACAGGGTCAAGTGGTTAAGCCAAACATACCTGGACTTCTGTCACCAAATGCTTTGCCGCTCGTTCAACTTTTTGGGTCTCTTCGATCTCGGGGATTTCATCATACATAACCCACTCGTCGTTCCGCCTGCGCGACACATATACATGTTGTCGTTTGTCTTTGGGATGGCCTAGGATCTCTTCGACTTCGTCCTCTTCGGCCTCTTGTTCAGGGGGTATTTGGGCCGGAGGTAGTAGTCTCCGCGACCACTATGGCTTTCCCACGAGCCGTAGCATCGGCAAGTATATTCCCTTGGCGCCAACTTTGGTTGCTGCTCCTCGGCTCGGTCTGGTTCCCTTGGCGCCAAGGTATCCGCCTCAGCAGGGCTAGTGCTCGGAGCATTTGTACTTTGCTTGGCTGTCTTCTCGGCCACCGCTTTCGAGGGACCGACGTTGGGGCGCTTTCGTGTCTTTGTGGTTCCTCACGGAATTTCTTCTCTGAGTTGTTCCGTAGTTAGCTGCCGAAAGCAGTTCTTTCCGCGCCAAGATCTTGGTCGGGATTTTCGGTGGACGCCGACCTAATATACCAGAGAAAGTTCAGAAGACAATAGTATTCAATACAAATTATAATATTATATCAAGGTTACAGATACTTACAGCTTGGAAGCACGGAATAACGTGGTGAAGGAACGTCTCTTTGACCACGCCTGCTCCACGTGCTCGGTGGGTTCCACCGGGTCTTTTTCCACCATCGGTACTGGCGTCGGGGTTTGGTGCTTGACACTTCCCCCACTTGTTTTCTGTGTTGCAGTGGTCGGTGGTGCGATCACTGCTGGCACAGAGGAGCTACCCTGCTCTGTTGACTCCATTTGTTTCCTCCTCTTTCGAGGGATGAGTCGGAAGATGTCCGCATCCTCTGTTTCATCATCTGAAAGGGGGAAGATGGCCTGGCGACGTTTGTTGGCATCTGGCCGCTTGCAAGCAGCCTTGGCCGTTACATCCTCCCCAACTCCGAGTACCGCCCGATCGGCGTCTTGATACTAGCATCGGATCGGGCGGTTGAGCCGGCAATTTGTGGCCAATCCACGCCTGGGGGCGAGAGACACGAATCTGCTTTGCTTTCGGTCATGACCATTACTCGGGAAACATAAAGGAGACAACAGTCAAATTTTTGTTGCAACATAAATCTCTGAGCACAAGGAGGCATCATTTACCTTTGGGGAGGTTGAGCCAGCTTGAAGGCGTGTTTCGATGTCGTTTAAACGACATAATTGGGGTCGGCTAGATTGAATAGCTCCCCAACTCGCCTTGATTTCTATCTTGTCGAGCGCCTCTTTTACGGTCCTCGTCGGATCTGCGCTACACGGTACTCAAAGCCGGGATGTACCCTCTTTTGTGGCTAGATCCTTGGTGATGAAGTTCCGACCACGCTTGGACCATCCAGCTTTTCCCCATGGGATCAACCCGAGCAGTTCTATGATCTGCTCCAAGTGCTCGGGCTTCTCCGACCAGCTGTTCTTCTTCTCCGGAATCAACCCCACGTCACACAGGGTGATCGTGTTCGTCTCTTCGTGGATGTAGAACCATTTCTTGTACCATTCGTCCAGTGAGGTGTTCCATGGGTAGTGCAGTCTTTGGGCCTTCATACCAATCATGCAGATTGAGGTATACGCCCGGCTATCTTCGAGCCTCCGCTCCCTTTCTTCCTGCAGCCAGAGCAGATGGCGAAAAGAGGTCAAAATGGAAAAATGGAAGCCACCATAAGCTTTCACAAAGATGGATGAAGGTGGAGACAAGAAGAATCGAGTTGGGATGCGATTGCAAATCCCAATGTCATAATATAAGCAGAGCCCCTCAAGGAAAGGGTGCACTGGAACCCCAAAACCCCGCTAGAAGAAATCCTCGAAAACCACAATCTCACACGGTTGTGGATCGGGAAGCTTTCTCCTTCCGGCGACGCCATCCCATGAAAGTGCCTTGTTGTGGAGCACTCCCATGGCGGCGGCGAGGTCTTCGATGGTCCGCTCATTGCTCCTTGACTTCCACCACTCCTTCGCCATGACTCCGCCTTTCTTCTGGGCGTTTCTCTTCGCCATTGATCTACCCTTGTTGAGAGGGTGGATGCGGTGGAGGAGGGATTGGTGGTGATTTTCGGAGGAGTAGGGTTCGGCGAGAGGAAGAAGAAGGTTGCGGCGGTGAATGACAATGGGGATCGGTAAAAAGTAACTTACCAGCTCTATATTATAAATAACCAAGGGCTCTGTCATTTCGCCCGCCCGAGATTCTTGGGGGGCGTGCGCACGCGCCACAGATGGTTGTTTTCACAACCTCGAGATCTACGCCAGCAAACGCGCCCCTTCGTTTCCAGTGTACGCGCCTCTTCGTTGATAATGTGAGAGGGCCCACACTAACGCACCTCCATACAAGCGCCAAGCGACTGTTTGTTAGAAAGAGTACGAAGGCAGAGTGATATGTTATATCCATCTGCTTTTTTGACCAGACGTGGCAGATTGGACTTGACAGAGTAAGGAGATAAATAAATACACCAAATAATAATACAATCGGAGTTCTTTTCTTTTGGCTGCATATCTTGAGCTCAATGATGGACTAGATCACCGCTGCGTGCTCGGGATCTGCCTGGACCTTCGCCGAGAGCTCGGGGATCTGCCGGACCATCGCTGCGTGCTCGGGGGCGCCTGACATCACCATCGCCATGCTCGGGCACCGCTCAGACCACTACCACGCTTGGGGACTGCTCCGGCTACTGATGTGCTCGGGGACTGTCCCGACCACTGCTCGGAGATCGTTCTTCTCGGCTACATGTGATTAGTACTCACATACAGTTGAGAGACATTTATTTAGACCTTGCTACAAGGCTCATACCTCGCCTTCCAGCAAGCTCGGGGACTACATCGGTACGATGCACCTACGGTGCATCTCGTATCGCCTATACGCCGATTGGATTCTCAACTTAACTGGGAATTCTTTTTAGACCCTGGCACCACGTGCCTACGTCACCTACTACTAGGCTCGGGGACTAAGTGGGCACACTTCACCTTGCGGTGAATGTGTTTGCTTTTCGACCCCTGCGCCTCTGATGATCTAGGACACTACGCTTCAAGACGCACTTACATTTCTTTTCAGAAATACAAGTGGGCACACTTCCTAGGACGAAAATCTTTTTCTTTTTTCTTAAGAGCACCATATATTCTTTGGACAACCGACTTCTCTGGCGACAACGGTGGTCAGAGACGTCAAGGGCTCAAGCCTCACTGTTCAGAGAAGGTTAAAATGGCGTGTCGCATCATAATACATGGTGCTCGGGGACTAGCTGTGGGGGTATTAACCCCTATACCCTTATGGCTAAGCTTGGGCCGGCCCGGATCGATGGGTTCGGTCCACCAAAAGACGACGTGTGGCCCGGTTAACCTGATCGGAGTCCCACGCAAGGAGTCAAGGCGGATTTGGCGATCAATCAAGATTCTGGTCGGTTAGAATAGGAAATCCTTATCCGGCCACATATGGCAATTATAACTAGCTAGGATTAGTTTCCAGATCTGTAACCCTGCCCCCCGAACTATATAAGGCGGGCAGGGGACCCCTCTAAAAAACATCTCTCATTGACATACAGCAATACAAATCAGACGCAGGACGTAGGTATTACGCCTTCTTGGCGGCCGAACCTGGATAAAACCTTGTGTCTGTCTTGCGTCACCGTCTTGTTTGTAGCTTGCGCATATGTCTGCCGACAATCTACTACCTTGGGTATACCCCTAGGTAGACTGCCGACCATATTTCGTCGACAGTGTTGTTATGTGATCCCATAAGGTCCAGCATAAACAACCAACCTCCTATGTGGCTTCAAATTTTAAGATTGAAGCACCCTTCATATCTTATTTCTGTAGCTCCTGTTTCATCCCTTATAGAATGTTGATATAGATCCACTACAAATTTAAGAGTACGACATTGTTTAGCGCTATTCTAAACACAACCACATATATGACGTTACTCTTTGTCATTCTTGGGTTCACATTGCCATCACTAATATTGCACATTAGACCTTTTGCTTTTACTAGTAGAAGCAAATTGTATGGACAATATGATCATAATCTTCAATAGGTTGAAAAACTAGAGACATGATCCACTCATGATTAGCCTCAAGCTATATGAGTTTTCTTTATTGTTCATAATACTCTTAAAGAGTATGACACCAATTATGTGTATTTCTTTCCGCAAGATAATCTTTCGATGATCTTTATGGACGTAGTACCTTAACTACAGTAAGGCACAATTTCCTTTTATCTATAATGAAAGCAACCCCTAATTGAGGTTCATTAAATGCTTCCATTAGTCCATAGGATAAAACCAATGTCAATGTCCATTGTCCATGTGGGATATTGATGCCATCAAAAGTGAGTTCATCAAACTCCTCTGAAGTCAGTATCCCCAACATGTGACAAACCATTGATTTAATTAATTTACACCTAAGGTAAATTAAAAATTACTATGGTGATGTTGTGATCTCTAATGCAAAATTTAGGGAGGTCCATATCTTGTCACTTTGTTTTGGATTGTTGGAGATAGTCCGACAAAATTATAAACTTTCCAACAATTAGAGGTAATCACAAGATGTGTAAACCTCATGAACAATCATTATTAATGTTGGCACACACATTGAAGATAATCTCTATGTCTGAAACATAGAGTAGATCTCTCAATAGTAGGCAAATAAATTGTTGTTATAGGCACGGTCTCTGGGCTGATATATTCGTAGGAATATGCCGCAGATAATGCCTAAGACTCTACCACCTGTGTATAGCCTTCAATAATGGATGATGGTAGTCGCCATAAAAGTGTACCATTCTAATATTTACAAAACACTTATTTGGGAAAACACAATGTAGGTAATCGTTTAAATAAACATGATGTAGACCTCTCAGTAATGGATGAATACTCACTACCATAGGCACGGTCTTTGGGCCGAATAATTCAAGATGAATTAAGCATAGCAAATGCCTAGGACTCCATTACTTGTGTTAGGATCCCAAATGTATCCAAGAATATAACATTTTTGCATAATCCACCATTAATTAAGAAACACTTAATTAAGAGGATCTACCGTTGTTAAAATGCAATTTATGAAAAAATTGCTAAATTAACAAGGTCAACAAAGTATAGGAATAAACACTCTATTGTACTGTACTGATACTGTTAAAATAAGAAAACTTACTAAGCACATAGTGCTATGGTGGGCTAGTGGCATAACGATACAAAATCCCATAGGATCAAAGTAAAAATCCACTTTCTATATTAGCCATATTAGCAAAATGGTTTAGTTGTCATTTTGCTTTTTCGGACTAGGCTCATATGAGCCTAAATCTAGCCATCCTTAATTAACTATCAATTAATTAAGGGGCTGCGATTTTGTTGCAATTAAAATTAATTGGCAAACAACAAAACCAACAAACTATGTATGTTTAGACATGAACAATTTTCTAGTCTAAAAAAATATATAGGAGTAAAAACTCTACCATACTAATATTGTTAGAGTCCATGACTAAAACAGAAAATCATAGACACAAAAAACATATCTAAACATGACAATAGTAAATTTATCTATAATTATATATTATGATGCAATTTCTGAGGATCGATGTCTCAAAAAAATCATCTACTTATGCAAGGCAAATATTGTGCACCATAATTTATTTAGACGTAAAGTCTAAAACAAGCATTTATTAATATATTGCACAATCTATCCGAGGGCTACAAAATAAATCTAATATACATTGATAATCTTTTAGAACTATCATGTAATTCACAGAAAGGAAGAGGGTTTATGTGCAAATCTACATAACCTTATCCTTTCCCATCCCAATCTCACGGACGTACAGTTTCCCATTGGGAAACGTCGCTCGGCCTCGGGCCTCCTCGACCGTGAGGGCACCACCGCTGTCGCTCAAGCCATGGAGCAGCCGGTCGTCGCCACCAGTCACAGGCACCAGACCACGCGGGGCTGCCGCGGGAGCAGCCGGCCGCTGCAGGCACAGGGCCATGAGTTGTCAGGCACAGGGGCCATAGGCTGCCGGCTGTCGGCCTAGAGGACACATGGGGCTAGCCGCTGTGGTGCAGAGCCGTGCGAGGGAGGCCGAGCACCGGGCCATGTCTGCCCCGTCGTAGGGGCTGCTACCGCGAGCGCGTGCCCGGGGCACCGGCCGCTGGAGGCGCAGACGCCTCCGACCGTAGGGAATTGGCCACGGGTGCGGAGGCTGTCGGCCACGGGTGCAAGGCCGCTCAAGGCTGAGGCGTGGAGGCCGCTGTCGACACAAAAATTCATCTCGTGCAGAGGAACACGAGCAAGCCAGAAGGGTCTGCTCGATGGAGCAGGAGATCCGTCTGGCTTCAACGCAGGGATGATCGATCCTGCGTACTCCTCCCGAGACGTGCCAGTCAATTTGACCCTGTAATTGACAAGGAGAGAAAATTTATCAGTAATTTAGGGTGGAACATGCCGGTATGTGCCTAGACAGTTCTAAGTGTGCCGCTTCGGGAGCAGTCAGACGTGAAAGACGACTAAATAGCCGATCCGCACAGAAATCGACTGTTACAGACTATAAAGCTTATGAGTAGCAATTAATTTCATATTGACAGGTACAGTACACGTATATCTGAGTAAGATCATCAGCTAGACAGATCTTGCTAGTGTAAACCATTAAGCCGATGAATCTAATCAAGAGGTCGGCTAGACCGATGCAACCTTACTCGCTGAAGAACTCGCCGAGATCTACTCTACTACTACTCCTAAGGGGTGGCCGAAGCCAAAAAAGTAAGTAACTTGTATTTGATTGATTGTGTGTCCTTTACAATAGCTGGGGTCCAATATTTATACCCAGAGCCTAATCATGAACCCTACTTAAGCACGACTCATTATAATTTTTTGTCCTAAGAGAAAAAATTCCTAATTTAAGATAACTTGGACCCTAATCTTTTCTTTCTTGTAGAGTCCAACATGTTTTCCTGGTGCCGATTATAGCTATTATAGTTATCCGCTGGCGCTATCTGAAGAGAGCTGATTCCAGTGCTTCATTCGAATCAGCTGATACCGACCTTTATGCAATCGATTCCATGATGACATGATCTTGGGAGCTTTCGAGTTCCTACAATCCTTCTTCCAAATTCTGGTGTAAACACATGCCCCCCAATTTTAGGATAAAAGTAATTTTATTCCAAAATTATCACGTCTGTACCGCCGATAGGTCCTGCAGTCATGGGTAGAGAATCTTGATCTAGGGTCTACTGTTTGTCACCGTCTATGTCAGCTTATGAGCCCATTCTTCAAAACTTTTACGAGAGCATCATTGCTTCATGGGCGCTTGGATGCATCTTTCCAGGCTGACTATAAAATGTCCATCCAACTCTGGCGAGAGCAATTCAACTATTCAGCTATGTTTCTCTTCTATCTGCTGCCTCGAGTGCCTCTGACTCCGCCGGACCTTCCATAGTCTATCTTTTTGCCTTGAAGATCGAGTGGTTAGAAGAATTCTTGTGCATAGGGTGATTGTGTCGCTCATCTTAGTGCCTTGTCAAGCAAGAGGATCAGTTACTGCGGTTAGAAGAATTCTTATGATATCACCTGAGTCTTCTCACCATGCTGGCAGAGCTGTTATAGTGTTTGCAAGGGATAAAATATGTGGACACCTTCCCCTAGTTCGCTCCATCAAATGCCCATTGGGAAAGCCACAGACTTCTTTCCCATAGTTTCCCAGTCACCGAGAAATCAGTTGGGCAACTGTTAAGCAGGCGGCCTTTACCCTTCTCCTGGCATAATTTTTTTTCAACAGGCCGATGTGACTCGGTTCATGATGACCTTCGGCCTTGCAGGGATCTGGACTCCCTTCAATCCAAAGAAGCCTTGGTGGGTTGATCGCTGGTCAATGTAAACCTTTCGTATACATCCCACGATATTTTGTGATTATGGGAAGCAATAAGTCCGAATCTGTTATCTCTTCGTTATCCATCCCCTGAACTTCCGGAGTGTCGATCCATTTATGTATCTGACTTTAATTCCATAACCCCAGCAAAATCTATCTTCTCACCTTACCGGGCTATATATATGGGCCACGGTTGTGGATCAAAAAATAACCCGCTTTGTCTCAAACCTTTCGTGTCTTTAGTGCGATTTCTGCTTTTCCATAGGTGTGAGATCATGGAGAACAGCAAGAGGTCTGCTAAGGAGGCTCTCAATGGAGCTGCGTCATCACGCCAGTGCCTTCGTCACCAGGAGGGTGCAACTCATGATCCCCTCACTACCTCGGGGCATAGGGCCGACTCCGTTCAACCTTCGGGGTTCTCTTCGTCAACAGCTCGCCACCAGCTCCCCTGCTATCTGAGGAGGCGGATCGACAATGATGACCTGCTCGCCTCTATCAATAGGCATGGCCAGAATCTCGCCGACTATCTCTCCCTCGCAGAATCGGCTTTGGCCATGGTTCGATGTCGATCGCCTCCTAAGGCCGATTCAGTGGAGGATAGGTTGGCCAAGGCTGAGGCCAGAATCACGAGTGAGATATCTATCATAACTTTTGTCTCCTCTCAATTTTATCTTCAAGATCCTGATCATCTTCCCTTTGAATCTTTTAGATTTGTCAGCTCAGCTGGAAAGCCTCTGATCGGCTGCGAAGTATGCGGCAGGGTTTGTCAACGCCAGAGGCGCCGTCCCAGTGGTTCACCTACACGACATCCCAAACCGTGTCAGGGAGGTCGCTTTGCATGGTGTTTGTCATGGTGATGTCATGGCGTTAGCTGCTGCGCAAGCCCGTTCTGGCCACGAGCTTTGGCTTCTTCCCCACGGTTTTTCAGCCGCGGCACACCCTGGGGATCATGAGCGCCTGGCCGAGGATTTCTTCAGCACCGCCAACTCTATAGCCCTTACTTCCCAGGCCGATGATATAATAAATAAAGTGTTTTCTAGCCTGTAGCTTGTAATAGACGATATCAGCAAACAATTCCTTCGTTTTAAGTGATTTTTCTTTTGCTTCGTACTTCATATTCCATGCATCAATCTATCCGTGTTTGCTTTGCTCTTATAGGCGATACATATCATACCGGTATATCATACCGGCTTCTACCCTTTTAGGTTTATTTTTTGTACTAGAGGCAATACCCTTTTGGTATCGGCTATTAGAGCCGACGAACGAATCAAATCAGTTGTCAAGTATTGATCCAAACGCTAGGATAACATCTCTTTAGATATTTCCCATTGATTGCTCTGCCAAATTCTTCCTCTCCTCTTAGCATTTCCAAAATATAAGTATTGCCAAGCGCACAACGCTTAATCCGATAAGGTCCTTCCCAATTAGGTGACCATTTGCCGTACTTGCTGTCTTTTGACCTGATCGGTAATTTCACTTTCCAGACCAAGTCTCCTTCAAAAAAATTGCTTGCTCTTGACATTTTTATTGTAATATTTTACAACCCTCAGTTTATTGACTTTGATATTCTTAAGAGCACGCAGCCGATGGCAACTCAAGTCCTCTAAGTCGTCTATCATAAGATTCTTGTAGACTTCGGCTGACAAATCATTTTGCAACGTAACACACCTCGATCCAGCATGAACTTCCCAAGGAAGGACTGCATTATGGCCATACACAAGTTCATAGGGTGACATTTTAATCGATCCATGATAGGCCATTCTATATGCCCATAGTGCCTCATTAAGCGTTGAATGCCACTTCCTTGACTGCTCCTCAATCTTTTTCTTGATCAGCTTAATCATAATCTGATTGGACACCTCTGCCTGGCCATTAGCCTGAGCATAGTAAGGAGAAGAATTTAGTAGCTTGATTCCCATACTGGCAGCAAAATCTCCAAACTCTTCTGATGTGAACATTGTCCCTTGATCGGTAGTGATAGTTTGAGAAATCCCAAAAAGATACACAATATGCTCCTTGACAAAATCAACCATGTTCTTTGAGGTTACTGTCTTCAAAGGAATTGCCTCAACCCACTTAGTGAAGTAATCCGTTGCTACCAATATGAACTTATGTCCTTTACTTGAGGGTAGAAAATTTTGGCCAATTAAATCAATTCCTCAACCTCGAAACGGCCATGGTTTGATTATCGGATTCATGGCCGATGCGGGCGATTTGTGGACATTACCAAAATGTTGACAGTCCTGGCACCCCTTATAATATTCAAAACAGTCTTCCAATATTGTTGGCCAAAAATATCTAGTTCTACGAATAATCCACTTCATCTTATAAGCCGATTGATGAGCCCCGCATATCCCTTCATGCACTTCGCCCATCAACACCTTAGCTTCCTCTTGATTTAAGTATTTAAGCAACACCCCATCGACTATTTTGTAATATAGCTGATCATCCAGTAACACATACTTAGTCGATTTATATCTTAGCTTTCTGGCAACTTTTTGTGGTGGATTCCTAAGGTAATCGGCTATTTCAACTCTCCAATCATCATTTGAGGTTTCACTATTCAATACTTCTTGAAACACTCGATAACCTGATGCATTTTGAGCTAAATGATTAGCCTCTTGATTATGTGCTCTCGGGATATGTTAAAAAGAGACATGAAGAAATTCCACGAGCAATTTTTAGCACTCATCATAGTATCCTCTCAAAGTATCTTCTTTGCACTCATATAGGCCGATCAACTAATTAATAATTAATTGTGAATCTTCAAATATTTTAATTGCTTCGGCCTTTACTTTATGAAGAAGCTAAAGTCCTTTAAGAATAGCCACATATTCTGCTTGGTTGTTGGTAATCATTGGTTTAGTTGGAAGAGCAAACTCAAAACTTGCCCCCCGAGGCGAAATAATAACAATACCAATGCCACCACCTTGCTTGCATGATGATCCATCAAAGAATAACGTCCAAGGTATCGGCTCTACATAATCAATGTTTGGCTTATGATGTTGGGTGACAAAATCGGCCATTACTTGTCCTTCGACTGCTTTAGCCGATTCGTACTTCAAGTCAAATTCTGATAACGCGAGAATTCACTTTCCCTCTCTCCCATTCAGTATTGGCATTAATAACATGTGCTTAATCACATCAGCCTTGGAAACAACCGTACATTCGGCCGATAATAAGTAGTGTTGCAGCTTAGTGCAAGAGAAATATAAGCACAAGCATAATTTTTCGGTGGGAGAATATCTTTTCTCTGGATCCAGGAGTCTTCTACTCAGATAGAAAACAACTCGCTCTTTTCCTTCAAACTCTTGCATCAAGGCCGATCTAATTGTTTTGTCATCAGCCGATATGTACAACTTAAAAGGCTTACCTTGCTGAGGAGGGACCAGCACAGGTGGACATTTTATATATTCTTTTATCTCCTCAAACTCCTTTTGTTGTATGTCACCCCACTTAAATTCTTGATCATTTCTCAACTTCAACAAGGGAGAAAACGGCAGAACTCTTTCTGACAAATTTGAAATGAATTTTCTGATAAAATTAATCTTACCAAGCAAAGATTGTGACTCTATTTTAGTAGTTGGGGGAACTGCCTCATCAATTGCTTTCATGCTTTTTTTACCAACTTTGATCCTTCTCTTGTGGACCATAAAACCCAAGAATTGTCCATCTGACACTCCAAAAGCACACTTATTGGGATTCATCGTTAGACCATGTTTTCTTGTGCATTCTAGAGTCTCTCGCAAATTAGCTAGATGCTCCTTATACCCCTTTGTTGACACCATTTTTTGCACGTGTCAAAATGATCAGAGTGGGCTAATCGGCAGGAGAAAAGTTACTGTATACGCTGACAGCCGATGAAAATCAGCTTGTAAAGATGGTTGCCGATGAATGGTGGTGATCGATGGAAAGGTTGATTTAGACTCGGGCATTGCCGATAAGGTTGGAGATGTTAGTGTCGATGCCGATGAAGGAAGGCTTGAAAACTACTACCGATGAAACAGGAAGTATGCCGATGGAAAGGAGGTCGGTGAGAATTCCATCGTAATTGAGGCGGACAGGGAAATAGATAGGAGTTGATTTCCTTTTCTATATTTGTTAGAGTATGATTCATGTAAGAGTCACGTGTTTCCTTAGATATGGACTTGGTGTCCTAGTCGTATTTGGTTATGTCTCTTTAGATCAGGGTATAAATATAGATTGAGGGGCAATGTAATAGATATCAATCAATATCAAAACCAATTTTTACTCCTATTTGCATCTACTTACTTTTCGGCGACTTCGTCAATTTGCATATTTTTCCTTTTTACGAGTTCTCATTGATTCGGCGAGTTGCATCGTTTCAGTGCAACCTTCGGCGATTCTTGAGTTCCGCGTTAGTACCTCTTGGCCGTGACTTCCGGGCGTAACGCTGTTGTCAGGACCAAAGTGCTCGTATCTTCATCCTTGTCGATTAACAGGTCAAATCGACTGGCACGCTTTGGATATCGATTCGGGTATTAGCCCTTTGTGTTTGTAGATCCACTTTTGCATCAACACCCTTGGATTTTATCATCACATCATCTATATAGATTTCAACAATCCTGCCGATCAACTTATGAAAAATATAATTCATTGCCCTCTGATAAGTTGCATTGGCATTTTTTAGACCAAAGGTCATCACAACCCACTCAAATAAACCGATTGCGCCAGGGCACCTGAAAGCGGTCTTTGCTATGTCTTCCTCAGCCATAAAATTTTGATTATATCCCGCATTGCCATCCATGAAGCTAATAACTTTGTGTCTGGCTGCTGCGTCTACCAACATATCGGCTATTGGCATTGGATAATCATCCATGGGTGTAGCCTTGTTTAGATCTCTAAAATCGATGCAAACTCTTAATTTTCCATTTTTCTTATACACAGGGACAACATTCGATATCCACTCTGCATATCGGCACGGTCGGATAAACTTTGCTTCCAGTAACCTTTTAGTCTCCTTTTTTATATCATCAAGTACGTTTGGGTTGAATCTCCTCGGAGCTTGTTTAAACGGCCGATATTCAGGTTTGATTGGCAATTGATGTTCAACAATCGATCGATCCAGACCAGGCATCTCATAGTATTCCCAAGCAAAACAGTCTTTAAATTCTTTTAATAAATCAACTAACTCTCGCTTATACTCAGGATCCAACTTGGCACTTACATACGTCGGCCTAGGTCTGTCTCTAGAACTAATATCTACCTCTTCTAATTCATCGGCCGACGTGAAGCCATGTCCTAGTTTGTCATCTGTATCATCTATTGGATTATCCATTATGACAATTTTTCAAAGCCGACTGCTTAGATCGGATGTTGTCTTTCATTATTGATTCTAATGAAGCCTCCTTCCCATATCTTGCTAGAAAAGCATTCGAAGTCTCCTAATTCCCAAAAGATTGGATTGGTTGTTGCAACACTCACAGATTCATTAGCGCGAACAAGCTCAACATCATCTCCATGCCATTGAATCAAACAATGATGCATGGTTGATGGCACACAACAGTTGGCATGAATCCAATCATGACCAAGGAGTAAACTGTATGACCCTTTTTCCATCAATGATGAAGAACGTGGTGAGCAAAGTCTTACTCTCGATTGTTAGTTCGACGTTCATTGCCCCTCGGGTCTTAGACGCATTACCTCCAAAGTCCTTAAGCATCATGTCGGTTTCAATCAAATCTCCTGGTCCCTTGCCAAGTTTACGAAAAGTGATGTAAGGCATGAGATTAACAGAAGCACCTTCGTCCACCAATATCTTGTTCATCAGCTTCCCATTAACAAAACCTTTTATATATAAAGCCTTTAAGTGCCGATGCTTAACTGGGTTATCAAATATTGCCTGCTGTATAACTGATAACTTGGCAACTATCTCCTCATACTCTGATTCATCAAAATCTGAGTAAACTTCTTGATCTGCTGGAGCTCTAAACTCTAATGGCAACAGAAAAGTCATTTGAATATTAGCCGATGGTTGCCTTCTATCGGCTGTTTGCTTAGCACGCCATACTTGAGGTTTACCGGATGCCTAAGCCTGTTCTAACTCTCTATTCCTTAGGCGTTGCACCCTTCTCTTCTGGCTTCTTGTCAAACCTCCTGAGAACCATTGGCCTTACTGCCAAACACATTCTTCTTCATTACTTTCATAATCAGTCCAGTTTTGATCAATAACTCGTTTTCCAAGCCGATCATGAACACTTTTATTTTTTAAGCGCTAATCCATGTTATTATGATGATATATGTCTTGAGCATAGATGGACCGGCGGTTGGTTTGAGATTGCCTAAACTCTCAATATTGTTCGCTGCACTCTGGACAGTTATTCCTGGTAGGCAACTTCAAACCTTCGTTCCAGCAATGTCTGAAGAAAGGATAATTCCAATGTGATTCAGCTTGCTTTCTTTCATACCTCTCCTTTTCCTATTGACGCTGCTATTCTTGCTCTTCTAACCAAAGCTGATAATCCTTTTCCTTCTATTGCTGTCATTTATTCAACAAAATTCGAGATGTAACCCGTGGCTTTCTCCCCCCATCTTTTGACGTTTCTCCCTACTCATATCGGCTCTTTTGCTTGTCACGACGTCTTTTAATTTCTCTGTATTCGTCAGCCGATATTTGCATCTCAGGATCGACTATTCTAGTTTCTCTTGATTTGGTTGATGTCAAGACCTTAGTCTTTCCTTTGAGCAGCCTAGCATCGACCATGTTTTGATCTCCTGGGAAAGGATTATCATCAACCTTCATCTTCCGAGCGTATCAAATTTGAGCCTCCCTTGTTGAACAGCCCTCTGTATATGCTATCGGAAAACTCTGCATTCATTAGTAGAATGAGATGTAGTGTTGTGAAACTTGTAGAACTTATTTTTCAACTGATCATGGGGCAACATAACATGATTATCGGGCAACTTGATATGTCCCTTCTCAAGCAAGAAATCGAAGAGCTTGTCTGATTTTGTGATGTCAAAGTCATAGCTCTCCTCGACTCCTCTTCCCCAAGGATTTGACACCATTACTATCTTTTTGCCCCAATTCCATTTAGTCATGGCAACCTCTTCTTCTTCATCGTCTTCATAGCTGTCATCGACTGAATATGGATTATAAGCTTCGGCCATTGTGGTACTTTTCTAGAATCAGGTATTTCTGCGCATACTCTGGAATTGGCTATTTAGTGCTGCCACTCATTGAGCCAATTAACCCAAGTTATCAAACTTTTGTCCCAGCAGCTTCTCTCTCCATGTCGGTACCATCCCTTGAATGGCCAAAACAGCTAGCTGATCATCAGCCAAGTTTAATGAGAAGCACAAATTTCTAGTCTATTGGAACCTCTGAAGAAACTTAGTTCCTAATTCATTAGTTTTCTGCCTTATAGTTGTCAAATCAGTAATCTTCTTTTCTCCTGTCCCTAGTGTAAAGATATGTATGAAACTTCTTCTCTAGGTCAGCCCAATTGGCAATGGAATTAACTGGCAGTGATGAAAACCAAGTGAAGGCTAGCCCTGACAGTGACAGGGAGAAGAAACGAACTCGATGGGCCTCTTTAACGGATGCTTCACCCAATTGTGCAAGATACCGACTGACATGTTCTATTGTGCTTGTGCTGTCTTGGCTAGTGAACTTAGTGAACTCTACGAGCCTGTAATTTGTAGGAAGAGCGACCAAATCATACCATTCTGGATATGGGCGTTTGTACGAGAAGGTTAGCCCTTTTGGCTTCAGACTGAACTGATTCTTCATCATCTCGGTCACTCTCAGCAATAACTCATCAGCATTTGAATTTGGATTTCTCTGCACCTACTGACACATTTGTGGATTAAAATTCTGGGTACCTTGGTACACTGGATTCAAAATCATGTGAAGGGTATTGTAATCTATGCCATAATGATACCCTTGTGGAATCTCTATCTGCTGGGTCCTCTACTGGTTTGCTGCTTGAAGTCTCTAGTTATAGACATTAGGATCTATATATCTATGGATCCTTTGAATTAATGGTGCTATTTTTTGAGCCGACGACGGTATGTGGCCTGATGTGCCAAAATTAATCATCTGGTTTTGACCTTGCCCCATCGGCTATTGCACATGTTGCACTAACGATCCAAGATTATACTGTATCTGATTTGTAGTAGCGCCTTGAACTTGCTCAGATGAGCTCTGAACTACCTGGACATCATCATTACCAGCTAGTGCTGCTTCTTGATGGCTAGTACCGGCTTGATTAGTCCCTTGAGTCGACGGATATGGAATGTTGTAATAAGCCAGTCCAACCTGATCAACTGGAAACCCATGAAACACCTCTTTCATGGTGTTGTGGAACGTGTTCAAGAATATTTCATTATGGTTTGATATGGCATCACGAACAGATTTGTTTATAGCTTCCACGAAGAAACGCATGTCTTCTACTTCATCTGCATCTGTCTGCCCATGCAACAGAACTCTTGGTAGTGGATATTTCTGAACAATTTTATTATCACATGTTTTGGTGTAGGACAATAAACACTTGTTCTGAAATTCTTCTATAGCTTTGCTGATGACATCTTTATCTCCATTAGGTAGGTCTTCATAACGTACCATAAGGATGTCATTCTTGTTGTAAGCCGCCATGACGATTGTGGGGTCCCACTGGGCGTGCCAGAACGTGTGTTGACACAAAAATTTGTCTCATGCCGAGGCACACGAGCAAGCCGAAAGGGTCTGCTTGATGGAGCTGGAGATCCGCCTGGCTTCAACACAGGGATGATTGGTCCTGCGTACTCCTCCCGAGACATGCTAGTCAATTTGACCCTGCAATTGACAAAGAGAGAAAGTTTATCAGTAATTTAAGGTGGAACATGCCGGACTGTGCTCAGATAGTTTCAAGTGTGCCGCTTCGGGAGCAGCCAGACACGAAAGGTGACTAAATAGCCGATCCGCACAGAAATCAGCTGTTACGGACTATAAAGCTTATGAGTAGCAATTAATTTCATATTGACAGGTACAGTACACGTATATGTGAATAAGATCATCAGCCAGATAGATATTGCTAGTGTAAACCATTAAGTCGATGAATCTAATCAGGAAAAGATATAGCACACGAATGAATCGACTATCTGATACAAACGGATCTACAAACGCTCTGAATCTAATCTATTACCACCAACACTGAGGTTCGACCAGATCGATGGCAGCTATGATGATAATAACAAACTAAAACTGAACAATCCGCAAACACATCCGTACTTTGACAGGCATTCTGAAAGACATGCTATACATGAAGGCTCGAATGAATCGGCTAAAATAGTCGATCCAGGTGAAAAGGACTACAACATGTGAACAATCGACTATTTCGCAAGAACAAACCCGTGGACTCCTTAGACTCAATCCGCTATCCCTAACAGTGGAGTTCGACTGGATCGATGCAGCCATGAAAAAGATGATGAATCAAGCCCTCAAAGCACATAGATCTATTCATGCTTAACAGAATCATGGACGCACACCGTAGGCGTTAACACACAGGCGATCGGCTATTTAGTCGATGCAAGCATAGCAAACAGATAAGGTCACGCCTAACTAGGAACATATCTACTAACTAGCATCCCCCAATCTACAGTGTCATCAGTGGGGATCAACCAGATCGTTGCAGTCATAATGGTGAACCATAAACTAGGTTCAACTAGCCAGCAGACCTCTTTAAGATTATGCATGTCTTAACCGCGTACTATGCACGATCAAGATCAAAGTAAAACAGCCAATGAAACATAAACCATCGTTCAAGGTAGATAATATCGTGTTGTAACAAGTGAACGACGGATCTAAAGGATATGATGCCGATCTAATTCGATCTCGATCGGGCAAATTGATGTTGTTGTAAACTAATAACAATAAAAACATCAGCAAGATCGATAACTTAATAAATCTACCTGAAGGATGCCACCCTTAGATAGAGCCGATAACTTGACCTTAATCTAGTTCGAGCAGTGGAGGTCGACTGGGTCTATGCAGCCGTACTTGAACTAGACAAGAGTCGATAACTAGCTTATACCAGAGTCGCAGTGGAGGTCGACCAGATTGATGTAGCCGTACGAACAGAAGTATAAGCCATGATGGTACTTACAGACAAGCCGAAGGTCGGCTGGACTGATGTAGCCCTGCTCGCTGAAGAACTCACCGAGATCTACTCTACTCCTACTCCTAAGGGGTGGTGGGAGCCGAAAAAGTAAGTAACTTGTATTTGATTGATTGTGTGTCCTTTATAATAGCCGGGGTCTAATATTTATACTCAGAGCCTAATCATGAATCCTACTTAAGCACGACTCATTATAATTTTTTGGCCTAAGAGAAAAAATTCCTAATTTAAGATAACTTGGACCCTGATCTTTCCTTTCTTGTAGAGTCCAACATGTTTTTCCTGGCGCTGACTGTAGCTATTATAGTTATCTGCTGGCGCTATCTGAAGAGAGCCGATTCCAGTGCTTCATTCGAATCAGCTGATACCGACCTTTATGCAATCGATTCCTTGATGACATGATCTTGGGAGCTTTCGAGTTCCTGCAATCCTTCTTCCAAATTCTGGTGTAAACAGCCGCCTGCCGTGGGACCATGCGTGCACGCGTGCCCTTCCGCTAGGGCCCGCTAGGCGCAGCGGGCCATGGTCACCACCGGCCGTCGGTCCGATCGCAACGCTACAGAAAAATAACCGCAAGGACAGGCGTCGAGAGGAAGGTAAACAACGACAAACTCATTCTCGATGGTTGTTACCATTAGTCTTGCAATATTGCTCTATATGCCCAACTTGCTTGCATCTATTGCAAAATCGACCATTGCCCTTCACAAAGCTAGCTTTGGTAGTGACAAAGGTCATCTTGTCTTTCTTGGGGGTATAGCCTAATCCCTCTTTGTTGAGTGAAAACTTTTGGCTACCCAAGCACTTTAGCAAGCGGGCATCTCCACCATAGGCATTGCCTAAGGCACGACTAAGCTCATTCGCCTTCTTTTTTAGGTCTCATTTTCCACCAATAGTGAGGCATCACAAGTGAAACCATCACTCAAAGGTGAAGTTGAAGTAGAAGTGCTACAAGAGGGGTTAGTGGGAGCAACTACAATGGGCTTATAAAAAGATTCATCAATAATATCACATGTTAGTTCCACATCACAAGACACAATCACTTGCTCCTTCTTGGCTTCCTCTATTTTAACTTGCTCGATGAGAGAGGAGTGAGCCTTTTCAAGCTTAGAGTGAGCTTTGCCAAGCTTCTCATATGATTCTATTAGCCTCCATGAGTGGCATTTAGCTCATCAAAGGATTGCTCAAGAAATTTAACTTTCTTGCACAATTCTTTGCATTCCTTTCTTTTCATCTCAAAGAAAGTGTGCACTTGCTCACACATATCCATGAGCTCCTCCTTGGTGTACTCCTCATTATCATCATCATCACTCCTACAAGCATCACTTTCATATTCATCATCATCACTCACATCATATTTTACCTTGGTAGGCTTTGCCATGAGGCATGTCGATGGAGCGTTGAAAATGGAGGGCTTGTTGTTGATGGCGATGCTTGCTAGTGATTTCCTGATAGATTTCTTGCCATCATCACTATAGCCATCACTATCCGAAGATCCATCACTATCCCAAGTGACCACATAGCCTCCACCCTTCTTCTTCTTTTGGAAGGTCATCTTCTTCTCCTTCTTTTTCTTCTTGTCCTTCTTGTGCTTCTTCTTCTCATCCTCATCATTGTCACTATTGTAGGGACAATCCGCTACAATGTGATTGGGGCTCTTGCAATTATAGCATCTTCTCACATATTCTTTGCTTTTGGTGTGATCTCTTCTCTTTCTTGCACCATAGCCCTTCTTCTGCATGAATTTGCCCATCTTGCGCACAAAGAGAGCCATAGCTTCATCATCAATGTCACTAAGATCATCATCATCATCACTTGATTCTTTCTTGGACTCGCCCTTGTTCTTGGATGATGAGCTAGCCTTGAATGCTACACTCTTCTTCTTCTTGTCTTCATCTTCCTTCTTGTCATCCTTGTCAATCCCCTCCCTTTCCACATGGTATGTCTCTTATGTCATGACATCACCTAGTACTTGGTTAGAGGTAATCTCCTTCAATCCTCCTCATATGATAAGCAATCTCAACATCTCAAATCTTGGAGGTAGGCACATCAAGAACCGATGAGAGACATCATCATCATTGATATTTTCTCCCAATGCCTTAAAATCATTGACAATCACTTACAATCGATGGAACATCTCCGGAATGCTCTCATCATCCTTTATCTTGAAGCTTGTCAACTTGTCCTTGAGGATGTACAACTTGGCACTCTTCACCGCCGGTGTGCCCTCATATGTTTCCTCCAATCTCTTCCACACCTCATTAGCTCTATCATAATCATTGATTTGCTCAAACACCTTGGAATCAATGGCATTGTATATGGTGTTGAGAGCCATTGTATTGCATTACTTGTTGGTCTTGTCTTGGTTGGTGAGATTGTCGGGATCAATGATAGCATAGTCACTCTCGGTCACATCACATACTTGATCATTGATTGAACCAAGATACATCTTCATTTTTCTCTTCCAATAATCATAGCATGTGTCATCAAAGAACGGTGGTTTGCCCCCCCCCATATGGTTGAACATAACTTGGTTGTTAAGCGTTCAATCAAACGGTGACCACGTCTCTGATACCACTTGAAAGGTCCTAATATGGCTAGAGGGGGGTAGATAGCCTATTTAAAAATCTACAAACCAACTAGAGCAATTTGATTAGTATGACAAATAGCAAAAAGCAAACTTGCTCTAGCTCTACAAGGGTTGCAAGCCACCTATCCAACAATTCTAGTTACTATAATCACTAGACACAATTTACTAAGTCACTACTCACTAAGAGCTCTCACACTTGCTACACTAAAGAGCTCCACTAGTTGAACTTAAGCTACAAAGCAAGCTCTCAATTCTAGCTACACTAAAGAGCTTGCTGCAACTAGTTTGCGGGAATATAAATGAGTAAGTAAGGTGATTATACTACCGCATAGAGGAGTTAACCAATCACAAGATGAATACTAATTCAATCACCAGGAGAATTCCAAAGGGCAAGAGACAGCCAATGTTTTTCTCCCGAGGTTCACGTGCTTGCTGGCACGCTAGTCCCCGTTGTGTCGACCAACACTTGGTTCGGCGACTAAGAGGTGTTGCACAAACCTCGTCCACACAATTGGACACCGCAATAACCTACCCACAAGTGAGGTAACTCAATGACATGAGCAATCCACTAGAGTTACCTTTCGGCGCTCCGCCGGAGAGGACACAAGACCCCTCACAATCACCGCGATCGGAGCCGAAGACAATCACCAACATCCGCTCGATGATCCTCGCTGCTTCAAGCCGTCTAGGTGGCGGCAACCACCAAGAGTAACAAGTGAATCCCGCAGCGAAACACGAACACCAAGTGCCTCTAGATGCAATCACTCAAGCAATGCACTTGGATTTCCTCCTAATCTTACAAAGATGATGAATCAATGATGGAGATGAGTGGGAGGGCTTTGGCTAAGCTCACAAGGTTGCAATGTCAATGTAAATGGCCAAGAGCCTGAGCTAGAGCCAGCCACATGCCTTTATAAAGAGCCCCCAACGAAATAGAGCCGTTAGGCTATCACTGCAGCCCAACTCGGGGAGACCGGACGTTGGACCCCTGCGTCTAGCCGCCTGATGATCGCCACGTGTCATCAGCTTCAAATGCTGAGCGCCTGATCTTAATGGCTAGTCTGCTTCGCGCCACGTGTTAAGTTGCGATCGGACGCGCTGCTCAAAGTGATCGGATGCTCCATCACTGGAGTCCGGTCGTTTCCAGTAAGGTTCCAGAGATGGTTTTTTGTGACCGGACGCGTCCGGTCACGCCCGACTGGACTCGCCCAGCGTCCGGTCACTCATCCTTTTCTCTGTGCGCCGCCACATCAGCAGGACCGGACACTGAACAATGTTCAGTCAGAGTCCAGTCACCTGCGTTCGGTCTCAGACCGAGAGTAGCCCGAGCACTCCACTGATTTTTATAAATGACCGGGCGCTGCTCCCCCGAGTCCGGTTACTGTTTTGTAGTGACAATCACCTCCTTTACTCCACTAACTTCTCCACCCTTGCTTAAATGTGCCAACCACCAAGTATATCACCTTGTGTACGTGTATTAGCATATTTTTACAAACATTTTCAAGGTTGTTAGCTTTCCACTATATCCTAAATGCATATGCAATGAGTTAGAGTATCTAGTAGCACTTTGATAACCGCATTTTGATACGAGTTTCACCCCTCTTAATAGTACGGCTATCGATCCTAAATATGATCACACTCGCTAAGTGTCTCGATCACTAAACCGAAAAGCTCCTATAAATTTCACATTTGCCTTCAGCTTTTTATTTTTCTCTTTCTTCTTTTCCAAGTCCAAGCACTTAATCATTACCATGTCATTACCATCATCATGTCATGATCTTCATTTGCTTCACCACTTGGAATGTGTCATCTATCTCATAATCACTTTGATAAACTAGGTTAGCACTTAGGGTTTTATTAATTCACCAAAACCAAACTAGAGCTTTCACACCATCGCCTGTTCTTGTTCCGTCTAGACTTGTAATAGAAGCAGCGACGCCGGCGAACTCGTCTCAGCGGAGGAGCGTGCCTCGCAGGAAAGACAGTGATGCCGACGATCTTCTCTGGCCTTGCTCGTTGGTGGAGATGACGCCGACGGTCTATAGTGAAAACGACGTGCAATCGCATCGTCAGCCATCGACGTCTTCTTGCTTTCTGGCCCGTAACCAGTGGAGAGCAAACATGCGTGATAACGTGTTAGAAGTAGAGAGCGAGACAAAAGCGAGAGATGCAAATGATTCTGTGTTGTATTCCAAAGAACAGTGTGTACATATATATATATATAGAGCTCATGTGAACAGTTATAAGTGTGAAAGAGAAAGAGGGGTGAAAAGATACCTCTTGGATTAATCCCTAATTGAGCACTAAATAATAATTCTCAACGGTATTAAGGTTTTTCTCTATCTTAATACGAAAACGCGCAAACATTTTGTGTGATCGAGAAAAAAAAGATGTTTTCAAACAACCTTTGTTCAAAGAAATATGCATGGAAAGTCATACCAAGGAAATCGAGATATTCTCTCAAACGATTTCGTAGTCATAGAAGTTATCACTAAAAGTTGTTCATGGAATTCTCTTGAAAATTCACCAGGAGAAATTGTCCATAAAAATCTTTGAATAACTTTTAACTTTCCGCATATATAAAAAATACTGAAAAGCGAAAATAGCTTGAACTCGGTGCTCGTAAAAGAAAGAACCTATAGATGGAGTTTCAGTTACAGGGAGAACATTTGGATTTTTTTTATCAGTCCAGGCATTCCTCTGAATCTTGCAAAGAACAAGCTGATACTACCATAATACAAGTCTCAAAAACGAGGTGTACTGTATACAAGTGATTCTCCAGCGAGACTTTTCATTTTTCTGTACCTGACTGAAATGCAGGTGTGACTGTAGAGCAAACCTCTGCGCTGAACTTGAAAGCTGTACAGAGTATCAGCAGAAACAAGATCCATCCTTACGCAGGAAATAGAGATCCCCGTTCCATCACAGCGGCAGAAGCGAGCTGCGCGCGCGGCAATGCCGCGAGAGGAGCGTCCACCGGCTGCTGGCGGACAATGACCTCTTCAGCTGATGACCAGGTTCTGGTGACACATCGCAGCAAACAGCACCGCCAGTCGCCTGCTTCTCGGCACCGGCCTGCTCGTCTGCAGGAGCCTCCTCGGCTGACGCCGTCGGCGGCCACGGCGAGTCCATGGAAGCCACCCGCCGAAAGTTCTGTGCCCGTGCTCTGGGGTGCCGAATCTGCCGATGTGGTCGGTCCAGCGAGCTGGAGTGGTCGGGCTGATCGATTTGGACACGTAGCTCTTGCTGCTCGTTGGCCTGCTGACCGCGCCGCTCCTGTTCCATGGTTCGGGTATTGCTCGCGGGTTGTTCGGCCGAGGCGTCGGCACCATCGGCGCCCGGGGGTTGTTCGGCCGAGGCGTCGGCGGCCGCGGCGGCTGGGTCCATCACTACGTCGGCGCGGCAGAGCGGGCAGCTGACGTGGGCGCGGAGCCAGGTGTCGATGCACTGAACGTGGAACGCGTGGGCGCACTTGGGGAGCAGCCGGAGGAGCTCGCCGTCCTGGAACTCGCCGAGGCAGACGGTGCAGTCGGAGGCGCCGAGCACGCCGCCGCCGCCGGCGCGGTACCGCGTGAGCGCGATGGACTCAATTGCCGCCTCGTCGAGCCCAACGGTCCGGATGTGCCACACGTGGTGCACGACTTCTTCCCCGGGGCCGTCGTCGGGGAAGGTTGCGGGCGCCGCCGGGGTCAGGGCGGCTTCGAGGAGCGCCTCTCGCCGCAGACGCCTGCGCCGGACGAAGATGAATATGGAGAGGCAGAGGGCGAGGAAGGCAAGCACCGGGATGGCGATGATGAGAGCGGTGACGAAGGTGCTGCGGCCGTGGGAGGCCGGGGAAGGAGGAGGAGGGTAAGGCGGCGGTGGAGCTGGAAACTCATCAGGCGGGCACCCGTGAGGGCCTGGGCCGCCGTCGCAGTACGAAGAGTTCTTGTTGTAGGGTGGTAGCGGACCCATCGATGCAAGCCGGTCAGGTCAGGCCGGAGGCGGTGGCCGGTGCGCGGCCCGCTTTCTCGTGGGCGACGGATGGAGTGTGAGAACGAGGAGACGGGCGACGGCAAGTCGGGAACGCCGCGGAGGGAGAAGGGCGTGCAGTAACTTCCTGCCTCCTTCGCACGCCGCATTAAACTTTGCCCGACGCGGTGCGTGTGGGAAAAACTTTGCCCGCGGGGAGTGCGACGCGAGCGCGCGATGGCTTCACGACGCCGACGCGTGACTTCTGTGTCTGCAGTGGACTGAGTAGTGGCTGACGGAGGCCGAGGCGGGTGTTTTCGGTTGGCTCTTAGCTACGATGGCTGGCGTAGACACGCACGCAGCCACGCATGCTACGCCGGGGGTTGTTGGGAGTCGGCGACCGCCGGGCCACTACGCTTGAGGGCAGTCGCCACAGGGCTTCTTCAACGTGGGGCCACAAGTCATGTATGCCTCACACTAAAAGCCTCAGCCACATAGACATCGACGATGGCTGCTAGAACTCTCAACGCAGGCTGCAGATGGCGTGCTTCCTCACCGGGCCCAGAATGTGCGTCATATCCGTCTCCGTGTAGGTCCGTCGCTCGGTCGCTCCGTGCCGCTCCGTCTCCGCAACGCGTGCCGGATCGCTGCTTGTAGCTTTTGTCTGGTGAGACCATCGACTCCTCTGCAGGAGTCTCTGCCAATCTGCAAGGCCACCATGTGCTATGACATGGAGGCTGGGTGAAGACGTGGAGGCCGGGGCAGCACACCACCGTGTAGCGTTGGTGAAGCCCTCACACAGCCTCGCGTCAATCTGACGAGGCCGGCCACCAGATTAGTCCAAATTGCAAATGATTTTTTTTAGGGGAAAATTGCAAACGAGTTGGTAGGGGTACTTCAGATGTATTCACAGTGACGATCCCAACATCTCAAAACTTTTTTTTTTTTTGAAAAAGCTAGACCAAAAGCAATACTGACATTTCAACTCAAACATGGCCAACTGGCATCTCGACTACACCACTCATTCTATGGTTTTTCGCGGGCAAAGGGCAGCGAAAAGCCACACCAAATCTAGAGTTATTACTATGGATTCATTGTGGTCATTACGCTACGAACATAGGTCCAGTATATTTCTTATTTGCGTTGGGATTTTTTTTTTTTACATGGAATACCCTACTGCAAAATCTTGGCTCCGCCACTGCACCATTCGATCACAACTCCATCGGGACAACCACAACGCCATTCATTATTAGCCATCTTGAAACCTACAGTTACAATTGAAGAACAAATCGATCTACTGAAACATCGCCGCCTTCTTTGCGAAAGAATCTACGGAAATATGTGGGGAGATAATTTCACGTGTTCCCCAAAAGAAGAAATCGTATCACTCTTTGTGCCACCACCAAGCTGGAATTGGGATGGAGACGCGCTTTGTTGGGCCTAATGCTTCTCTTCTGTGCTCTGGCTGCCACTTGGTTGGTTAGCCTGCGCATTAGCCAATCCATATACATGTCCCATCTTTGTTCTTTTGGTCTCCAGGTACCTACGGTTCTCACTGGTAATTGGCGTAATCAAGGGCACCCTGCCCGCGATGCTCAGTCCATAACCCTTCAGACCACTATATTTTGCAGGATTATTAGTCATCAGCTTCATTGAACGGACTCCTAGATCCCGTAATATCTGCAAAGTAGTGAAATGTCAGTGACCTACTCATCACACGACAGGTTACTTCACTCGATGCACATTACAGTTTCAGAACTGCAACAGGCATGAAATTCTTCAATGCCTTCAAGTAAATTCAAGTTGGAGCTCTAGAAAAATGTATCATACAACTTTCCTACACCAGCAGACTTCAGAAAAAAGGAAGTGTTATGGAGAAAGGTTCCACAATAACTTGAGAGATAATTAAGTTTTACCTGTGCGCCAATCCCATATTCCCGTGAGTCCACAGGAAGACCAAGTTCCTCATTAGCTTCCACAGTATCACGCCCATCATCCTGTAAGTTATAAGCACGAAGCTTGTGGCCCAAACCAATACCCCTTCCTTCATGTCCACGGAGATAAACTAATACACCCCTTCCAGCCTTCTCAATCATCTCCATTGCCATCGCAAGCTGGTCACCACAATCACATCTTGCCGATCCAAAAATGTCGCCTGTGAGGCACTCAGAGTGCACCCTCACTAAAATGTCTTGGCCATCACCAATATCACCCTGACGATCATTGGGTATGAGATTGATAGTTAGATCAGGTGTTGTACAAACAGTAATACCTTACTAAACTAAATTCTACAGAGGCAAAATAGTACTGCAGTGACTTACTTTCACCATGGCAATATGCTCAATGCCATCAATAACAGATCTGTAGCAATAGGCACGGACATTGCCCCATTTCAAAGGCAAGCGTGCAACAGAAGCACGTTCAATCAGTCTGTCTCTTTTCCTCCTATACCTGAAACAGATAAAATCCTGTTAGCATACCAGTCAATAGCTCAAGGATCACCAGCAACAGAACATAAGAACACCGAAGAGGCATGCACATAGCCAGCCATAGGAACTAATATGATTCTTGCAACCATACTTGTTCAAAAAAAAATCTTGCAACCATATGAAGTACCTCACTATGAATCATATGGTACAACTAGGATAGAGAAAAAATTGTAGGTCTCTGCCTGAAAACACTTTCAGATCCTTTTTTCCTTTTATTTTTTTGCCAGCAAACAATGTTTTAGTGTAATTATGAAATAATCGAAGAGAAAAGTGTTAAATGGTAAGTGAAAGTGGTACTGACACATTGACGTATGCTAGCTAGATGCTGACTACTGTCTTAGTAGCAACATGTCAAGCATCAGAAGCTGAAGTTTCTGTAATTCAAACTCACCTAATCAAGTCAGCAATAGATATAATCTTCAAATTCTCCCTTTCTGCAAAGACACGCAACTTTGGTAGGCGAGCCATGGAACCATCTGCATCATCCACAATCTCACAAAGGACAGCAACAGGAGGTAATCCAGCCAGCATAGCAAGGTCAACAGATGCCTCGGTATGTCCAGCTCGTTTCAGAACACCCCCTTCTCTGTATTTCAAAGGGAAAATGTGACCAGGGCGGTTGAAGTCCTCAGGCTTAGAGTCAGGAGATGCAAGAGTCATGACTGTTTTTGCCCTATCCTTGGCAGATACCCCAGTAGTTGTGCCCTCTTTTGCATCCTGAGAAGCAAAACATTACAGATACATAGCTCAGCAGCAGACAAAAAAAACATCGAAGAAGTTTCATAGGGACCAGATCATAAATAGGCAAGTTGGATAGCTATTTCCCTAAATCATTGAAATAGACAGCTATAAGCATCGCTAACTTAGTAAGCCTATAAACACAAAAAGAATAGAAACTTAGCTCACTTTTAATATTCAATACAATGTAAGTGTTGCAGAGTCACTATCTGAATGGAACAGTAAAGAAAGAGCAAACTAATCATGTGACAGAACACTAAACAACACATTGTCCAAAAAGAACAGTATAGAATTATCTCAAATTCATTGCCACAGCAGGAAGGTAGCAGGAACAGTAAAGAAGGAAGTTTTTTTTCCTTTTACGAAAAACAGGTTCCAGGACAACAAAATCACATAGCAAAACTGAATTCAAATGGATAACAGCCAGCTGTTCTAGAAATCTAAGTATGAACAAAAATCACTCGATCAACGCATCTACTATTTCAGCATGTAATAAACAGCAACAGCTCCTGCGTATGAGCTATTTATTTGATACGGAAACCAATCGTGAAGACAACAATGCTACGTGTACATACTTCTGACAAAAAACAACAAAAGATTACCATATCAACATCAAAATAGTAATGACGATGATATCATACCACTGTAACAGTGAAAGCAGTGCATAGCTTCTCCTCGTTTTCTTTTGTGGTAACCATCAAAGGAAGGTTCAGTCTTTCCAGATCATCTTCTTTCATGCTGACACAAACAATTCCTGTCCCATGCCTTACTATAAAAGCCATAGCCTCTGGGGTAACCAAGGAGGCAGCCATTATCAGATCTCCTTCATTTTCCCTTGATTCGTCATCAACAACAATCACAAGCTTCAAGTACAAACCAATGTTAGCACAGCATTAGATGAGATGGAAGTACAAGATACCATAAGAAAATTTCAAGATATACTAACTTTTCCTTGTCGTATGTCCTCAATGGCATCTGCAATCGATGCGAAGCCCTCTGTCGGGCTATCCAAATCAAGCTCAGTATCTGTGTCATCATCTGAGAACTTCTCCACAACACGTGCCAAATTAGTAGAGAGGATTTCTGGCGTAATCATGGAATCCATTGGGAGTACAGGGTCAGCAACCGGATGGTCCTGGCCACGGATGGATGTGCTTTTTGGCAATAGCGTGTCGCCATTCGCAGAGACACCGCCAGATGGATAACTACCATCACTTTTGAAGGATGATGCTACTCTCAAGCTCACTGATTTCACCTTGGTGTTGTTTGAATTTGCAGCGAAGAAACTGCAGAAGGGTCCCTTTGTCTCCTTGGATACACTGCACCCTTCCAAGAACTGCACCCTGCATTGTCACAAACAGGCAATCAGAAACCAAAAATCGTTCTCAGACGCCGAAAATGAGCGTGGCTTTATTAATGAACATTAGAATATTTGTCTCTAGACTTGCGGCGAAGCTTTTGCCGTCCTTTCGAAAAAGTTCCAACTGCCAAGGATACTCTTTCACATCACTGTCATGTAAAAATTGCAACTATGTTCTCCTGCGTTTTATCAATTATTCAGTTTACTGACAAGTTCACACAGGTTGAGATAGATTATATCAGGCATGCAAAAACGTGGCCTTTCGTGCCGATTTTTGTGCTCCAAAGCGGACCAAATCGAAGAGACGAAGACGATCAACAAACCGAGCCACAAAGAAATGTCGGTAGGGGCAACCCCTCCCTCCTGTTTCCTATAGAACAAACCGAGCCGGCGCAAACATGCGAACAAGCAATACGGGCGGGGACTGGTGAGGGAGTGGCGCAGGCAAGAGCAGCTTCTTACGGTTGGCGGGTGAGAGCAGCGACGGAGGAAGACGGAGGCGCAATCGAAGCCATGCTGGCCTTGACCGCTGTGCCGGACGAGGAGGAGCAAAGCAACCTGCAATCACATCAGAGCGCGCGCCGGATTATTAAGCAAACAAGCTCGAATTTCAATAAAATCCCCGTCGGAACGCGAGATCTGGTACACAAGCCAAGCCGGGGGAGCCGAGCTGGCGATTCCTCGCGCCTTGCGGGACAACGGGAAGGAGCGGCGGGGCCGGGAATGTCTTACCGTCGGCGCTGGCTGCTCCGGCGAAGCCTCCGGCGACGTCGGCGATTGTCCTAGGAGGACAAGTTTTGTTTGGGTTTTGGTTTTGGGGCTGACTAGGAGGAAAACGGGGTTGGTGCGGTGCGGGCGCTGGTGGGAGAGGCGTCGAGACGGAGCGGGTGAATTTATAACGTGCGTGCGGCCACCGACGCGGCAGGTTCCTCATGCACGGGCTTCGGGTGCACTGGCGTTAAACGGGTCTGGATTCGCTAGTAAAGAAGGAACAGCCGAACAGGTGGACCAGTGGTGGGTCTAACAACTAGCTAAAGCTCTAACTAATTATTAGTTCATTAGTCTATAGAATCTAACTAGTTAGACTAATCACTAGTTCTAGTTCATCAAACAGACCCTAAGCAAACTCGATATGATTCGCACAGATAAACCAAACTCTAGTCCACTACGGCACTACCACTACGAGAGATATTTTTCTTCCCCTACCTACTAAAATTATCGCATCGCATTCGTTCTCTCGTAAGAAGATGCACATGGTGTAAGAAGATGCACATGGTGTCATCAGTTTGATGGCATTGACTAAGTTGACTATGCTCTCTCCTCATCAGTTTGATGGCATTGACTAAGTTGTAGAAAACAACCCTCTTCGTTTGAACTTATTAGTCTGGCTTATCAGTCATGGTACAGTGTTTTCACTCGTAATAAATCAGCAAACAGTACTTTTCAGTCTGGCAGCTCCAACGTCATACCAGTAGGCTACTCCGCACGACCACAACAATTTCCTCGAAGACGCACCCGGGTGAGACCGACTGACTTGACTTCGATGCCAGCGTCCCATTCCCATAGTCCCACGTGGAGTGGATGACGGAGGCAAGAGACGAGGCAGTATCATATCATATACTCTTATAAAGTTAAACCTCACTAGATGATTTCTCTCTTTATGCAAGGTGTCCATATCATTCTCCACTAAGTGACCCTACTAAATGTTATATCTCTTCATGCAAGGTGTCCACATTATTTCCCACTAAGTCCATGGCATCCTTTATTGATTACAAAAAATATCCATGCCATCCCTATCTTGTGAAAATACTTTAAACATTTAATCTATTCACATACAAGTCATCTACATACGCTATTTGTTTCATCACCTATTCTTCTATAATAATATAATCAAATATTCTATTGATTTTTCTTCTACTAGCTTACCGATTTTTTTATCAGATCTGGTACAATAAAATAACATGCAATATATATATATATATGTCAGATTTATTTTTAAGAAAATCCAGCGGCAACGCACGGCGTATACTTCTTGTACAAGAGAAACTTGAAGCCGAGTTAGTACGTTAGAGTATCTCCAAGAGTATCCTATTTTGTCTTTAAAAACATGTTGTTTTCCAACTCTAAAAAGGTATTGAGAGAAAAAAGAATGCCATCTCAAAGATTTTTCTAGTGTTTTTCTAAACGCTAAACGGTAAACGGTAAGTCACCTGCTGTTTAGCTATTATTTAGGCTAAACAGTATATTAAATTGGCTAAACAGCCAATTAAACGGGCTAAACGGATAATTAAATAGAAACGACGCATCACTGTGTAGCGTTTGCGGGGTGTTTAAACGGCGTTTAGGAGAACAGTGGATTTTCCAATAAATCACTTGAAGTTAAATTTTTGTTTTCTCAAATGAACAAACACAAGAGGATCTAATGCGATTCCATTGCAGTGTGATCCGAGATGGTTAAACTGAACTGACAGCCTGTTCAGTTGGCTGGTTCATATCATTGCTGGTTCGTTTATTCAAGAGAGAAGTACCGCTGGCTGGTTGATTTAAACAGTGTTCCTATGAGGGGCTGGCCTGGAAGCACAAATTGCTTAAGAATTCGATGGTCCCTCCGCCTGCCCCGGCGAGCCGCGCGAGGGCATACCTGGCCAAGAAGTCGGGCTCGCACTCCCAGACTTTGTCGTCGTCGAAGTTGAGTCCGCCAGCGCCGAGGACGTACGTTCGGTAGCGCTGGCGGGGCTAGGTCATGCGCCAGCATTGAGCCGTCCGTCGTGTGCCTCCTGCGTGTCGGAGAGATCTATGCCTGCCGTCTGCCGCGCCAGCATCCTCGCTGCGCTCCGCTCCGTCAAGCTCGCGGGCGCCGCCGTCGGGATCGTAATCACCGCTTCCCACAACCCCGTCGGCGGCAACGGCGTCAAGATCGCCGACCCCGACGGTGGCATGATGGCCCAGCACTCAGAGCCCCTCGCCGACGCCCTCGTCAACGAAGGGAAATCCCGCGCCAAATAGACGGCGCCACAAAGGAGACCGCGCGGGGGAGACGGATATGCGCGAGCGGAAGAGCGCGGAACTTTAGGTGGATTGAGGGGGGTTTTCTAAGTGCCAAAAGTTGGGCGGATGAATTAGGAGTGGTTGTTGAGGATTTTTTTCAATCTTGCTAATGACGTCCCCGACAGGAGCTGAAATTATCAGCATATATTATTTTTTAAGCCTGTTGGATGAGAAAGAACGCGAAAGGTACACTCGCTAGCGAGTCATGAAACAACTATCTCGCATGGAATCCAAGAACGCCCTGTCTCTGACCCTTGGGTCCCCTCTCATCTAGGTATTGTTTTCTTTAATATTTTGACTTCTCGTCGCTAGCAATATGGTTGTGTTTGATTGTGTGGACTAGTATAGCCTGGCTTAAATTTCAAGCCTGGCTAGCTGAAACCTGGCCCGAGCAATGTAACTGGCTGCTGTTTGGTTACGCATATAAGCTAAGCCGGTGTAGTAAAGTTGTTGTTTGGTTGCTTGGCTGCACAAGTAGAATGACAGTGTGCTAGACAGAGGTGGACTTACCCCTGCAACCATCGGCCAGCGCCTCTTCACCGAGGAGACGACCTCACCGCGGCACAGCCGAAGGCCATCTTGGGCCTCGTCGCAGCACAGTCGGCGGCCATCTTCAGCCCCAGGACGAACATCTCCCCGTGCTTCACCTCCACTGGCATCCATCCTAGCTGGCTCACGCCTCTTCTGAACCTTGTCACGTTGTTGATTCAGAGGCTTATACTCACCATTGTTCGAACCGTGTTTTTTTTCTACACCGAACCAATCAATAGTAAAAGTAAAATAGCCCAAACCAACAGGGTGCATATCACCGATGTGCTACTTCCAAGCCCCTCTTATGGTTGAAGACAATCAATTTTCAATTTGGACACCGCCAAGCTTCGATTCGTTGCTGATGACTGGAAGTAGCACGTACAAGCTCGATTCGGATGACTGGAAGCAAGATTGGATGTCAATTTTTGTATGAGCATGATTGATTTTGTGGCGAATAGTAAATCGGAGGGAAGTTGGTGCAGCACATCGGAGTCCCACGTGACGAAGATGGCGCGCTGGGTCGCGTGGGGTGCGGCCATGCACGGAATGGCGTCGTCCTTGTCGGCGTGCTGCTGCGACGACGGCCATGGCGCCCGCAGATCCAGCGGCTCGAAGCGAGAGACGTGGGCGGGCAAAGGATTGCAGCCCGTAGCGTGGGGAGGCCGACGCCGACGAGGGCCTCGCCGCAGTGCGCGTCGATGGGTGGCGCGCCCCGCAGGCCAGGGTCATGCCGGCCGTCCAGTAGTAGTCGGCCAGAACGGAGATGAAGAAGACAGTCACGCGTGGCGGAGGAGCAGAAGGAGGTGAGCCGAATCCTGACATGTGGGCTACTGCGCTTATACAAGCCTGGCTTCGTGGAAACGCAGACCCTGAGCGTGCCCAGCAATGCAGGCACTGACGGGCTTTTTGGCTTGCGGAAGCCTGGCTTACAGGCTAGTCAGGCATCCAAACAAACAAAACTTGCATATCCAAACCTGGACAAGGAGAAGGCCAGCCTACCAAATACTCTCTAAGATACTAAGGGCATGTTTGGCATGGCTCCAACTCCAGATAAAAAGGAAAAAGGGGGAGGGGATGGAGTTGGAGTTTTAGTGTGTTTGGCTAGAAAGATAGTCTCAGCTCTAGAACCATGTTCAATCGTGTAGAATGCCCACTTTGCCCTTTGAGTAGGACCCGCATGTCATCCTCTCTTGTTGGTTGCTACAGAGGAACTCACCATTGTCTACGGGGAAGAGGGGCGCTGGCCATGAGAGCTCCGTCCACGGAGCAGGAGAGGGAGCCAGCAGAGAGAGTCCGTCCTTGAGGAAAGAGAGAGGGAGCATGGTGGCGCCATGGGCAGTGAGTGGGCGTGAGGTCCCAGCCACAGGCGGGGTGAGGTGGTGGCGTGGACAGGTCGCCTAGTCATCGCGCCAGCGGGGATGACGGGGGCTTCACGTCCGCCTCTTTCTCCTTCTTCTCCTGAGAGATGAGAGAGAGAGAGGGAGGAGGTTGGGGATGGAGAGGACCTTCTTCTCTTCTCCGCTAGGGTGTGGGAGGAGTAGAGGGAAGAGAATAGAAAGAAAAGCACGGTTCGAGAGGTGTAATGTAGGCTTGATCGCCATGTGGCGATCGCCGGGTACGCTGGATTCATGGAGAGAGAGACTCTACGTCTAGATCTATTTTGGCAAGTTCTAGAGAAGTAGGAGAAAAAAAGAGTTGTGCTCAGTGGGCAAACTCCATCTCCATTTAGATCTATTTTGCCAGTTACAGCTCCATGGAGTTGGCAGCTCCCATGGATTTTAGAAGCTCCATGGGGAGCTTTAGAGTTTTTTGAAAAATTGGTTGGAAAATTGAAGTTCAGCTCCATAACCATGCTAAACAGGGTCTAAGATACTCTTGGAGATGCTCTTCCGGCCGGTCCACAGGCCCAATCCGTGCCCAGCCCAGCCAACGATCCGCGCCCTCCGCTAAACAGCCCATCACGGCGCAGGGCACAGCCGCCTCGATCCGCGCCTGCGCGCCCCGCGCCGTCCGATCCGATCCACCTGGCCCTGGCCAAAGCGCCCACGCCTCTCGCGCCAGCGGTACCCTCCTCCAACCGCAGCGCGGCCGTATCCCACTCGTCGCTATAAAGGACTCCGCGGTCAGCGGCTCTGTCCGTCTGTTTGCGCGAAAAAGGTGAGGAATCCTCTTCTTTCCGGGCCGTTGTTGTCTCGCTCCAGATTTGGGGAAGGAAATCCGGCTAACCGCGAGTCGAGTCGAGAGGTGAGTTGCCCTCCCGCGCCTTCCCTTGTCTGGAAACTGTAGTTTCGGGTGACGTTGGTTAGCCGCGCGCGCTTGTTTGAGGTTAGGGTTTCGTTCGAATCGCCTGATGCGATCGAGGATGATTCGCGGGGGCACCCTCCGCCCTTTTCTTATCTGTTTATTTAGTCGTGCCTTTGCGTATACTTGCTAATTTTTGCGTTTTACCGTCCTATTATGCTTTCTGACGTGTTGTCGGTACTTTATTACGATGTTTCATATATGAAATCGGGGATTAGATTCGAATGTGCATTTTTCGAGAGCGGCCGTTTTTCCGGATGATTAGGTTAGAGATTCTGTAGTTCCTTGCATCTGGGCTGAATCATTCTGTGGATGCTAGATTTGAGTCTGTGTGTTGAAATTGCTGTCTGTGTTTAACTCTGATTGATTGGTAGATTCTGCCACTTTTGGCTTGCAACATTGTGCTTCTATTGTTGCTTAGGTTGGGATTTCTCAATGGGCTAGTGGCTTGCATCATCGTCCAACATTGTGCTTCTGTTGTTGAAATTGCTGTCTTCTTTTAGTTCTTCACATAGATTTCTAGAACCAGGGTTTGTTAGGGGCGCCCAAACAGTAATTATGTTGTTTGAATGCTGCTGTGGGAAAAATCTAGGAGAGGGCAGTCCTCCCTCAGCCCCTGGCCAGAAAGTTGATATTAATTTTCGTATCAGTGATTATAAATGAAGCTGAATGGATGCTGTTATACTTGTGCTTTTATGCTTGTTTTGAAAGCAATGGCAGGAGCTCTGCCTTTCAATTAAGTAGACAGGGCGCCCTGTATTTTCATTATGCAAAATTGTGGATGGTTTCAATAGATTTGTGCACGCAGTATTCATTTGAAGAAGGATTCTGCTATTTTCTTAGTCAGGACAGCTGAATAGGAACAGACTATTGATCCTCACTTGCAAGATAGCTTGTTCTGAAACGTCAGATTTGTTCAGGTCATTACTGGGTGAAAACGTTATATGTTTTGTCTGGAAACTACACTTGCAATGTTGCTAAATGATGAAACTGGGATTCTTGTCTTGGCACATTTGTGGTATGGAAAATGCAATTTCAACTGAAGTATATTTGACTGAAAGTTCGGATTAACTTGCTTTGTGTCCTGTGTTTGTTATTCCAGCCGCTAATGTACTTACAATCTGGTGTAAGATGTTTAGGTTTTTTATGTATTTGATTTGGTAACCATGCATTGGTTGCCTCATTGGTTGAAGCACAAAAGATTTTACCTGTAGTTTCTTTTCTTGGAAAATACCTATGTGCACATGCACCTGCTTTTTGGAAAATATTTTACTGATGTTGCTTAAGATAGTTCATGTGACACTGCCATTGCTATTTATGCATTGAATAGTTACAAAGTTTAAAATCAATACTGTGCATGCAAGTACATATACATAACTGAATAAGATATGCATTTAATTCATGATTGTGTGTGCATTTAATTCATGATTGTGTGCGCAAAAGCGTGAACAAACCAAACAAGATCTGTTTATGAACTAGTTTTGTAGCCAGCTAACCCTGATGCAGGGTAAGGTTGTGAGGAGAAATAGTATTAGTGATGATAGTAGAATTCATTAGATATGGTGAACTTGTTGGACTTCCCTTTTTATTCGAAACCTGCAACCATGCCTAATTGTTTAGCTTTATTTACAAAACTCATCCTATCTGTAATATTTGTATACAACAAACAGTTAGGTAAACTAGTAGCTTATGCTTATGCAAAGATGCAACCTGTTAATGGAGATGGAAAGCTTCCCTTCCATTGGATTTTATGCATCACCTTTTCTTTTCTTATTATTGTGGAGTAACTGGAATTACTTTCTGCACGTCGCCTTTTATTTTCATGTTATTGTGGAGTACCTGTCATTTCTTCTACTCCCTCAGTTCCAAATTATAAGTCGTATATGTAAATGTATAGCAAAAGCTACGTATCTAGAAAAGCCAAAACGACTTAGAATTTGGAACGGATGGAGTATTTATCACCTTTTCTTTTACTTTGACTTAGTCATAGGTGATGTACTGTAATTGTCAAATAAAAAAAAAGAACAATTATCTCTTAATACTTCCTTTAGGTAACATATACTGGGTGTGAACTAACCTGAGACTTGTGTACTGTGTGCTTGAATCTCTTTTTGTGAAGATTTGTAGACTTTGAGCATGATCTGTAGCCAGAGCTTCATTGTATATGTTCATTTCAGTTTGCAGTTATTTTATAATTCAGTCTTTTGTGTAGGACTAGATGGCGCGTACCAAGCAGACTGCTCGCAAGTCCACTGGAGGAAAGGCTCCTAGGAAGCAACTCGCTACAAAGGTTCGTTAGGTGTTCCTTTTAGTGTATGCTTCTGCAGTCTGCTTACAGAATCATGCTTTAGAGAACTGATGACTGATGAACATGGTGGTTCTGCTTTGACAGGCAGCCCGTAAGTCGGCACCCACAACTGGAGGAGTGAAGAAGCCTCACCGTTACCGCCCAGGAACTGTTGCTCTTCGGTAGATGCACACAACTATTTTCAGTTGATACTATAAATCTTTTGGTTGAAGATATTCTTCAAACACTTATCCCACAACCTTTTCCTTTCTAGTGAGATCCGCAAGTATCAGAAGAGCACTGAGTTGCTGATTAGGAAGCTGCCATTCCAGAGGCTTGTCAGGGAGATTGCTCAGGACTTCAAGGTGAAAGCACTAAAATCTTACATGCGACATTTATGCTATATATGGGTTCAATGGAAGGTTTGTAGAGTTTGTTTGAGAGCGTGTTCTTACTTGACTTTCCTGAACTGCCGTGCAGACGGATCTGCGCTTCCAGAGCCACGCGGTGCTTGCTCTGCAGGAGGCAGCTGAGGCCTACCTGGTTGGTCTCTTCGAAGACACTAATCTGTGCGCCATCCACGCGAAGCGCGTGACCATCATGCCCAAGGACATTCAGCTGGCAAGGAGGATCCGCGGCGAGAGGGCGTAAGTCTGTCTTCGATGGAAGAAAAGAACTCTGCGCGCGTTCTGTGTTCGTCTCGCCCTGTAGGTTTTGTGAAAAGATAATCTAGTATAAACTGTACTGGTCACAGTTTGACTGTAGCCGTAGTATATGCGCATGCTATTGGCAGTTCGCGTGTCTGGAGTCTGCACGGAGTCTTTTATTCGTTTTGCTTTGGAGCGTAGTCGGTTGTCGTGATATGTTATCCAGGCCTAACTACGGATTTGGTTGTCTGAACCTCTGAATATTCATCGTATTCGTCTGTTTGTCAGTTTTGCCCAGTTTCTTCAACTTCTCTGGCGCCCGTTCCGGTCCTCCATTGCGAGTTAAAGTGGGCTGAATGCCTGAATTGTTTGGAAGTTAATATCGGGTGGCCGTGCGCCGCAAGATCAGCCGAGCCCACTGAGCAATGAGCTCCATGGTCCATGGGAGGGTTGTCCTTGCGCTGCTCTGCCTTGATGTCGCACCGTCAGTTTGTTCTGGTTCTATTTCCGCCCTCGCTGGTTTGGGCATCGCTGTTGCCATTGCTTTCGGAAAAAAAGAAGCGTTCGTTCGATTGCTCGTACAGCCGTACGTACGTACTAAGCAGAGCGCTTGTCATGACGAGTTCGTTTCGTTGGATTGTCAGTGCCTGTCTACCTGAACCTGAAGCCGTCCATATTCAGCAGCATGGAACGGAAGGAGTCCGGGCGCCCCTGTCTCTGAACAGGACAGGCCGATGCACCTTGTCCGTGGTGAAAGAAACCGTCAAATGGACGTACGCCGACCACCTGCCATCGGATCCGACGACGGCGTCTGTGCGAGCACCAAGTTTATCGTGTCTAGTCTAGCAGGTGAAGGGTGATGCGAGCGAGCACGTCGAGTGGTCCGCGGCCATCCACTCCAGTGGGATGACGCGAACGCAACTGCCGCCGCTCCACGTCGCTTTTCGCTGACGCCGCCGCGCCTGCTCGGCGCTCTCTTTGAATGATCGCCCTTCTTTGCTCGTCAGACACATGGAACCAGCAACCCTGTATAACCGCTCTCCATGCTCTAGCTTCACACTAGATATCTTTTTTTAAAAAAAAAAAACTGGATTCACACTAGATATCTAGTAGTAGTAGTAGACGGATGTGGTGTTGATTGGCTAATAATAAATAAATAAAACTATCGATGGGATACTAGCAGCCCATCGCCATTGGATCACGCGCGCATACCACCAGTAGTCATCGGTAGATAATCAAAGAAGAAGAACAACAACCCGACGGTTGGCCTGGGATCACACGCAAAGTACGTGCGCAACGCGACGTGCTGGAGGTCAAGCCTGCGTCTCTTTCTCAATCTCACCTGCTCCAAACCCCCCTGCCGAGCTGCACTGCACACCTCAATTCTTCTATGATTTGATTTCCAGGTTCTAATCTGTTTGTATAACCTTAACCTCTCACCTCACTCTCATGCCATTGTCAGTTGCCACCCACTGTTTATATATCCCCCGGAGACAGAGCATTCCGATCCCACTCTGAACTGAATTCTTGACGAGTTCTCGCGCGCCGTGCAGATCCAGGTCCTGGGGCTCCGGGCCGTGGACCACTACTCCGCCTCCGCCTCTGTCTCCCTGCCTCTCCCAGGCAGATGAAGCCTCGGCACGAGCGCAGCAGGTCCACCACCTCCACGTACTCGCCACTCGTCGTCTCCCAGTCCCAGGTGATGTGCCTACTACCTCTCTCTGTCCACTGTTACTATTAGACGCGAACGGAATGCATGGTGGTAGCAGCAGCTGTAGTAAACGTCTCAACGTGACGGACTCATCGATCGCAGCAGCAAGGGCAGGCCGGTGGCGACGCTGACGGCAGCGTGACGGAGCAGGAGGTGGTGGTGGTGCTGGCGCAGCCGCAGGAGGGCGTCCGGCCGACGACGGCGGCGGAGATGGAGATGGAGGAGTCGCCGCGGGTGAGCGACGGCGGCGCCGCGAATAAGGAGCGTGTGATGCGGCTCCTGGAGCGGGAGGCGGCGTCGGCCAAGCAGCGGGAGATGAAGATGCTGGAGTCGCTGATCCAGCAGACCAAGGAGCTGGAGCAGGACAAGATCGCGCTCGAGGAGGCCAGGCTCGAGATCACCGCCCTACGGCAGCAGCAGCAGCAGGGCGGCGCCACCGCCGAGCCGGCCGCGCCGCAGGCGCAGACACAGCAGTGGAGCGTCATGGACCTCATGTTCGGCAGCGTGGACGAGGAGATCAACGGTCTTCGGTCCAGGCTCCGCGCGTCCGCGCAGGCCGAGGAGCGGAGCCGGAAGGCGGCGGACGAGCTCACCGCGGCGCTGTCCGCGGTCACCATGGAGGCGAAGCAGGTCAAGGCGTGGCTCTCCGACGCGCAGGCCGAGCTGGAGGCGGCCCACGCCGAGCGCGACCGGCTCCGGGGCCTGCTCCAGGGCGCCGAGGCGGAGCTGTGGTGCGCCACGGAGCGCGTCGACGCGCTCACCGCCGACTGGAAGGACGCCGCGGCCGGGTGGCGTGCCAGGGAGAAGGCGCTGCTGGCGCGCGCGCGTGGCGCCGAGGAGGAGGCCGCCGTTTCGCGGAGGGAGAGCGCCGCCGAGATCGACGCGCTCGGCGACGACAACGCCGCGCTGCGCCGCGCGCTGGAGCAGGCGGTCGAGGAGGCTAACGTGGCCGCCGAGGCGCTCGAGGCCGCGGGAGCCGACAACGCCGGCCTGCAGGAGGCCGTCGCGGAGAAAGAGCGCGCCCTGGAGGCACTGCGGCTGGAGAACGAGGGACTCAGGGCCAGCGAGGCCGCCGCCAGGGAGTGCGCCGATGAGCTCCAGGGCCAGCTCGCGGCGGCAAGGAAAGAGCGGGAGATCCCGCTGGTGGAGAAGTGGAGGCGTGAAGACGCGCAGGGTAAGCTGAGCGCGGCGTTCCTGGACTCTGGGAGGCTGGTCCCCGGCGGCCGGAAGGACCGGATGTTCGCGTCGCTGAGCAACCTCGCGGAGCTCAAGTCGGCGGCGGCGGCCGCGGCGGCCATGGACGACTACGGCTACGAGTTTGACCACCTGGACGTGGCGGGCCAGTACGGCGACGACGCCACGGAGCACGGCATGAAGCAGCACAAGATCAAGCAGAGGCGGTCGATCCTGCGCAAGTTCGGGGATCTCTTCAGGAGGAGGAGCCTCTACAAGCCCAACCTCGCGCCGGTGCTCCATAACCACTACTAGAAGTCGTCTACGTAGAACCTAGACAGGCCAGGGAGGGCCATAGATGCTCCATCGCGAGGTCGACGATGCTTGCTTGCTTCCAGAATAAGAGAGAAATTGAAAGTAGGCATATATTACAGCAGTGCAGATTGATGTAGCAGGAGTTGGAACTTGGAAGGAGATTACGTTGTTCATATGCTCCGGACGGATGGATCAGTATTTTGGTGATGATTTTAGTTATGCGTGTCGATTACTCGAACTTGTTTCTTCTTTTCGGTTAAAAGAAGGGTCATCAGTTTTCTTCAAAAAAAAGGAAGGGTAATCAGTGCATGCACTTGACTACTTGAGTAGTGCCACGCGCTGGAACAGCATTGTGCGTTGATCAGCAGTTACGGATACGATCTGAGCGACCAGGATTACTGTACGGATCACTACCCACAATGATCAGCAGTTAGAGGTCGGGTAAGCCGTCAGATCTGGTGTTGTTTCTAGCTGTACGTAGTTACTTCAAGCCGGCCGTGCCCGTGCAGATCGCCAAATCGGCGTGTGGTTATTTATCGTTGTTTCAGCTCCTGCTGGCTGCTGTGACAACAGTTGGGATTGTGTACATTTTATTGCTCCGAGAGAAGGCCTTACATTGGTGGGCTGACTTCAATCCATTTATGCTGACGATGGGTTTCTGCTATATGCGGGCTGTTCTCCAGTTTAAGGATGCGTTTAGTTGCTTTTGAAAATGCTTCCGCTACTCAAAAAAGAAAGAAAGAAAGGCAACTAAACAGGTCAAACTTGGAGCTGCTTTATTAGAAGTAGCTACTTTCGTGTAGTGTAGTTTTAGAAGCAACTTAGACATTGCTTTTGATTTTTGGCTTTCTGCCTTTTGAAATAGATGAATATAGATAGTTGTTTCTGTTTGAAGTGAGATAGAGAGAGGATAGGTTTTATAATTGTTTTAAGAGAACTGTATCTTATAGTTTTTCTACGGCACATACTTCACAATAAATTTTTCACGGCTCATAACTCAACATAACTTTTTCATGAGACACACCTTAACCAACCGACACTAACAAGAACAACTGAACCAGAACATGAGCACAACGAATTCAATGCTTGTGCGTCATGAGAGGAGCAAGCACCTCGTTAGCTAACTTCTCCAGATTTACCCACGAGGAGCCACCTGGTCGTGCCGCGAGAGCGGCCTTGTCCTTCCACTCCGCCGCCGACCTCCTCAGCTCCTCCCCTCGCTCCCCTCCCATCACCTGGCGTATCGCCGTCTCCACCTCCTCCCGCCCGGGGTCCTCGCCGAGCTCCACGCCGACGCGCCACTCCGTGCACGCGAGCCTGCTGTTAGGCTGCTGGTCGCCCACGAACGGCCAGCACAGCATGGGCACCCCGGCGCAGACGCTCTCCAGCATCGAGTTCCACCCGCAGTGCGTCAGGAACGCGCCGACCGCCTCGTGCCGGAGCACCGCCTCCTGCGGGCACCAGCTCGTCACGCAGGATCTCCCCTCCGTCTCCGCCAAGAACTCCGGCGGCAGGACGGCGGCGGCGGCTCCGCCGTTCACCATCAGCTGCTGCTGGTCGCTCCTGATCACCCACAGGAACTCGTAGCCGCTGTTGGCCAGCCCCCACGCAAGCTCTACCAACTGTTGGTGGGTCAGCTTCACCAGGCTCCCGAAGCTCGCGAACACCACCGAGTTGGGCCGCTTGCCGTCAAGCCAGTCCAGGCAAGCGCGGTTCTCCTTGGAAAGGCTGCTGGTGCTGGAGCCCGACGACGCGTCGATGGCCGGATCACCGGCGCCGGCGCCGGAGAGGAGAAGCGGTAGCGGCCCGATGGCGTAGACAGGCGGCAGGATGGCCGACAACGCGCTCATGACGTGGCTCTCCATCTCCTCCAAGGTGTGGAATATGACGGCGGATGGGACGGTGCGGTGGCACTCCATTGTGCGCAGGGTGATGGCGAGCCCCGCGTCGTCCGGGTCCGTGGTGCGGATGAAGCTCGGGAAGTCCCTCAGGCGCATGGACGCCGGCAACCCCGGCACCCAGTCGATGGCCGTGCTGTCCAGGTATCCATTCCTCAGTTGCTCAGCATCTGCGTGCGTACAGCAACTGTTAGTTTTGTGATTTTGTCCAAGCAATGAAGCGAGTACTAGCCAGGTTACCTTTGAGAGGAACAAGGCCCTTGGCAACGAGCTGCTGGCACTGCTGGAAAGCCATGAACGAGCTGGCGCTCGTGATCCAGAAGTTGACGCAAGGCAGGCCGATGTCCTCGGCCGCACGCAGGATGTGGTCGACGTCAGAGATGAGGCAGCAGCAGCTCGCCGCGGGGCTGGGGAGTAGCTGAGACAGTACGAGCTTCTTGAAGTGCGGGACCGCCGTCGAGAGGGAGAAGTGCAGGGCGGGCATGTCCTGCGCCGCGTCCTCGTCTGACGCGGGCAGGCCGTCAGGGACGGCGGCGAAGCGGAATCCGGGGGCTCCCGCCAGCGCGTCCGGCCCGCGCGCCCGCAGGAGGCGCCGGCGGTTGTGCTCGGTGTGGACGAAGGTGACGTCGAAGCCGTGGCACCGGTGGAGGAGCGTGGCGAGCTGGAATGCCGGGGTGACGTGGCCCTGCGCCGGGAACGGGAAGAACACAAGGTGAGGCTTCGCCGGCGTCGCCATGGCCATGCCCGTTCACGAGCTCCGACGTATACCAATGCTCTGCTCGCGCGCGCCTGGAGCAAAATCGCACCGGAGTTGGAATGGAGCAATACGACTGATAGTCGATCTACTCCTCAGCGCAGGGGCGGACTCATAAATTGAATAAAGGGGGGAGGGGCATGGACTGTAGTGCACAGGAACGGTGTCCATTTGGCCGCAGTGATGTCTCGTTGAGCTGTCGGCAGTCCACTAGAACGCCAATGAGGTGAAGCAAAATAGAAGATGAACAGTCACGGTCTCACAGACCATATGGCCGGCCGTCGAGTGAGCGACGCTTCCTATTCAATGTCGTGAAAGGAAGCTGGTGGAGCCATCGACAGGCCTCAGGGCATCTCCTGGAGTATCTAAAATACTCTCTCAATCCAGGATTTTTGGCGAGGTAGAGAAAAATTATCTCAACAACCCTTAATCTCACCTCCCAATCTTTTAGCACTTAAAAAAAACCTCTGTTACGCGTAAAGATACGCGGACCGGAAGTTGCGCGTATCCCCTCCTGCCGATCTAAAAGCACGTATGGAGCGGCCAATCTAAAAGTAGAAGGGCGGAAAAGAATAAAAAGTGGTAAAGGGTTTTTATGCAAATGTTCAAGAGAGAAACAATTTATAAAAGTGGTTAGCATAATTTAGAAATAGTATAGAATTTCTCATGTAAAATTGTATTTTTATTTTAGGGTTAGATTATTAGAAATTGTTGGGATGATCTTATTTACTCCTCCCAATATCTTTTTAGAGTTGAAAAACAATATGTTTTTGAAAGATAAAATAGGGTATTCTTGAAGATGCTCTAAATGGGCTATTTATTATTAGGCTCAAATGCACATGACGTTTGAACTGAATTAGGAGAGGGTAAACGACTCTAAGGACATCCTCAGCAGTATGAGACAGTACCTAGCTTATACATGCTATGTCATTGCCACATCATTACGTAAACTCCACATGTAAATAATTTTTATTCTACATCTTCTCTACCCTCTCTCATTTTTTATGAGCAAGCCCACAAACAACCTCGCTTTCTGAGCGAGATAGGTTTTGAAATAAAACATAGTCACTCTCATCTTCTCTCTCTTCGGCATCCGAAAAGTGTTCTATGAGGCAGCTAAAGCGGCACCCGCCCTAAGCACATATATTAACTGCCAGGCTAAACAACTGAATTAGAAATATGTACCAGAGGATCTGAACGGCATTGCGGGGTGGCAAGACCAGAACGCCCTCTGCGGCTGGAACTGGAATGATGAAGCCATGTTTAGTTTCCCAAATGGCTGAATTTGACACTATATAAAAAGAAGATTTCCGTTATATTAAATTTGTGGTACATGTATGGAGTACTAAATGTTGACGAAATCAAAAACTAATTGCACAATTTGGTTGTACTTTGCGAGACGAACATTTTAAGCATAATTAGTCAACGATTAGATAATTATTACCAAATAAAAACAAAACACTACATTACACTATAGTACTACCAAATTCAGGCGGCGCCGAATTCGGCCGAAACTAAACGCGGCCAAAATGTCATTGCTTGTCTTTAATCAGTGGACATCATGTCACCGCCAGTAGCTGGTCAGCGATTCCTGTCTGATCGTTGGACGTCATGTCACTGCCAGCGATTCCTGTCTAACCGGTTGAAATTTGTGTCACAGTTCCGTCCTTCCGACAGGAGACCGATACTTGTTCAAAACTTCCAATAATGTTGCCTACCCTCTGCTCCAATTTGCATTCGCGCTTAGGGCTTGCTTGGATGGATCATACGAAATGAATCTGATTCTAGTGATTGAATTCTAATTCTAATTCCAAGTAGAATGGTGATGAATACGATTTCATTCTAATTTTCTTGTTTGGGTGCACCTACAAACTTTTTCTAGTAATCAGATTACAGATGACGTTCACCCTTGTTGGAGTCAGAGCCAGAGGGCTCCCCTGCTGGAGTCAAAGTTAGAGGGCGACCCCGGCTCCTCTGCGAGGAGGCCGTGGAGAGATTCCGTGACGTGTTCGATCATCCCCACGAACTCGTTTTTCGCGGGCAATGGGATCATGCGCTGTGCCACAAGGTGGCTAGCGGTTGCCGCGGCGTTGCGGAGACCAAACAGAAAGCGCTGTCGGGGCGCTCCGTGCGGGGTGTTCCGGAGAGAGGGTGAGATGGCGGGTCCTCCCTGGACGGCTGGGGTCCAAGGGAGACGCCGAGCTGGCGCTCAAGCCTCCCGTAGTTGAGACCGAGGAGGGAGAGGTTGGATGGCGGCGTGAGCCAACGCCAACTCTCATCCCACCGTGACGATGAAGTCCAGGTCACCGAAGCGCACGTGTGCGCCCGGGACCCAGCTGATTCCGTGGCTAGCCATCCGTGGCATGATGTTAACGTCGAAACGCGCAAAGGTCCCCTACCTGGCGCGCGCAACTGTCGGTGTTTTGAATAAACACCAACTAGTAAATTTGTATTTGTTGCGCGTTGGGTCCGGATGGTGTGCTAAAAGACATAAGGTTTATACTGGTTCGTACAGAATGTCCCTACGTCCAGTTTGCTGCTGCTGCTCGTGTTATTAGCACTGAAATGTTCGTAGTAGGGGGTACAAACGGTCGAGAGAGGGACATGTCCCAAGTCTCTGATGGAAAAATCGAATAGGTGCTGAGAGCTCGGTTGTTGCTCTGCTGTGTGTTATGTGGTGCGTGGTGAGTTGAATCGATCCGTCCCTTTTAGTGGGGTGGCCTGCCCTCCCTTTTATAGATCAAGGGGAGCAGGGATTACAGATGGGAGAAAGAGAAAAAACTAGAGGCAGAGAAGGTCCTTCGAAGGTGTCGGGTCTTCCTTTTCCTTTGAGCATGTCCCACTGACACGACAGACGGTGCCAGAGATAGCACGTTCGCTGATCCTGATAGGGCCGTACTCTGGCTTCGTTCAGCAAGTGGTCACGTCCCGTCCCGCCGGCGAGCGGCGTGACGCACCAGGGTGCCGAGCCACGACCCTATGGGGAGCAGATGGCGTAGAGGCCCCACGTTCGTTACTGTAGATGACATGAGTTTCCTTCTTGGACTGTAGTGGTTGTCGTATGTTTCCGTCAGGATTCGTGTCCGAGGGCAAATGCCGGCGCCCATAACACTGTAGGATAAATGTCGGCGCCCGCAACACTGTTTGGGCTCTGACATGCCTGGAAGGGCTTAAAGCGCATGTCTGGTCATATCCTGATGGTACTTCCCTGCAGGCGTGCAGGGTATGGTCCTCGGTATTGCGGTTTGTAACACCCCAGGTGTTTGTCACCAGTTAAGCAATGGGTTTGAACTCAAACACGGCATGTTAAGTGGTGATGAAGGTGTCAAGATCAAATCTACAAGAGTGAGCTCCAACTTAAGTACTTTGCATAAGCTATCATGAAAAAAAGCATAAGCTATCATGAAGAAACTATTTTAAGTACTTTGCATCATCATTATTATAACATATCCATCTAGGTAAGCACCTGTACTATAGCAATCACTTGATTAATCAATAACATCCAGTTACCAATTTAGATTTAGCATATCCCATACCATCCAGATAACCATCATTGTTCCATAATAATTACTACGATGCCGTAGCTCGAGTCAAGTGCTCACTATCCAGGAGCGATGGCGATTCAAATCGATTCCTAACCAGCTGGTGATTTATTCCTCACACAAACCATGCTTCCCCTGCCAGGGTAGCTTAGATCACCATGGACACTATTCAGGTAGCTGCGGGACAATCTAGAGCCGCAGTACCCAGGGACCGCCTGACCTACTGTGAATCGAGGCCTTTCGCCCTTGGTCTCACTCTTCGCGTCCCCTGTCATACCCCCATCGGCTGTCTGGCAATTTTCGTGTAGATCCCGCCCGAATAGTGCCACTAGCTTCATGGTCGAAAGATACTTTATTTGGCCAGCTAAATGTGAGGCATGCGTTCAACATGACAAGAGGGACGAGCAACGATCGGTCCTTAATCGACACAGACGGAAACTAACAGCACCCCAGAACCCTGTCTGGTTGCCTCCAACTTTTCCATCCGGTCTCCAATTATCCATCACACATGGTTAATTCCAGGATATCATTCTTTCCATAGCTAAATTCTTTCAGTAACCACCTATAATGTAGGTGACCGGATATCACCGATCGCTACCGGTCTAAGCAAGGTTAAGCAGTTATTCGATCCTGACCTAACAGGGTAAAAGGTAATAAGGTAGGCAAGGATAGTAATAAATGCATCAACGGTTTCAATCAACTCCTACAACTTAATGCAACAATATATAAACTCATATATATAGAAAGAATTGCTTTTATAAATTAGGAGACTTATAATGCTCCGGGGCTTGCCTGGGATCCGACACAAGTCAGTTCAGTTAGCTTGCATCGTCTTGGTGACATCTCCGGTCCTAGCACTTGCTTAGTCCTTCCATCTTCGGGATAGGTCCACCATACACCGTCTTCGGGTTCGGCTCCAACATCACGTCCTTCACGTGGTTCATCTAGCGCACCTAGATGAGATGCAAGATGCAAGTGCATGAATATGAAGAATGGTAATACAAGAGGCATCACATAAGCATTCAAGACAAACACAAGATTATGCAAGACATAGACACCAATAGCTATTTAACTAACATCACACAACTAACTATAGAGAGCAAGCACATCAAGCATGACACAAGTTTAACAAGGTCACAAGTATCATATCTTGACCATCAACAAGGGCATAAGCCACACTTAGCAACACATGGAGTAAACAACCACAACTAGCATATGTCTATTTTTGGACTGGAAACAACAACTTCATGTTTGGATCATAACTAGAGTTATACAATCCAATAGACATGCAACAAGACATTCTGGAAAGCTTATGAAATTTTCTACAATTCATCTTTAATCATCTTAGCATGATTCTTGTAACACCCCAGGTGTTTGCCACCAGTTAAGAAATGGGTTTGAGCTCAAACATGGCATATTAAGTGATGATGAAGATGTCAAGGTCCAACCTATAGAAACGAGCCCCAACCTAAACTTGGATATTGCACCTTTGCTCGCCTATAGACCCCTTTTCAAGATATATGCTTGGGTGGTGTGATTGGGATATCTTCATGTGTCTCACATCAATACCCATCTATATTGGGCACTCGAAAAGTTTCATGAAGTTTGGAATCAAAAAAGTCACATGAAATAATAAGTTATATCCTTGTTGGAATGATTTTTACTAAGTGCTTGAATTGCACTATTAAGTGAATGAGAACATGAGATGTCAACCAAACCTTGTAACCTTGCCAAAATGACTCTAGATGAACTCTACAACAAAAGTCATGAAAGGTTCATGTTGGGCAAATGCCAAGAAAATGCTCCAATGGATCAAAAAGGATAATTTAAGCTTCATCGTGATCCTACTTTGGTCAAAGTAGAACAGCAGGTTCTATACCAGTTTTGAGGTTGGACCTTAAATGAAAGTTGTAGTCCATATCATGTAGAACAAACTTTGTTTTTGGACTAAGAGCTAGATCAGCTTGGAAGTAAGTCAAATCGAGGTCACAAGATCGAATTTGCTGTTGTTTTAGCACTTGGAATTATTCCAAGTCTGGAATTCATTGTCATTAGGTTGGCATGCCACGTTCTCGAGTTTTTATTAAGCATCATGCTTTGACCCAAAAATAGAAGTTGGAGATATTTCATTAGAGAAGAGCATGTAAAAAGTTGGGTCAAGTTTGATCATGTTTTGACCAACAAATTGGAGTCCTAACCGAGCAAGGCTTAATCCTTATTAAGTTGTTGACAGTGTCAACTTTGGACTTGATTAACCACTAATCTAGTACTCTAATGACTGTACACTTTAAATAGAAAATGTAGAGCAGTTCGCGGGCTTCAAACTTTGTTTTGGGCCCGAGGTCTAAATCGGCCCAGATCTGGCCCAATCCAGCACCCACCTTGCCCACACCGACGCCCGCCACGTGCTTGGGGAAATGCCCGAACGGCGACGCATGTTGTGAATGTGGCCGCCATGCGCCCCCACCGCTGCCGCGCGTCCCACCTCCGGCCACGCGCCACCTCGCCCTCTGCTCCTCCAAAACCGTGCGCTAGAGCTGCTCTCCTCACTCCCGTGCAGCCGTCCGCCATGGCCGACGACTCAAGCTCGCTGCCGCCGCGTCCTTGCCGCTCCAAGCCCCCACGGCCGCAGCCACGTGCACCACCGCCTTTGCCTCGTCGTGCTGCACCTCGCGCGCACGCTCGCCCAAGCCATCGGCCACCGTAGCACCGCCGCCGGTAAGCCGCCGCCTCCGGTCGAGCTCCGGGCTACCGCCGCGTTTCCTTGCCTACGGCCTCCCTCCACCCAAATGGACGGTAGGACCACCTTCCTCTCACCACGCCGCCCCTCCTGCACTCCCCCGTCGGCCATGCCACGCCCCGCAGCGCTAGTGCCGCCGTCGCCCAGGCCGTCGGTGTGCGTGGCCAGGCCGCGTCGGGCCTCCGCGGAGCAAGCAAGCTGCGACCACCTACGAGTGTGCACCAACCTCCTGGTGCTTCCCCACCATTCCCCCGCCGCCGTCGGCCCTTCTCCGGCCGCCACCGGTCAATTCCGCGGCGTCCTCTGTTTCAACCTCGCGTGGAGGACCTCAGGTTCAAATTCGAGTAAAGGGGAGGGCCTAAGTGCATAACCACTGACTTATATGAATAGTGCCGTTGAGGACCTATTTGCAGTAAATTTGCTGAATCTTTGGAAATTCATAGTAATTCATAGGAAATTCGTAAAATAGCAAATGGGGACTTTTTGGAATCCTTGTGAAATTCTCCATGCATTAGATCTATAATATGGCATGTTTTAGTTTAAATATTTTGCGGTAAAAATAGATTTGTGCAGTAAGGTTGTAATGCTAGTTGAATTTGTTATTTTTCATAACTGCAGATCTAGGGCTCCAAATGAAGTGAAATTTTTGTAGCATGCTACTCATGTGATAGTTGATGTGTGGTAAAAATTTTATTGTCATTGGTTGCTGCATGAGTGAGTTATTGGTTTATCTTGCTCTCACATGATTTCTTACTTTAGCAACTTGTCCTTTTCATAGAGGTTGCTATACATATTCAAATGGAGTAAACTTTGTACATTAGACTATTGAGAGTATATGTGAGCCACTGTAATTTTTGTAGAAGTTATTGTGCACTTTTGGTATATGTTCATTAAGTCACCTTGTTATCTAAAATAAATTAAGAAATGCATTAAAAGAATTTATTTGGTCATGTACACTAGGTTTTCTGGTGTTCTTTAGTCATGTGTGACATGTTGGTAAAGTTGGTTTTGCCCAATTATGTGTTTGCAACATAAGTTAATAATTATTTTCTTGCCGATGTGGTTTATAAACAGATCTGGAAACTTAGCAAAGTTCTTCATGATAATGTGCTTTGTTGTGAAACTTGTTTATACAAAAGTTGTAGATAATTCATGTATCTAGCTTCTATTAAAATTTGGTGTCATTTGGTCTAGTAGTTTAAGAGTTACAGTTGTTTAAACTTGGGTTACAGAATTGATTGCTCTCTGTCTTGTTTAGACCAGTTTCTGTAAATGGGTATATTTGACTTAGTTAACTTAAGAATCATGCTAAGATGATTAAAGATGAATTGTAGAAAATTTCATAAGCTTTCCAGATTGTCTTGTTGCATGTCTTTTGGATTAGTACAACTCCTGTTATGAGTAAAATTAGCTGCTGCTGTTTGCAGCCTTGACTCTATGATTGTCGTGAATAACTGGTTTGTCTTGAATGCTTATGTGATGCATCTTGTGTTACCATTCATCACATTCATACACATGCATCTTGCATCTCATCTAGGTACGCTAGATGAACCACGTGAAGAACGTGATGTTGGAGCCGAACCCGACGGCGGTGTATGGAGGATCTATCCTGAAGATGGAAGGACTAAGCGAGTGCTAGGACCTGAGACGTCACCAGGACGGTGCAAGCTAACTGAACTGACTTGTGTCAGATTCCAGGCAAGCCCCGGAGCATTATAAGTCTCCTACTTTATAAAAGCAATTCTTTCTATATATATGAGTTTATATATTGTTGCATTAAATTGTAGGAGTTGATTGAAACCGTTGATGCATTTATTATTATCCTTGCCTACCTTATTACCTTTTTCCCTGTAAGGTCAGGATCAAATAACTGCTTAGCCTTGCTTAGACCGGTAGCGATCGGTGATATCCGGTCACCTACATTATAGGTGGTTACTGGAGGAATTTAGCTATGGAAAGAATGATATCCTGGAATTAACCATGTGTGATGAATAATTGGAGACCGGACGGAAAAAGTTAGAGACAACCAGACAGGGTTCTGGGGTGCTGTTAGTTTCCGTCTGTGTCGATTGAGGACCGATCGTTGCTCGTCCCTCTTGTCATGTTGAACGCATGCCTCACATTTAGCTGGCCGAATAAAGTACCTTCCGACCGCGAAGCTAGTGACACTATTTCGAGCCGGGATAAACTCGGATGCATAGACTGGTGCTGAAGAGGGTATGACGGGGACGCGAAGAGTGAGCCCAAGGTGCATCTTGGCAGTCGGGCGGTCCCTGGGTAGTGCGGTCCATGACTGTTATCCCGCGGCTACGTGGAAAGTGTCATTGGTGATCTAAGCGACCCTGACGGGGAAGCGTGGTTTGTGTGAGGAATAAATCACCAGCTGGTTAGGAATCGATTCGAATCGCCATCGCTTCTGGATAGTGAGCACTTGACTCGAGTTACGGCATCGTAGTAATTATTATGGAACAATGACGGTTATCTGGATGATATGGGATATGCTAAATCTAAATTAGTAACTGGATGTTATTGGTTAATCAAGTGATTGCTATAGTACAGGTGCTTACCTAGATGGATAGGTTATAATAAAGATGATGCAAAGTACTTAAAATGGTTTATTCATGATAACTTATGCTTTTCGCAAACGAGTCAACTAGCCCACTAAAGAAAGTCTTGCATAATCCTTGGTGTCACTTTATTTCTGGTTTACGACGGGTAAGTCTGGCTGAGTACATTCGAGTACTTATGGTTTATCCCACCTTGTTGCAGGTGAAGTTCTCGACATGTTAATGATGGTGGCTAACCGCCAGTGGGCTCGGTGATTCTATATTTACTTCTCATCTATATGCTTTTATCTGAGGATGTCACTTATACTAGCAATGTATTTGGAACTTATATTAATGTAATCATTTGAAAGCTATGTTGTTTTCTCTAATCGGTTTTAAAACCCAAACTTGTACTATTATTGTGAACCCAATTGTAATATTATTTCCGCTGTAACTCTACGTATGTGATGTGTATTTGCTTAATCACGCGATCTTGGTTGTGATGTTGATTTACCGAGGTCTTTTGAGACACTCGGCGGACTACCGGGTTTATATAAGTGAAAGTATGCGTGTGTCAACGTGTTAGCGGGGATAGCCATACTTCATCTTATATAAATTGAGCGGTTCTGTTACAATTCTCAAGTTAACTAAGTCAAATATACCCATTTACAGAAACTGGTCTAAACGAGACAGAGAGCAATCAATTATATAACCCAACTTTAAACAGCTGTAACTCTTAAACTACTTGGTCAAATGACACCAAATTTTAACAGAAGTTAGATACATGAATTATCTACAACTTTTGTATAAATAAGTTTCACAACAAAGCACATTAGCATAAAGAACTTTGCTAAATTCCTAGATCTATCCATAAACCACATCGGCAAGAAAATAATTATTAACTTATGTTGCAAACACATAATTGGGCAAAACCAACCTTACCAACATTTCACACATGACTAAAGAACACCAGAAAACATGGTGCTCACCTCTAAATAAATTTTCTTAAAGCATTTCTTAATTTATTTAGACATCAAGGTGTATTTATGAACATATACCAAAAATGCACAATAAATTCTACAAAAATTATAGTAGCTCACATATCCTCTCAATAGTCTACTGTACAAATTTCATACTATTTTCATAAGTATATCTTCCTCTATGAAAAAGACAATTTGCTATTGCAAGAAATCATGTGAGAGCGAGATAAACCAATAACTCACTCATACTTCATCCAATACTCATGAAATTTTTACCATACATCAATTATCACATGAGTAGCATGCCACAAAAATTTCACTTCGTCTGGAGCCCTAGATCTACGGTTATGGAAAATAACAAATTCAACTAGCATTACAATCTTACTGCACAAATCTATTTTTGCAGCTAAAACTTTAAACTAAAACATGCCATATTATAGATCTACTGCATAGAAAATTTCACAAGGATTCCAAAAAGTCCTGATTTACTATTTTACGATTTTTCTACTAATTACTATGAATTTTCAAAGCTGATCATTCAAATCTGTAAAAAACAGAGAAAAGGAATTGAAATCTTGCATCGGGGTCCCTGCAGAAAACATTAATTAAACTACAGCGAAGAGGTCCTCAGGAGCACTATTCAAATGAGTCATGGCTTCGCAGATGGAATCCTCCCTTTTGTCAAATTCGAGGGCGAAGTCCTTGGCGGGATTTTGGAGCAGAGGATGCGCGGGAGCTCGTCGTTGTCGGCTGGAGAAGGCTTGTCGGCGGCGTACGAATGGCGGGGGAGCACCAGTGGGTCCACGCGCACCCTAAGGTTGCCGCGGATGTCTGGGAGACGGGCCGTGGTGCCCTGGCCACGCACGCCGGCGGCATGCAGCGGCGGCGGCGGATGGCAACGCGCGGTAGGTCTCGGCTCTGCCTAGGGCTTGGGGAGGCGGTCGCGGAGCCGTAGGCATACTCGGTGGCGGCGCTGGAGGGGCTGCAGGAGAGGGAGCAGCGGCGGCAAGGGAGTTCGGCGGCGGCCATGGCGGCCGTGCTCTGGCACGCACGCGCAGGCGCCAGAGAGCGAGGGAGGCCCGACGTCGCTTCTGGAGGGCACAGGGACGCGGAGCGGAGCTAGTCAAGGATGCAGCGAGGCCGGGGCAAGGCAGTGGAGGCAGACCATGCGGCAGCGAGCAGGGGCGCATGGCGGCCACGTCCACAACACGCGTCGTTCATTGAGGCAAACTTAGTGGCGGGCGACGGTGAGGGTGAGGGGGGGAGCCGATTTTGGCCGTCTCGGGTGCGAATTGGACATTGGGCCTAAAATGAAGTTTGAAGCCCACGAACTGCCCTTCATTTTTCATTTAGAGAACATGGTCATTAGAGCTCTCCATTAGCGGTTAATCAAGCCCCAAGTTGATAGTGTCAACGACTTGACGAGGTTTACGCCTTGCTCTGCTTGTGCTCCAATTACTTGGTCCAAACATGGTCAAACTGATCCCAACATTTTGTATGTCCTTCTCCAAGATGTAAACTCCAACTTTTATTTTGGGGTCAAGTCAAGTTTCTTAACGAAAACACGAGAACGCGACATGCCAACGCCGATGACGATGAATTCCTGACTTAGAATATTTCAAAGTCTGAAAACAATCGCTGATTCAATTTTCGAGCCTCTGTTTGACTTATTTCCAAGCTGATCTGGCTATTGGTTCAAAAACAAATTTTGTTCTACTCTACTCAATCTTCGACTTTTATTTAAGGTGCAACTCCATGGCATCGCGGTAAAGCTTAAATCTGAGTTTTAGACCGATTGATGCATTTTCTTGATCTCTGCTCAACACGAACCCTTCATGACTTTTATTGTAGAGTTCAATTAGAGTCATTTGGGCAATGTAGCAAGGTTTGGTTGATGACCTATAATTCCATTCACTTGATAAAGTAATCCAAGAAAGACTTTTAACTTATCATTTCATGTGACTTCTTGATTCCAAACTTCATGAAACTTTTCCACTCATCCAGGTGGGTGGAAATTGATGTGAGGCACATGAAAGAAACACCTTCGACATTACTTAGGTGTATATCTGAAAAGGGCCAATATGCAAGCAAAGGTGTGTTGCCCGAGTTTAAGTTGGAGCTCACTCTTGTAGATTTGATCTTGACACCTTCATCACCACTTAACATGCCATGTTTGAGTTCAAACCCATTGCTTAACTGGTGACAAACACCTGGGGTGTTACACGGTTGACTTGTGTGCCCCACCTTATCTGCACATGTAGCTATGAAGGAGTACAACATAGACATCGGGAGAGGCGGAGCCAGCCCTCGGACGTCGGGCGAGGCGGAGCCAGCCCTCAGTCGTCGGGCGAGGCGGAGTCTGCCCCCGGATGTTGGGCGAGGCGGAACCTGCCCTCAGACGTCGGGCGAGGTAGAGTTTGCCCCAGACGTCGGGCGAGGCGGAGTCTCCCCCTGGACGTCGAGTGAGGCGGAGCCCAGCCCCTGGACATCGGGCGAGGCGGAGCCAGCCCTCGGTCGTCGGGCGAAGCGGAGTCTGCCCCCAGACGTCGGGCGAGGCAGAGTCCAGCCCTTGGGGTCAGGCGAGGCGGAGCCAGCCCTCAGGGGTCGGGCGAGGCGGAGCCAATCTTCAGTCGTTTGGGCAAGAAGTGTAGTTACGTTCTTGTCTGTTCGGAAGCATCAACGTTTGATGATTATTAGCTCCTCTTTGGGTACCTCAGTATTCGGTCTCCGACAACCTCGTTTCCTGAGCGAGATAGGTGTTTGAGATAAGAGATAGTCTCTGACATCTTCTCTCTTCCACATCCGAGAGGTGTTCCATGAGCCAGCTAAAGTGGCACTCGCCCTAAGCACGTATATTAGTACTAGAGGATCTGAACGGCATTGCGGGGTGGCAAGACCAGAACCCTCCCCCTCTGCGGCTGGAACTGGAATGATGAAATGTCATTGCTTGTCTTTAATCAGTGGACATCATGTCACCGCCAGTAGCTGATCAGCGATTCCTGTCTGATCGTTGGACGTCATGTCACTGCCAGCGATTCCTGTCTAACCGGTTGAAATTTGTGTCACAGTTCCGTCCTTCCGACAGGAGACCGATACTTGTTCAAAACTTCCAATAATGTTCCCTACCCTCTGCTCCAATTTGCATTCGCGCTTACGGCTTGCTTGGATGGATCATACGAAATGAATCTGATTCTAGTGATTGAATTCTAAGTCTAATTCCAAGTAGAATGGTGATGAATACGATTTCATTCTAATTTTCTTGTTTGGGTGCACCTACAAACTTTTTCTAGTAATCAGATTACAGATGACGTTCACCCTTGTTGCTTCGCTTCACCGGTATTCACTTGGCTACGCTTATCTATCTCAATCTATATATATTTAAGTGAAAACAACTAATTCAACTACTTTCTATCATAATTCACTGCAGCGTGCATGAATTAAGATGAATATGTGCAGCCAAACATGTCCTAAGTTGCTGCTGCACGTGCGCCCGTGCCGCTTGTGGATAACCACTTATCCAGACAATTGACTTTCAAAAAATAACTTATGCAGACAAACAAAAAAAAACTTATGCAGACAACCAATCATAGACTTAACAATGCATAGATGCTATATAGACGAACCAAACACCAGCTAATTGCATACACTTGTCTTGTATAAGCTATTATGTATGGCTTTATACGGGCAACCAATCAAACCTATTTTCATGTGGATGTTGTAATAGGAAGAAACTGCAGTTTTAAAACCTATAGACATGCAAAACCATGGTTTAGAAATGAGTCACGGAGTTCATAGAACTAAAGAGAAGACTACAATTTTAGAGTACTATGAATTTCAAAACCATAGTTTGTTGCATCCAAACACTTCATGGCACTCTAAAACCAAATTATTTCATAAAACCATAGTATTTTTCTAAAACTCCCCAAAATACTTTGCATCAAACATGGCAGCGAACAGGAAACTGGTGTCACCATTTTCCTGCAAGTTATCCTTCCTCCGTAACCGGTAACTCCATGACCACACAACGAAGGAGAATGCTTACATAGCATAACTCATTTCTCCACTGTATTACCATTAACAGGTAACAGATAGATCACACATTCACAGGATAGCATGAAAGCAACCGAGAATGGCAAGGGAGAGGCCCGGTGAACAGCAATTGAACAACAAACGCACCATACCATACATGTTACTGGTTAGAACGAACGCACAAACACAATGGTAAAGAGAAATCCTACAAATTAAGACTCCCAAAGCACCTCTTTTCTTTACTATCACCTTTCAGTCTTCATTGATCCTCCTGATCACTTGATGTAAGCTGATGTCTCTTGTCAAACCATCTACAGGACAATGGGTTTCATAGTCAGAATATATATAAAACATGATTATATTTTAAAAAAATATCCACAAAATGAATTTAGTACATTCATATGCTAAACAAGCACAAAGGATTTTAACTCACATTCTTATCCATTTTAAATCGAACACACAATCTCCTTAGACATACATGAATCCTTTACATTTCCATGAGGGAAAACAATCCTCATTTGGGCCTTTGTTGTAGTTACGCCTTTTTTTGTTTGTACACTGTGGCACTTTTCTCTCCTCTATTAAGGGCCTGTTTGGATGAGTTTTAGATTCTTAAAAAAAACAGTTTTTGTCTCTAGTTTCTAAAATCTGTATTTTGAGCAAAAAATGGTGGGGGTGTTTGGATCCTCCGATTTTTAAGAATCTGGCTTCATTTATTGCTCACAGGGTCACAAAAACTGGCAAAAGGTGGGTATCAACAGCTTCTTGGTTTTTAAGAATCTGTCAAAAACTAACACAAGAAACTAGACAAAAACTAGCCTATTTGGATCCCACCCAGTTTTTAAAAACCAGATTCTTAAAAACTGGAGGGGTCCAAACAGGGCCTAATATATTTGCCTGGCAGAAGTCCTGCCAACTATTTTCGAAAAAGAAGAGGGAAAAAAAGATTTACATGAATAACTTTCATTACAAGCGAATTACTCTCACATGCATTGTAAAAGAGTAAAAATGTAAACATGTAATCCATTGTCGAGACACAATAGAGGATACAGGGTGAAAACATTGACAATAACATGCATTATGATGACAACACATCTAGAGGAAAGGAACAAATTATACAATGACAAAACTATAGCTTCCTTGTGAGAGAAACTGGCAAAATACTAGCATAGGTGCACCGGGTGGTTTCATTCATTGCAGGAGCAAAACAACCCATAGATGTTCAATATTTGGTATTGCTGAACAAGAAAACAACATTGTCCAAAAAAATAGAAAACCCCTAAGACAACTGAAGTTAATTAAAAAAAGATCTCCGACAATGCGGGAGAACGAAAACCAAACCAGTAGATGTTCAATACTTAGCATTGCTAGGTGAGAAAACTACCTTGTCCAAAAAGGGGAAACTAGGTGACAACTGAAATTAAATGAAAGGAGATACTGAGTAAGTCAGTAGAAAGATTCCACGATAAAACCTATTAAATATGACTTTATGGAACTCATAAATGCACCCATTGAAATGTTATTCACAGTTGAACCAATCAGAGTTCATGTTAGGCCCGTTCAGTTCCACACCAATCAGAGTTCTTGCACATGCATGGAGTACTAAATGTAGTGAGCTAAAAAAAACTAATTAAAGTTGGTCGAGAAATCGCAAGACGAAACTTTTGAACCTAATTAGTCCATAATTAAACACTAATTACCAAATACAAACGAAATGCTACAGTGAGCCAAAATCCAAAATTTTTTGGATCTAAACGCACCCTTAAACAACATGAAGTTTCATCTCTAAATAAACGCCCTAAACTGATTAGTCATTTACAATCCATTGAAACAGGGATAACAAAATAATCACCTAACCATAAACAGATCAAATGTGATCCAGGACTTGTCAAAAAAAGGGGGAAGAAGATGATGAAGGGACTGAAACAACGATCTAATTCATACTGCATTTAAAGGTGCAAAAAAATTCATTGTGGTATAAGAAAAAGGGACCCATAATCATAAAAGACCATACTGACATAACCTAATACGTGAGCCTCTTCAGAAGCACCACATACATAATGATTCTGTCCACATGAGAAAGTTGGATATTGTACGAATCTGGGCATGCAATAATGGATTAACGGCCAGACTAAAAATCTGGTTAAAAGTAAAACTGTAATCACGTAATGCATCGTTGAGCCACAATGAGAATGCAAGGTCTACAATAAGTTATGCTAACAAGCATTATGATGATAACGCATCTAGAGGAAAAGAAAAAAGATGGTAATAACAAAAACACTAGCTTTTTTTTTCACCTAGCTGCAAGGTCTACAATATGTTTTTGTTATTACCATCTTTTTGACTTAGTATCAGTGTTTTCTCACCTAATAATGCCTTTTTTTTTACATGAATAACTTTCCTTGCAAGCGAATTACTCTCGCATGCATTGTAAAAGAGAAACTGTAAGACGAGACAATGAAGGCATACAGGGTGAAAACACTGATACTAACATGCATTATGATGACAACACATCTAGAGGAAAGTAACAAATTATATAATGACAAAACTCTAGCTTCCTTGTGAGAGAAACCGACAAAATACTAGCATAGGTGCTCCGGGTGGTAACATTCATTGCAAAAGAGCAAAAACAAGCCAATAGATGTTCAATATTTGGTACTACCTCCGTCCCAAAATATGACAAAATACTAGCATAGGTGCTTCGCGTGGTAACATTCATTGCAGAAGAGCCAAAACAAGCCAATAGATGTTCAATATTTGGTACTACCTCCGTCCCAAAATAAATCAATTCCTAGAATCACCCTAAGTCCCTAAGTCAAACTATCTTAAGAATTGACCAACTTTATAGAAAAGCGTATGATACCAAATAAGTTAGTCAAAGTTAAAATAGTTTTGACTTAGATAACTCTAGAAATTGAATTAATTTGGGACGGAGGGAGTATTGCTGAGTGAGAAAACTTTGTCCAAAAAAACAGAAAACCCCTGAGACAACCGAAGTGAATTCAGAAAAGATCTCCAACAATGCGGAGGACGAAAACCAAACTAGTAGATGTTCAATACTTAGCATTGTTAGGTGAGAAAACTACCTTGTCCAAAAAGGAAAAAAAAAACTAGGCGACAACTGAAATTAAATGAAAGGAGATCCCGAGTAAGTCAGCAGAAAGATTCCAGAATGAAACCTATTAAATTAAATATGACTTCGTGAAACTCATAAATGCACCCCATTGAACTCAAGCTACATGTTATTCACAGTTTCACACTGGTCAGAGTTCTTGGCAAAAGTTCAACAACATGAAGTTTGATCTCTAAATAAATGCCCTAAACTCATTAGTCATTTACATTCCATCGAAACAGGGATAAAAAAATTATCACCTAAACCATAAACAAATAAAATGTGGTCCTAGGGCCTGTCCAAAAAAGGGGGAAGAATATGATGAGGGACTGAAACAATGATCTGACTCATACCCCATTTAAAAGGGACAAAAAAAAGTTCATTGTGGTATAAGAAAAAGGGACCCATAATCGTAAAAGACCATACTGCCCTAACCTAATACATGAGCCTCTTCAGAAGCACTACATTCATAATGATTCTGTCCACATGAGAAAGTTGGATATTGTATGAATCAGGGTATACAATAACAGCAGAGTAAAAATCTGGTGAAAAGTAAAACTGTAATCACATAATGCATCATTGAGCCACAATGAGAAATGCAAGGTGTAGAATAAGTTATGATAACAAGCATTATGATGATAACACATCTAGAGCAAATGAACAAAGATGGTAGAGACAAAAACGCTAGCTACCTTGTGAAGAAAGCGACGGAAAGCACATAGATGCTCCCGGTGGTAACGTTGCGGAAGAGCAAAAACAAGCCAACAGATGTTCGATACTTGGCATTGCTGGGTGAGAAAACCACCTTTGCCCAAAAAGGGAAAAACTAACGTCCACTGAAGTCAACCCAAAGAAGATCTCCAGTCGTCAGCAAAAGATTCATGACAAAACCTACTAAATATTACTTAATGAAACTCACTCATAAGTGCACCCTTCATTGAATTCAAGCTACATGTTGTTCGCGCCAGTTAATTCAAGGCAAAAGTTTAACAAAAAGTTTCATCTCTTGATAATAGCCCTAGACTCAAAAGTCGTATACATTCTATCACAATAAGGAAAGCAAATTATACTATTTACCACCTGAACCATGAACAAAGCATATGTGGTCCAAGAACTAGAACAAAAAAGGATGATAAAGAAGGGACTGAAACAACCATCTTATTCATATCACATTTAAAGGGCCAAAAGATATACATTGCAGTGAAAAGGGAATTTATAGTTGTAAAAATACCATGTTAAGGTACCACTTGCCTGGCCCAACCTAATACAAGAGCCTCTTCAGAAATGCTACACACATAATCATCCTGTTCACATAGTTATGAATCAGGGTATACAATAAAGGCTGGAGTTAAAATAGGTGGAAGGAACCAGAGGAGTGCACCAACTAAAGAAAGACAATTTTCCCTCATAGTTCAATTGTCCAGTTTGATTCCTTACCTAGTGTTGTGAAATATGAGGCTCACATATTCATCCTAACTAAGAAACTAACTTAAGAGAATTTCCATAAAACAGTGTAAGATACCCAAACTTACCTGAATCTTACACATTTGAGGATGACTTACTAAACAATCAAGTTGAAAATTTCATAATATCACAATTCACAACTAGGTTGGTTGGCTTGCCGAATGGCGCTGCATGGCCCAGTTGCAATCTAGCAGAGAGAATCAAGTCTCTCTATAGTCATTGAATCATAGCATAAAATATTCATATGCGCCATATCTCAGAATTTTGATATGCAATCTATGAATCAATCATTATCAGGATAAATCAAACTCAAAGCTGGATGCCTTTATTTTTAATTTTTGCAAGAAATAGTATTACCGAAATATTCCTAGTTTGCAATTGCCAGTAGTCACACATATCCTATGTTATCATCATTTCATAGCTTGTTGCACCAAATTTTCACATACAAAAATTCAAAGTGATAACAAGGGCGGGAAGGCTGCCTTACCCAATTAGCCCTTGCAGCATTGCTATTGTCCGGCTGCCGCTGGTCCAGGCCAGTTGGAGCCACCAGCACCACCTCCAAGCTCTTCCATCCACTCCTTGAAGAACTCTGGATCATAACCACCCTCCTCATCCTCCTCCCGGTCATGATTGCCTTCTTCAAATCCCCCTTCCTCCATAGCATCAATGGTGGACTCTGTAGGTCCTGTCACCACATCCTTGTTTGGCTTAGTGATTGCCGGCGTGTGGCCTTCAAAGAGCGCGAGATGACCGAAGAGCTTGTCCTTGCGGGAGAAGGTGGTGCCGCAGGAGCAGCGCCACTGTGACTCCTCCCCGCAGTGGCGGAGGTGGCTGCGGAGGTCGGCCAGGACAGCGAAGCGCTTCTTGCCGCCACAGCGCTCGCAGGCGTAGAGCTTGGGGCAGTGGCTGCGCCGGAAGTGGTTCCGCGCGCACACCGCCGACTTGAGCGGGCGGAAGCGGCGGTGCGCGCGGTTCCTGTTGCAGCCCTCGAAGGGGCAGGAGAAGCGCACGTTGCCGCCAGCGGGCGGCTTGGGCGGCTGGCCCTGGCCGTGGGCAGGGCGGGAGAGCGCGTCGAGGGTCTTGAAGCGGTCGCCGTGGGCGCGCATGTGCATCCTGAGGTTGGCGTCGCGGCGGAAGCCCTTGCCGCAGATCTCGCAGAAGTGGACGTGCTCCGCTAGCAGCTCGGCGGCGTCGAGCTCCACGACCTCGTAGCCGCCGCCGTCGCCCTTGGCGGCCTCTAGTAGGGGTTGCTGCTCTTGGGCGGAGGCGGCGGCCACAGCGGGGATCTCTCGGACGGGAGCTGCGGGAGAAGGAGCGGCGGAGGGAGGAGGTGGGGCGGGGAAGGGGACGGAGGAAGCGAGGAGCTCGGCGGCGTTGAGGACGACGAGTTGGGCGGCGGTGGAGATCTCGGAGGAGACGGATTGGATGTCGGCGTAGGAGAGGGGCCGGGCCTCGCCCGAGATGGAGGCGGAGATACGGCCCCGGACGGCGGCCATGCGGTCCCCGAGGGCAGCCAGACGGAGGAGGGCGGCCCGGGGGTCCACGTCCGTTGCTCCTCCACCCCCTCCGCCGCCGCCGCCGCCGCCGCCCATGATGGCGTCAGCGAGTTCGCCGCCCGGCATGGTCAGCAAAGGCGGGGCCGTGGCAGCCCTTGACGCGATGGTGCTGCTGCTGCGTCTGCCGGCGACCTGGTTGCTACCGGTGGAGTCCATCACCGGCCACCGAGTAGTATCCAAGCTGGATTGGCACGACACGACGCGCTTTGCTGCTGCTGACTGTGACTGCTGAGCGTGCTGCCTTTTGCGTGCAAGCCCTCTCCACTTGTGAAATTTACGGTTGCGGTGGGCACTCGAGACACTTTCGGCTTGCATTTTTTAAAGGTGTCGCGTCACAAATATGTACAGAAAGGATGCACACGGTTTGGCAAATTTGACTTTTGAGGCCATCCGGTTTGTTTTTTTATTGTAGAATTATAATGGCTACATTTATTCATTTATTTATTTATGCGCAAAATGGTCAGCAATTTTTTGTTGGATGAGAGTACGTGGGTTACCCCGAAAGGGTACTTTACAACAGGGCTCGTTCGCCTGGTTTGGACGGAGCACTGTTTGCGGAGGAATTTCACTGTTTATGGATGGTTTCCTTATAAATTTCTATAGAGTCCTCCAAATTCCTCCAAGCGAACGGGGCCATGAAAGTGTGGGTTACAAATTACAACGTGTTATACCGTGTCCATGTTTTTTTATAATTTAATACCTTATCAATATTGGAAATTTAATATATATATTTTTTTGTACCATTGAATGTTTGACACATGCATAAAATATTAAATATAGACTCAAAAATAACTAATTACATAGTTTCCGACTAATTTAAGAGACGAATCTTTTAAGCCTAATTAGTAAATGATCCGACAATGTAGTGCTACAGCAACACATGTGCTAATGACGGATTAATTAGGCTTAATAAATTCGTCTCGCGGATTACTGATGGATTCTGTAATTTATTTTTTTATTAGTATCTGAATGTTAGAATAATAGGCAATTTCCATGTAATTTTAATTCCATAATTTAACAGCATGATGATGACATATAAAGAAATATTAATCATTGAAATCATGACATTGATTATATCATTGGTGAAAATACATGCTAGATCATGTATCATGTGAAACATATGAAAATAAAAAACATGTGAATTCGATTCATAAATCATAACAGAGAGAAACTGGCATGATATACATCTCATATTTGCAACAAGCATAAGGCTACATATGAAGCAACATGACTGTAACAATAAAGCACATACGCAAAGCATATATTTAACAGAAACAAACATAAGACATCTCTTAAAACGGCAATTCTGAACATATAGAATAAACTGAGAGAATATGAAATGATCATACCCTCCCGTCCGTGATTCCGAAGTCGACATGCTGCTGTACTCGAAGAAATCGGGAAGAAGACGACGTACGGACGTACGGAGACGGAGACTCTTGGGCAGTCGCGTAGACGCTCCCCAAAAACCTAATTGCCGATCCCCCGTGCAAGGTCCCAAACGACAAGGGCTTCGGAGGCACCTGCCCTCTCGCTCCCCCGTGCGCACAGAGTTACAAGATGAGGAAAGCTATCGAGCAACTGAACCCTGTTTCTGGAATATGTTCTCTCTTTTTATCTGGAGTTGGAAGAATCGCAAGGGAAGCCGAGAAGCCTCGGAGGCATGCGCCGGGAAGATCGAGAGACTCAGGGAGATCAAGCGTCAGGTCGAGTTAGTGGGTGCTAAAAATTAACACACCACACCACGCCCGCCCGCCCGCCCTCCCGCCCGCCTGCCACGCCACGCCACGGCCGGCGGCGGCGGCGGTGGCGCGCGCGCGCGCGTGTGGCACGCCCTTGTCCGTTTCTCAACCTCTCAAATTAGACGGATCCATTCAAATCATTTAAGTTGAGTCAACATCCTTTTAACTTCCAATCCGGTACAAATAATAATACCCACAATTACAAGCCATATAGTTATAATTTATTAGATATATAAATGGGCCTAGCCCATAATAAATCCAACAATCCCCACCAAACTCTAGGGTTTGTAACTGTATAGTTCCAGAATCACAATTTTTTGATATACCAGTGTTTCGATGGAGACTGTTAAGTTGAACATCCACCTAGAATAAGAGTTTCACTCAGTCACAACTGAACAATGGACTATGCCTTGAATTGACAGTTTTGTGTGAGGTGAGATTCACTCAAGTCCTTTGCTGGTACTAGGTTGCAACAAGCATCCCCGCTGTTTGAAGCATATAAGTCACACTTCTATGCCTTTCATGAGTGTTTAGGGATAACCCAGGTCCCATAGACTGTGACCAGCAGTCTGACTCATATAGGTGTACTTCTCAAAAGATGTTCTATAGGACAACATCTCATCTTTATAAGACTCTCGAAATACATTAAGGTAAACACCATCCTGCCTTACAGAAAGAAAGATATGCATCAGAGATAGGTTCATAGGGAACTTTCCTCTCAATCTACTTATAGCTTGTTTCACCACTCTACTTCACGGGGTCTCTGATCACATAGAGCAGGTTACCACTACAGTAGACTTTCACGTGGGTCTCATACCCATCTCTCTCGATGCACTTTCTATCACATTTCGTGATAGTTCCTTAGTGAATTGATCTGCCAGATTATTCGACGTGTGGACATAGTCCAACGTTATAACTCCGGAGGTTTTCAACTTTCTGACAGTCTTTAAACTTCTTTTAACATGCCTTGTGGACTTCATGTTATTCCTGGAACTATTGACCTTTGTAATCACAGTCTGGTGGTCACAGTTCATTGAGATAGCCGGTATCGGTTTTTCAACTACCGGTAAATCCAACAGGAAATCACGAAGCCACTCGGCCTCAGCTCCAGCAGTGTCCAATGCAGTGAGTTATGCTTCCGTTGTAGACTTCGTTAAGATAGTCTGCTTGCAAGACTTCTAGGAAACAGTGCCACCTGCAAGCAGAAACACATATCCGCTCATGGCATACAGCTCATCAGCATCAGAAATCCAGTTGGCATCACAATAGCCTTCCAGCACTTTTGGATGTCCAGTATAATAAATACCATAAGTCATAGTACCTTTTAGATAACGCAATACTCTCTCAAGAGCACGCCAGTGATCATCTCCTAGGTTTGACACAAATCGGCTCAGCTTGCTCACAGCATATGAGATGTCAGGCCTTGTCGCACTCGCAAGGTACATGAGTGAGCCAATGATCTGGGAGTACGTCAGTTGATCCCTTGCTATTCTTCGATTTTTCCTCAATAGCGCGCTAGGATCATAAGGCGTGGGAGCAGGATCACAGTCACTAAAACCAAAGCGACTTAATACCTTTTCCACATAGTGGGACTGTAACAGAGTTACCCCACCATCACCTTCTCTAATAAGCTTGATGTTTAAAATAACATTAGCTTCTCCCAAATCTTTCATTTCAAAATTGCTCGATAGAAGTTTCTTTACTTCCTTAATCACATTGAGATTTGTTCCAAAGATCAGGATGTCATCAACATATAGGCACAGCATAACAGCTTCACCCCCACCATATCGATAATACACACATGTGTCAGCTTCATTCACAAAGAAACCGTTAGATGTTAAAGTATTATCAAACCTTTCATGCCATTGCTTAGGTGCTTGTTTTAGGCCATATAATGATTTTAACAACCTGCACACCTTGTTCTCTTGACCATCCGCAATGAACCCTTCTGGCTGATCCATATAGATCTCCTCTTCTAACTCTCCATTCAGGAAAGCTATCTTAACATCCATCTGATGAATGATAAGACCATAAGAGGCAGCCACGACAATTAAGGTGCGAATTGTAGTCAATCGAGCAACTGGTGAATAGGTGTCAAAGAAATCTTCACCCTCTTTTTGAGTATATCCTTTGGCCACAAGCCTTGCCTTGTACCTCTCAATTGTACCATCAGGTCTAAGCTTTTTCTTGAAAATCCATTTACAACCTATAGGTTGACAACCATAAGGACGGTCAACGACCTCCCAAGTTCCATTAGACATAATAGAATCCATCTCACTCCTTACTGCTTCCTTCCACAAGTCAGCATCAGGAGAAGAATATGCCTCTCTAATGGTGGTTGGTATGTCTTCCACAAGGTACACTAAATAGTCATCACCAAAGGATTTTGCAACCCTCTGTCTCTTGCTCTTTCGAGTGACATAGTGTCATCCTCCTTAGGGATGTGTACATGAGATTCTTCAGCATGATCTATTGGAATAGACAGTTCGTGTTCATGGGGAATTATAGTCTCATGACTTGTTTCACTAGATGTATTCTTCATTGGGAATTCATTCTCAAAGAATGTAGCGTCTCTAGATTCCATGATTGTATCAACATACATATCAGGAACTTCATATTTTATAATTAAGAACCTATAACCAACGCTGTGAAATGCATAACCAAGGAAAATACAATCAACAGTTTTAGGCCCAAGTTTACGCTTTTTGTTGATTGACACATTTACTTTAGCCAAGCAACCCCAAGTGCGCAAATATGAGAGATTTAATCTTCTCTTTTCCCATTCCTCAAATGGTGTGATCTCTTTATTCTTTGTTGGAACTCTATTCAGGACATGACATGCTATCAAAATCGCCTCACCCCACCATTCCTTGGATAATCCCGCTGTACTCAACATGGCATTCACTAACTCTGTTAGAGTGCGGTTTTTCCTTTCAGCAATCCCATTGGATTGTGGTGAGAATGGCGGTGTCCTCTCGTGAACAATACCATGTTCCACACAAAACTCATCGAAGACATTAGAGAAATATTCTCCACCTCGATCGGACCTTAACCGCTTTATTTTCCTCTCAAGTTGGTTCTCAACTTCAGCTTTATAGGTCTTAAAATAATTAAACGCTTCATCTTTTGTTTTTAAGAGATACACATAGCAAAACCTGGTGGAGTCATCTATAAACGTGAGGAAGTATCTTTTACTGCCTTTAGTCAAAATTCCATTCATTTCGCACAAATCAGAATGGACAAGTTCTAGAGGTGCTAAATTCCTCGCCTCAGCAGCCTTGTGAGGCTTACGGGGTTATTTTGATTCAACACATACATGGCACTTAGACTTTTTGACCAAATTGAATTTAGGAATTAAATTTAGATTTGCTAACCGCATAAGACAGCCAAAACTTGCATGACAGAAACGTGAATGCCATAAATCAGACTCATCAGAAATATTAACACAATTCACCATTTTATTACACACATCATGCAGTGATAAGCGGAACAAGCCTCCGCAATCATATCCTTTACCAACAAAGGAACCATGTTTCGACACAACACATTTATTCGACTCTAGAACAATTTTGTAGCCATCTCGACTTAGCATAGATGCACTAACAAGATTCTTCTTGATGGAGGGCACATGTTGCACGCTCTTCAATGGCACCGTCTTTCCCGAAGTAAACTTCAGAATGACCGTACCAACACCAAGAACATGAGCACGCGACACATTTCCCATCAACAAGGCGCCAGACCTCTCGACCTGGTAGGAAGAAAACAGAGAAACATCAGCACATACATGAATATTTGCACCACTATCCATCCACCACTCAGGTGAATTACATACTGAAAGAACAAATGGTAAAGAATTACCATACCCAATTGCTCCTTCTCCAGTATCAGTAGTGACAACATTTGCTAATTTTTTTTCCTGCTTGAACTTACGCTCAGAACACTCACTTGCCCAAAGGTTGTTTCAACGCCACAAACAAAGCAAACCTCCATCTCTCTTGTTGTTCTTCTTCTTTTTAAACTGTCTTTGTTTGAGCAGGCTTTGTTGTGTTCTCTTGCTTGTTACGGTTTTTCTTCTTTTTATACTTGCGGAATCCGAGTTTCTCTTACATGTACCACATTAGCGAGAGAGGTCTCAACACTCTTTCCATTGTCTTTTGCTCTAGCTCTCTCCTCAACATCAAGAGTACCAATGAGCTCTTCAACATTGAACTCTTGTCTCTTATGTTTGAGTGAGGTAGCAAAGTCCTTCCAAGAAGGTGGTAACTTGGCGATTATACCGCCAGCCACAAACTTGTCAGGTAAGACACATGGAAAGAGCTCAAGTTCCTTAGCTAGTGCACGAATCTCATGAGCTCGTTTCTACTACTGGATCGGTTCTCAACCATCTTGTAGTCATACAAATTGTTCCATGAGATACTGACTCGCTATCAAAGATCGATAACTCCAAACTTTCCCACAAGTGCATCCCATAACTCTTTCCTCAGAGGAAGGATGATATAGCTTTTCTGGAATTTTGGATCAAGTGCGCTAATCACTGCACCTCGAAAGAGGTTGTCATCAGCCTTAAACTTAGCCTCATCCTCAGAAGGCAAGTTAGCAGGTTTGCCATCAGAGATATGATAACATGACATTGCAGTGAGCCACAATTCCATCTTAGTTTTTCAAACCAAGAAGTTTTTACCATCAAAAGGATCAGGCTTTAACACAGCAGCAAAACCTCTGCAGAAAAATGCCTAAATTTAGGTTTTTGGATTGTTAGAATAATAGGCAATTTCCATGTCATTTTAATTCCATAATTTAACAACATGATGATGACATATAAAGAAATATTAATCATTGAAATCATGACATTGATTATATCCATGGTGAAAATACATGCTAGATCATGTATCATGTGAAACATATGAAAATAAAAAATATGTGAATTTGATTCATAAATCATAACAGAGAGAAACTGGCATGATATACATCTCATATTTGCAACAAGCATAAGGCTACATATGAAGCAACATGACTGTAACAATAAAGCACATACGCAGAGCATATATTTAACAGAAACAGACATAAGACATCTCTTAAAACGGCAATTCTGGACATATGGAATAAACTGAGAGAAGATGAAATGATCATACCCTCCCGTCCGTGATTCCGAAGTCGACATGCTGCTGTACTTGAAGAAATCGGGAAGAAGACGGCGTACGGACGTACGGAGACGGAGACTCTTGGGCAGTCGCGTAGACGCTCCCCAAAAACCTAATTGCCGATCCCCTGTGCAAGGTCCCGAACGACAAGGGCTTTGGAGGCACTCTGCCTCTCGCTCCTCCGTATGCAGCAGAGAGTTACGAGATGAGGAAAGCTATCGAGCAAGCTGAACCCATTTCTGGAATATGTTCTCTCTTTTTATCTGGAGTTGGAAGAATCGCAAGGGAAGCCGAGAAGCCTCGGAGGCATGCGCCGGGAAGATCGAGAGACTCAGGGAGATCAAGCGTCAGGTCGAGTTAGTGGGTGCTAAAAATTAACACACCACGCCCGCAGGGAGATCAAGCGTCAGGTTGAGTTAGTGGGTGCTAAAAATTAACACACCATGCCCGCCTGCCACGGCCCGAGCCCGGCCCGACCCGGCCGGCGGCGGCGGCGCGCGCGTGTGGCACGCCCTTGTCCGTTTCTCAACCTTTCAAATTAGACGGATCCATTCCAATCATTTAAGTTGAGTCAACGTCCTTTTAACTTCCAATCCGGTACAAATAATAATACCCACAATTACAAGCCATAGAGTTATAATTTATTAGATATATAAATGGGCCTAGCCCATAATAAATTCAACACTGAACACCTAATACAACATTCGATGTGACACTCTAAAACTTTACACGCTAGATTTAAATAAGGCCTCGGTGGAAGAGTTCTCGCAAGTCGGCAGTGCATCTCTTGGAAGGTTTTCCTGCTGCTCCGCGTGCCGTGAGTCAGGTGGAGTGGACAAAGCACCGGAGACGCCGAGAGGGAAGAAAAGGTGCTGGGTTGGTTTGGAGCTGGGCCACACCACCTCCTCCAACGTTTCAACGATCTCAGCTAATCTACGGAATGCAAGGTCCCGTGCATCGGTGCATGCTGATTAGGAGGCATGAACGCCTTCAAAGTGTTTTTTAGCGTAACCGGCACCATAGAATGCCAATTTCCATTGCATCCTGTAGGAGGAGAAAACAGATAAGGGCCCTCTGGGAGTGCTGGGCAATAAGCTTTTGTGTCAACACTAAGGAGAGCACAGGAGGGGAACATGAGCCACGACGCAGCACACGTGAGCGGCGGCCCAACACTCGAGTCCAAGGCCCAGAGTGGCAAGACCCATCGACCAGCAAGACAGGTGGCGTGAGTGAGTAGCTTATTAGCTGTAGAGGCAGAGGAAGAGAGGGTATCAATCAAACAACAACAATTGTATCTACTATTCTAAGCACTCCTCTGATCTAAGAACTCCGATCTATTCCCAATTCCCTTGCTCTGCTGTTCTTCTTCTCTTTCCCAATTGCTTGTGCTTACATCTGGTATCAGCAGCCAGCGCGTCTTCCGCACAATTTGTTTTGATTCCATTGATTGAGTCGCAAACGCCTTCGGTTGTCGAGTTCGATTTAAGTCCAGCAGATCTCGAATTCTGTAATTCCCAGGCACGCGCTCGATCTGGTTTCGAAGTCGTGATCTGGATCACTCCGCCGCCACCCAAACACCCGCACTACACACGCTTCACTCGAAGCCGCGGCGCCATGAATCCTGATTCCAAGTGGATCCTCGACGAGATGCACCGCCTGTTCGCGAAGCAGAAGACAAGCTTCGACGCACGCTTCACCGAGGCGGATCGGAAGCTCGATTCGCGCTTCGACGACAGCAACCGCGCGCTGGAGAAGCGCTTCACCGAGGTGGAGGAATCCGTCACCAAACACTTCACCGATCTTGATGACTCCCTCACCAAGCGACTCGCCGACTCAGATCTCAACTGGGAGCGGCGCATCACCGACTCCGAGGTGCGCCGTGTCAGAGCAGCTCCAGGAGACCTTCGTCTCCGCCGTCGCCAAGTCCACCGGTAACCTAGAAAGTTGGCGCCAAGAGTTTGAAGGCGCAGTGGATGACCTCAAGCCGAAGATGAGCAAGCTCACCAAGTACATGGATCAATCTGTCCTCGACAACCCATTAGCGTCGAGTGGACAGATCTCCTGGTCACCACGCCAGCCGTCGCGCGCTCACCTGCCGGCATCACGGCTGCTCGGTGTGATTTGTTCGGTTCTTTCGATGTAAAAAAACTTTATTGTTAGAAAACTGAGAGTCGATCGGTGCTTACAAATTTCCAGAACCGACACATTCGGTGTTCGGTTCTTCAGCACGGTGTTTGATGTTCACCGAACACAACCGATCAGTACTGCAGCACAATGATACAGGATCTTCACATCCGTGGTGCTAGAGCCTGCGTGCGCCCATGCACCTGCAGCCTCGCACTACTCAAAGCTTGATGTCATCGCGCCCTCGGAGCCAAATGTGTCATGCCCTCGTCGCCTGAGGCACCGCATCGCTACGCCATTTCACCCTCCGCCGCCACAACTGACGTGGTCACACTAGGGCTAGGGGTCCTAGACGGGAGACGAGAGTCATGACGAGTCAGGGAGTGTGACGCTGCTGTGGGAATGTTGGGGTCAGGGAATGGGGGTAAGTTTTCTTTAGATTCTCAAACTTTATTAACTAGTCTGAAAATAAGATGAACACACGCCCTCCGGCGGACTGATAAACCAGACATGCCTACCTACTGCCTCGTACAGGGAGCCTCACGCTAGCCGATGAGCATCTCCATTAGGGCCTTGTTTAGATGGGTGTTAGAAATCAGTATTTGGCATTGTAGCATTTTCGTTTGTATTTGATAATTATTGTCCAATCATGGCCTAACTAGGCTCAAAAGATTTGTCTCGTAATTTACAATCAAACTGTGTAATTAGTTATTTTTTTATCTACATTTAATACTCCATGCATGTGTCTAAAGACTTGATGTGATAGAGAGAGAGTGAAAAAACTTACGATCTAAACATCCGACCTTCGTGGACAAACTCAACTGAAGTGAAACTTTCTTCTCGTGCCTTGATCTCTTGAACAACATGGCTATAAGGCTCAAAGCATGCGCCTCGGATATTTCTAACAACTGTGATATTATCACAAGCCACCCTGATTTTTTGTTGCACATCAAATCCGATGCCAGTGCTAGTCTTTCTCTACACGCCACTGCCTCCATGATTTTAGGATCAGAAGTGCCTTTAGTTAGGGCAGATCCCATCCAAAATCCAAAAATAAATTCTCCATCACATCAAATCTTGCGGCACATACATGGAGCATTAAGTGTAAATAAAAAGAATAACTAATTGCACAGTTTGCCCGTAATTGACGAGACGAATCTTTTAAGCCTAAATAGTCCATAATTGGACAATTTTTGTCAAATACAAACGAAAGTGCTACAGTAGCCAAAAGCCAAAAAAATTCGCATCTAAACGGGGCCTTACCACAACCGAAGCCCCAATGAACCTGCCCGAGGAGTCCCTTGCCACCACCGAAGCTGATGCCTTGCTCGAGTTTTACCTAAACAAGCCCGCGGTGGTTTCCCGAAGGAAACAACGTCCACGTCACCCAAAAAAAAACTACCGTTGGATCTCGGGTTCGATGGACCAGATCTGCTCAATCGGATTCTACTGTGCCTAGCTTCTACTTGCTCCGTGCTGCTTTTGTTCACCTCCCTATGATTTGGGGTAGCTTCTTCAGAATCCGCCAGCTTTAGGTTTCTGACCGATCTGGATCCATTGAAACAGATATATATCCATCCGCCTCTTCTTCCCACGCTTTTCCTCGACTGGCTCCTCCTCCCCGACCCCGACGCCTCTCCTTCCCCATCTTCCGCCACTCCTCCCAAGACCACGCCGCCAGCAGCTCGCGCCCCGCCCCCCTCCCCCTGCTCATCTATTCATCCTTCCTCCCCTTCCCCACTCCTCTATTCATCCTTCCTCTCTTGATCTCGACGCTGTCTCTCTCAAGGCCGCAGGCCGAGGGTGCTGTGGCACACTGCTAAGTTAGGGCCCGCCCATGTTGGCGGCAGTCTGGCGAGGCGGACCCCAGCAAGTGATCGGGCGAAGCGGCCCCTGGCGCCCGACGCGGAGGGAAGGCGTGGCTGGTGGGTCCAGCGCCGAAAGGTCAAGGGCGCGACCCAAGACGACCAAACCTCACGACGATGGCTTCAGCGCGAGAGCTCCAGTGAAGCCGCTCTCTCTTGCTCCTCCTCTCCTTGGCTTGCTAAAACACTATCTATTTTTTCTACAAACCCTACCTATCTTTGCTACAGGAAAACCTAGCTCCTGTTCCGCTTTCATTTCGGAAGGAATGAAGCTACTGAAGTGTCGGCGCAATGATTTGAGCAACGATCGTGGAGGTACGTATTCCTTGGACATATTTTATTTATACTGAGTTCTCTATTCATTTTGTTTCAATTCCACATTTAGTTTACTATTTAGCTTGACCAACTCAGATTTATTTATTTTTTACCAAATTTATACTAAAATGTTCCAGGTGCTCGAGACCTTTTCCGAGACAACATTCAAAGACCACACTATTCATTAAAAAAGTCCATGGTTAAGGGTGTATGCGGTTAGTATAAAATATTTTTACCATTATGCATTGATGTTTGTAGATGTATTTAATACAAGATAATAGGACGAAATAATTTTTTTAAAGATACCATGAAATTCTAGAGGTTTTCTTCTCTTAACAATGGTTGCTATATTGAGTACTACCTACTTCTATTGACCCACCTACGTCCAAATACTCTACTACTATGGCTTGGTTGTAGACTGCCTCTTATTTCATAAGACCCTTTATATAGAGTGTTCCTTTACACGGTGGTACCGCCTACAGCCCAAAAAATATCTTAGGGCAAACAGATTACATGTTGCGCCTTTCTAATTTATGTACGTCAACATATATTTTGTTGCCTTCAGTTTATGATGGAAAAGTATTTTGTCCTATGTGTTTTCATTATTTTCCTTCCTTTTCTAGATAAGGCATTCAGCTTACACTTATATGGTACCAACCATGTCCTATGTGTTTTCATTAAATACTATCTAGCTTGCCTACTCGCTAGGGATACGAGGTAGACATGCTTCTTCATGTTAATTTACTTCCAATAGTGAATCTCGGTCTTCGACAGTTTGAGCTAACTTTGTTTCTTTTGTTGTCCTTTTGATTTAGAGTTCTTGGTTAGCCTTGAAGAAGAAATATGGAGCAGTTGTTTTTGCTTTTGCTTTGCTGCTTGAATAGGAACCACGCTTGAAGTTCGCATCGGGCTGCCTCTTCAACAACAATGTGAAGTTTTGTATGCCTTGATATAGACCTACACCAATGAAAGTAGACCAACTCAACTAAGCTTATGGATTTCACTCTCGTATGTGTTAGCACTCTTACGACCATGATATTTTATTTAGTTGCACATGATATATCATATTGATCCCTAATTCCATTAGTCTTTCTATCCGTAATTTTACCTAGCCTAATAGTTCCTTTTGTTTTTTATGGCCAACAAATGCGACTGGGAAGAGTATAATTGGAGTGCTTCAGTTCACATTTAGCAAACAAGGTAACCTCCAATTCATATTGCTCCTCTATTTCATGTAGTATCTCAGTTGAGTTGTTTGGGTATTAAAAAATAGAAACTCGATAAATATTTTTCCTTATAAATTTCCTGTCATTTTACCATGTCTAAACTTTGACGCTCATGTTTCTCACATCCCTCAACCAAGGCAGCAAATTGGCGAGCGGAACTACAGCTATGATTCAAGCAGTCCCATGAATGCAACCCTTCTGAATCCAGGTCTCTGTCTGATGCCCCCTAGCTACTTTCCCCTCCATCTCCCTTTCCTGTGTTTCTGTGATTAGAAAAAGAGAGGATTCAAGAGTTCTCATGGAAAAATTTATGAATAAAATGGGTTACTGATTACACGAATTGATGGCTTCCATTCCAAAGCTCAATCAGTTAGCTCTTTTTTTTCTCAAAACAACGCAGAAAAGCTCTGTATCGTTTCGTTAAGAAGAATCCATTAGCTCTTGAATTGAAACCAATTTATTTAGTCAGATTTGGGGGACACGAATCGTTTATATGGCCATGCATTTTTCCTCACAAAATTTGAGTTAAAGTTTCTTGATATGCAATGTTCCAAAAGAATAATTATTCTGTCATTTGGCTTTAGCTTCCCATGGGCAAGTAATACTTATGGTAATGACCAGCCTCAACTACTACAAAGATATTGAGTTAGGGATATCCTATGAGCCACATTTGTTCCAAGACATCAATATTGTATTTTATGGACCGCCTAATTTTACATATGTGCTCTCATCGGTCAAGTTATTAGCAAGTGCCATGCGTAAATTTTATAGATTCGATTTACTGGTACCAACCAAGAGCCAATTCGACATTAGATTTTCTGTACTTCAAATTCGACATTTTGTTTCCCTAAATGTCATAATGAAAGGTCAGATGTATGTCATGGTCAGCTTAGTTATGGAGAGAGTATTGGCTCAGCTATGTCAATTATCCTTATATGAGCTTCTATGAATTTTTTTACTAACTTGCCCAACCATTTAAAGGACCGATCATCTACACACACCTATTCGATTTGTAGTGGGAGCCAACAGACTGAGGCAATATGCGCGGATGTGGCTTCCATCTATTCGATTGGTAATTGAATTGTCGTACGGTTGAATTACTTCGCATATCTGTCTTTCTGTTGATTTACTATAGCTTTCAGTTTGATCCAACGAAATTGGCCAAACCCATCTTGTATTGAGGTGTCTCGAATATTGGTTCATCCTGTTGGTGTATTGAACCTAATATTTTGAGTGATCCACAAATTCTTTTATGATGATGTAGATTACTATTGCATATGCTACGCTCTTTTGAGAATATGTGGTTCTATTTTGCCAACTTCATATTCTACTATGGGCTAGAGCAAATTTATGCATGCTTACATTCTTCTAAAGAGTAACTGCTTTTCTATTAATTAACGGTAAATGTCGAGAGACAATCGATACCTCGGCGACCATCTAATTCGAATTATATCCATTCTTTGGAATTATTCAGCGAAAATTCCTTAAACAAATTTCAGCCTCTGGTGCTTTGCATGCTCCTGTTTTGTCATAGGAAGTCAGCAGCTACCTCACATTGCTAATTTCTAATTCCAAAACCTGTCTACCAGTTTGATTCTTAGTTCGATATCCATAGGTAACCTTACTTTGTAGTTATGCTAAAACTATGCTTTCTTGGACAAAAAGGATGGCCACAGTTAAGCGATACAAATTCTTTCCTTTTTTTTTTCTTGATTGATTATGTTCCTGCAGGAGTGGTGCCCTGAGAACAAGATGGCATGGCCGCTTCATTTTTTGCAGTGACGCGTAAGGTTACATTTTGCAACTCAAAGACACTGCCGTTGCCTTGCTATCTCAGGTTCTCTTTGCAACTCAAAGACACTGCCATTGCCTTACCATCTCGGTGTTCTCTGTACATAGCAAAAGTTAGCCTATTTAGAACCTTCGCCGTGGACTTGGTGTTTGTATATTAATATCACCGCTTCAAGTATACTTACCGCTCTATTCTGTAATGTTAGTAAATAACGTTCTCCTCTTTAGCTTCTTCGGTCACAAAAAAAATACCATAGATATTAACAATCGACAAATCAAACATTAGGAGCAGCACATATTGGAGCCTCGAAACAAATGGTTTGTCATTGATCAATATCTGCTGGATCCCACTTCAGATTTACCTGTGTATACTTTTCCTAGGCTTCTTCTATCCTTTTGTGCGCTTATCCAAGGGAGTCCTAATGAAGGTTGCCATGAACTGATCCCAAAAAAATTTGAAGAAGAGGCGACCACCATGATCTCCATTGTCATGAACTAATCCCAAAAAGGCTGAAGTAGAGGAGACCACCATGATCTCCATAACCATAAATGTAAGCGACATATGCTTGTGTAGCTGATTGAACATATTCTGAGGACCATGTGTATGCCAAGGATAGTCTATTATTCTAAAGATTCTTCTATGTACGTCAGCGCTTTTCTTCATTGTATTGCTATGCTGTGTCAGGGATGAGTAAAGGACCCATACTTTTTTCCTAGGTCTTCGATTCATGATATTACTAGATCCATGAACCATTTTAGTTTCATACCTGTATTGCGCAATTAAACATTTACAATTCAGTCCTATATTGATCCATCTCTCAGCCCATAGCGTGTTGTCGTTATTCTTGGACAATAGAAATAGTCAATGTGTAACATTCTCAGTATGCTCATTGCATAACAAAAAACTACATAGACAAAGTTATGCTTTCCTATTGCAATTATTATTGTTCTTTATTTTTCTTGTGCTCATGTTTATAGACTTCTCAATTTCCTTTGGTTGTGCACATGTCAACTTGGTCAGCTATCTATTAATTGCAATGGACCTGCCATCATTCCTTTCAGGTTAGAACTAGCTTGATTAAAAGTGGATGCAAAACTGCTCAGAGAGTAATTGATGAATTCATAAGAGCAATAGGCTTTGACCCCGTCGGGGGACAAATCTTGGTCCTGCATTGGACAAAACACAGGTTAAAAGAAGGATCTGCCAATTAACATTGGTACCTTCCCCTTCTGATTGTTTTTGGTGTTTGGTGTTTGAAAATGTTCAAAAGTCAAAGAAGTGCAGTGTTTTCTGCAAGTTGTTTACTCAAATTTCGTTTTGATTACTTGAGGTTGGTGAAGAGTATCCCTAGAGAAGAGATATATGGGTTTTGATGAACTTTTTGCCTATTTGTTTCAGTATTTGTAGAAAGAAAGCTTACAAATACAACAATGTAGCACATAAAAATGGACCCAGGGCCAATAAATAGTTCCAAACATACAATTTTAGTGTTATTCCAAATTAGCTCTGGTCAATAGTTAATTTTCATTATTGGTGGCATCGATTGTTAAGAGACATTTGCAAGTTCTCTGTTATTTTCTTATTCTTAAATGTTGGTATTAGTGAGAATGTAATTTCAGCAATTAATCCATACGAAGACTTTGACCAACTAAAAGTTACTATACTCGATAGTGATTATTATCCTCTGCATATTTGTTTCTATTATGTATGTAAACTCGGAAGAAGCTATATGTAATGCTTGGAAAGGATCTCTGTTCGGACAATTTTGCCAACCGATAGGTAATTTCCTTTATGGTCATCGCATAAGATTGTTGCGTATAAGTTGCATTGCATCAATGAAGTTATGATAAAAATATTATCACCGTTGGAGTCTAATATGATTATTACCCCAATGCTTAGACTGCGCTCTATCACAAACTAATGATTTATGCAATGTGAGTGCACAATATATCACTTGAGAACGTGCTTTCATTTTCCTGTCAAAGACTACGAAAACTCTAATTCTATTCAAATGCTAAAGAAGTGAATCATCATTGCTCGGATCGCTTGGATCACTCGACCTCAAGATGTAAGCTGCGAAGGTAAAATACATGCTTCACATCTATTTTTTAGTTAGTTCCTTTATTTTAGATCGTCGCTCAAATCTGAAATTGGTTATTTAGAGACTTCCATGCAACCTATCACACTAAAAAAATATGCTACGTATTCTCCTTTGAATTCTTTCAGTCAACCACCAACCAGGTTTCACAAAATGATTTAGCCTCATTGATGATGCTCTTTTTTTTATAAACTAACCATGGTGGAATGCTATATTAAAATGATGAGGCTTCCAATTTTGGTCTCTGCTCAAGTAGCACAATTCATGTAGACATAGCCCAAACATTTTCGTATGTATATCATACCTGTCATTGTTGGCTTTCATAGCCTTAATCTTATTATATCAACAGGGGACGTTCTGAATAAGGAAGGTTCTTTGCGCTATAAGAAAAATAGCTTTTCCTTTTTAACAAAAGAAACATCCATCCTAATATTTTTATGTACCCCATCCAAATGAGTCTTCACGATTTTGTCTTTGCGCCTAAGGCAAAGTCTAATATTTTTAGGCTAGGTTCAAAAAGATTTGTTGAAGCGGCTTCCCAGCGAAGTTGCTTCTCATCTTAACTACTAAGACAGATATTTGTACACACACATGAGTAGGGACCAAAACAATAAAAAAACAGGTCATGAGGGGAGCCAAAACAACAACAAAAACAGGTCACGAGGATAACGACAGCTTAGAGTTGATTCCTACTTAGAGTTGTACACTGATTCTTTTTTTGTAAGATTGACTCTATAGAGAAACATTTGATATCCCTTTCATGCTACACTTAATGTTCCTATTAGTTCAGGCAAGATAAATCTTGCTATTAGTTTCAGATTAATAAGTTTTGAGTTCATTCTTATTTTTTGCGTTGGGGTGTACTGGGTTTCATGGTCATGTTAGCTGCTTCCCGTCTTTTAGGTAAGAAGAACAAGCAATATTAGTCAAATCCTTTGATTTGGTTGCAACTGGTTTCTTTTCCTTTGCCGTGACTAACGGCAGCTAAGAGGTTTGAACCTCCGCTACCAGTTTTTTTTGTTGTGTACTTACAGTTTGGTTCGACTTTCAAAAACTCTGTTCAATAACTAAATAGAAGTAAAATAATCGAGAGAGTAATTGTGATGCAGTTGAAATGGTGCATCAGGATGCTTAAAATTGTGAAGGTCACTTTCATGCAATAGTGAATACTCTATTATGTTTTTTGAGTGTCAGTGTTTCAATATTTTTGTGTCAAAGACAAATTTCGCTTTATTAATATTAGATTGCCTATACTCGGTTTCACTATTCTCTCGTCTCACAAGTGATTGCATCAAACCGGTTTTCTTGATTAGCAGCTAGAACAAGTATTCAGGTGAGTAGGTTCAGAAAAAATGGAAGGAGCTATCTCGGCATGTTAGTTTTTCAGTACTTTTGATCTCTAATTCTTTGTGTACATAGGTAAATAGTTTTAGTAATTGTCATCTCGGTTTTGTCAGTATGGTAGCTTTTGCAAATTGTAACTGTATGATTTGGTAGCTTTTGCAAATTGTAACTGTATGATTTTTTTAATATCAAATTTAGATGGAGCTCATCACGTGAACTTGAACATCAGCGTGACCATAACAATGTATTTTCCATTAATGTTGATTATTCTATCTTTCATTTCATTTGTATCTCTTTTAGTCAAATGAGTATTTACTTATTTTTTGCAAGATTTTCTCTCTGCTGCACATGTAAAGCTGATGGTGGAATTGTTGCTACACGTGAGGAGGTCACATATTTGATTAGATCTGGTTGTCGATTGTTGTAATTTCATTCACTCTTTATTGTTTTATTTTTCGGTAAAATCTGGGTGTAATTGCCTTCCTTTATCTACCAGATTTTGCTCTGCTTTCAGGAAACTAGGCATCATGTAATGATTGGATATAAATCTGATTAATGGACTGAAAAAATCATCCGGAAGATATATAGTGGCTCCCAGATACTGCTGCACGGGCGCGCGAAGGCGCGCGCCCTTCGCGCGCCCTGATACTAGTTCTTTGATATGGTGGCATCGACATTTATTTTCATGAAGCCCACTGGTGGAGGGATCCATGGAGCCTTCTGTACATTCTGGCGTTGATGACAATATCCCCAGAGGTGTTGTCTGTTTCACAAGTTCCAGATCCGACAAGAAACTCTTAACAAAACAGTGCGTGGATAGAGGGCTCTGACAGGATTCTCATAAACTGCTTGCCTCTTCGCGTACCAAATTGCCCACAAAGTAACCAGTACCCGTAGAAGATCTTCATGCTTCAAGGTAGTTATTATAGTGGGTAAGTGACTAGATGCCTGTGTTGATTAAGTGGGGTTGTGGGACGGGCTAAAAGGGACTATGGGCCATTTATCGGCTATGCGGTGGTATGCCTTTGCTCCTCTGTAATTTTAATTTTAGTTCGGTAGTACGGAGACTCGGTTCGGTGTGCCATGAAAACCGATACCGAAGCTGATAGCAGAAGCTGGCAGAAATGCAAAACGACACCGAACCGAAAAACCAAAAAATGACACTTCATTTTGGTTCGACGATCGATTTTCGGTGCAAATGTGCTCAGCCCTAGAGGCTAAAGGCTTCCGGCTGCAAATCTAAATATATTACAACCCGGAGTCACAAAATTATTATCTAAGGGACTAAGAGTACATTTAGACCTTTTTTTTAATTGCACAATGTACACACTGATGTCCATAAACACACGCTTATAATCAATCCTATGAACATGGACACGTACGCCGGCTCTATGAGTACCTCTAAAGAATGAGCCGGTATTGACAGTAAAAAATGTACCAACATGGGATATGGGCATCCCAACGAGTTCCTAGCATCAAGGAAGTGTTGGAAATTATTTGGGGCGACAAGCAAGAAAGAAACGAGCAAAACAGAAGGAGAACAGCTCCAGGCTCGACAAAGTCGGCTCGGCCGGCTTGCTAAGACGGCTTAGCAGGTTCTTCGCCTTAAGAAGTTAAGAGTCAGGCTTAGTCGACTGCCTCCTGTGCCGGTCGGGCTGCAGTGCCCAGACCAGAGGAAGCCGGCTTACCCGAGTCCCTAGCTGGCTAAGCTAACTTTCCGGCCGTGTCCAAACGGTTTGGTTTCGCAATCGGTTTTGACTCTATTTTTTGCGTGGAAACTTGGATAACGCGTTTTGGACTTGTTTTGGACTGGGATAAGACCACCCTCTCTCTCTATATGAGATGATCATGGCCGATTGATCCCAAGTCCCAATCGTCAAAAACACATCTACTACACCCATTTACCTTTTCCTCTCTATCTTGTTATTCGTCACGTCTCTCAACGAGATTTGACAGCGTTCTAGGTGGACTTGGACTTGCCGATCCTAGGACCCCCTTCACGTGCTCCTCCCCAACGGGTCTTCTTGGGAGGTGTTCAGGAGTTTATCAGACGAAGAACGGGCTCTACATCAGCCTAACCGGCCTCTAGATCGATTTCGTCGATTCGTTATGCGTTCAAGGTCGTGTGTCGACTGCGGGTGTACTAGCCCTTGTTGGTGTGTGACCCGGATCCTATTCGGCGTCAACAGCCGGCAAATCTCTATTGTCAATTGACATGTCACCGGCCACTGAAACAACAATGTCATGAAATTATGAAATAAAATCTAGATTATTATAATCCATATTGCAGTAATTAAAAATCTATCCAAACGTGTTTTAATTAAATATTTTCTTCTCATACAGGATAGAATCTATATCTAATAATAAAGAGATAAAATTTCAACTTATTTTTTTCGTCCCTCCATTTTTTGGTCCATCTCGGATCTCTCTGACCGAGCTATCCCTAGGAATCCTAATCTAAATAGATTCCTCCACTCCTGAAAAACCCAAATAGAAATAGAAATCCTAATCAAATAGAAAAAGATAAGAATCGTTTGATCTATTTTCCTATTTTTTATCTACGAGGATGTTCAATTTTATTATTATTTTGAAGACATCAATTTTATTATTATTTTTATGTCATACGGATTCCAGTTTCTTTCTCTTTTTTTTACGTACAATTTCATGTCCAATGTCCTACGTTTTCAGTTTTCTTTTTTTTTTCAGGGTTCGGTTTCCGTTTTTCTGTCTTACCTTTTTTTTTCTTTCCTTTCCATGTTACGTTTCCTTTAGTTTCCCTTGTTTCTCTCTTCTTTTACCTTTTCTTTTGTCACATTTGGAGTCCGAACGTTAACTTCCCAGTCACTTTTACGAGTCCTAATCTAAATAGATTTCTTCACTCCTGGATATCCTGAATAGAAATAAAATCCAAATCCAAATCCAAATCCAAATAGAAAAGAATAAAAATCGTTTGATCTTTTTTTCTTATCTTTTATCTACGAGGATGCTTAATTTTACAGAATTGCTATAAGTCAGTCGGTTGATTTAGCCCCTGCGACATGCGCTTTTGGTGGCGCCAGATCAGGAATCGCACGGTAGTGGTGCTCTGTCAGTTGGTCGCGCGAGACGGGCTGCCGGTCCCCACCACATGCTCGCGCTCCAGCGTTCCAGGTCCGATCGTCCAGAATACACGCACGTACGTCCGTGGTTGGTCCGTGTACGCCTGCGTCTACGCCCGTGTATAGCTCCAGCGGAATACACGCAGTATGTACCGTGTACGCCCAGCCCACATGTATATTTGCATTTTTTCTAAAATTTGTGAACAATTTGATGATATTTATGAACAATTTGATATATATTTCTCTGATATCTGGAATCCATAGAAGTAATTTGTAAAATTTTCTAAAAAATTGACATATATTTGTGTTATTCTCAAATTACACCATCCATTAAATTACGCTGAACAAGTTATTGTAATATAGTAATAATTTAATGTAAATATAGGTAGAAGACAGTGTAAGTGTATGGGAAAAATTCAGTTGATAGCAGGGACAAAAACAACCGAATGTCACGTTGACATATCCTAATTTTATTATTATCTTTTATGTCATACGGTTTCCAGTTTCTTTCTCTTTTTTAGCGTACAATTTCATGTTCCAATGTCGTATGTTTTCTGTTTTCTTTTTTGCTTTCAGGGTTCGATTTCCGTTTTTCCGTCTTACTTTTTTCCTTTCCTTTCCATGGTATTGGTCCTGTTCGTTTGTCTTATGAACCGTATTAATTGAACGAACGAACGATGTTTTTCTCTCACAATAAATCAACGAACAATACTTTCAGTCATGACTTTTCAGCACAGCGAACATGGCCTATGTTTCTTTTAGTTTTCCTTGTCCATTTCTTCTTTTACCTTTTCTTTTGTCACATTTAGAGTGCGAACGTTGACTTCCCAGTCACTTTTTCGGTTTGATTTTTTGTTTTTTAATGTTTTCCATAAAAATAAAAAAAATATAATATTATGGATCTTTTAAACTTTTGATCCTGTTTTTAGAAAAAGAGAGATTTTCACTTCGAAGATATTAATATAATTTTAATTATTAAAAATTATCTTATTATAACCAATTGAATATTTTTTTAACTAATCAAAGTTTGAAATAAAATCTTGACCACTTTATTTTCCGATCTGTTCTAAATAAATATGTCTGTAAACTATATATATATATATATATATATGTTTATATATGTACCAGTACAATCCTCTATGAAGGTTACATGTGAAAAATTTAAAGAGGTCGCCCGTCATAATCTTCTGCAGATAGACCAGTCCTTGATTATAGATCCACAAAGAAAGTCATAGAACTCGATATTTATAACTATATCAATGCATAAATAGTATGAAAATATTTATGTGTGTTCGCCGTTCGGGAATGCCCTTGTAGCGACCCGCGCCTCTCCTTCGCCCGTGAGATTGCTCTCGCAAACACATAGTGCTGCAAACCTCCTACCACTGGACCTTTCACGTAAAGAGTAAGAGACCGGGGCATCTTCGTAAATTCGCCAAGCCTCATTGACTTTGCTAGCTATTGGCTCCACGCCGACGAGGGCGACTGGGCCCGGGCTCCGTTTAATGTCCATTTACTCTTGAATTTATTGTGTCCTCTAGAGCACCATACTTTCACATGTTTCTTGCTCGCTTCCTGTGGAACACCCCCGGCCTCCGCCCTCACAGGCCTCCGTCGAGGGTCCGGAGACAGAGTGTAATCCCCAAGATGTTCTTTGTAATGAGAGAAAACAAAACTACCAAAATTGCATTTTAAATTTGATAATAACTTAATATGACATTATTGTATTATTGCTAACATTTATTAGCTTATACTATGGATATCATGGTCATCGTATAACATAAATTATATCTTTTATTTTTTATAGAAAAGGTAAACTATAAATAGTTATATACTATTTATGTCGCTGTTTTTCGTGAATATTTGATAGTTTTTTCTCCCGTTGCAACGTACGGGCACATTTGCTAGTACTTAAATAAAATACTAGAGAGGGATAGGCCCATTTTCAGTACAATACATGTAATTAGTTGACTCTTCGGAGAGGAACATTTCTCTTTACTTCTTTATTACTATTATTTTTTGAGCAGGGCGGATAGAGTACATCGCACCATCAAGTCAAGTCAAATCAAAGAGAAAGAAACCCATGGAGTCGGAGACGGGGAGATCGTCGGAAATAGAAAAGCATGAATTAAAATGGGCCTCTGTTCTTCGCACGTCCTCTCCAAAGGCACCTAAACGGGCCCTGACATATACATACGGGCCTTACCCCTAAGGTCTTGCACGGCCATAAATCCCAGTCCTGGGATAGCGAACATCTAGTTTGTGTCGTTTTGCCTCCAGGGGAGGCTTTTTTACTTGCGTTATTATGGTAGTCTGTTAGTTTTTTGTGATGTGAGTGAAGCTATTTATATAGACGTTGGCGTTTGGTAACGTAATCGGAACGTGTTCATGATCTCGTTTAGATCGTGTTGGGCCGCGATCAGGTTACCCCATAATTAGATACGCGTATACGCGTGCTTGGGAAGCCTGCCTGATAGCTGGCTCTGGCTACCACCTCAGCGTAACGTGGCTGTGACACCATATTTGTCTGTCCCCTTGGTTTCGTCGTCTCCAGCGAGCAAAAACCAATCCAGCAGTATGTCCTTCACGGTGCAAGCGGCCGCACAAGTAGGAATGCAGGTAGGGCATCCAATGGGTGGTTCATTTTGTTGTGTTTCGAGTGGACGACTGCCCATGACCATGAGCTAAACGCTAACGAAAAGCAATACCTAGTAGCCGTACGGTGACAGGTCACGGTGGGGAAAAAAGACGTGGTTCGCTGAAACGGTACGGCGGAGCTCCATCACCTTCAGGTCTTTATATATGTTTGACTTGTACCACCCATGCTTACTACTACTCCGTAGTATATATGTTTGACTTGTACCACCCACCAAGAGGTGGCTTCCCGTTCCCAGGCTCGGTTTCTTACAATCCTGAGCTTCTTCTTGCATGGGCAGCATCCGCCATATCCGCAATTCCGCGGCGTGGACCATGCATGCTGCATCCAGCCTAGTACATACCACAGAGAAGAAAGGGAGAGCACAGGGGCATGGGGGCACCGTTTCACAAAATGACGAGAACACGCGCGAGTGCTGAGTGCACGCACATACATTGCACGTCTGAGCTGTCTGTCACAAAAAGCCACATATGCCACTTGGATGCCCATCCTGCTGGCAGATCTTTTATACTCCCTCCGTCCTTAAATATTTGTCGCTTTCGCTTACTGAAAAACAATTTTAACAAAATATATATTAAAAAATATTAATATTTATGGTATATAATTGGTATCATTGGAAAAAAATCTTTGAATCTAGTTTTTTTTAATAAATTTATTTGAAGATATAAATGTTGCACGTATTTTTTATAAATCGAGTCAAACTTGTGGCACCAAAACCGAAAACGATAAATAATTTGGGACAGAGGGAGCATATGATTATATATGTGTGCTCTCACTCTATTTCGTGACAACCAAGCCCATGCGGTGATAGAGAGAGACAACAATTTAGCACGCCTGAAACTGGAAGATCTTATTTAGCATGATAAATATAGTATTTTTATATGAATTTGATCAAACTTCAGATCGTTTGACCCAACATCATTTTAGAATTGCAAAGCATTCTTTATAGGATGGAGTAGTTTGTGAGCAAACTTTAAGAAACTAATAGCCTGTTTGGATCCATTCACACTGAAAGTTAACTAGGGCTTGTTCGGCTGGTATTAAAGCCGGCTGATAAGTCGGCTGAAGCTGTTTTGTTGTGAGAAAAAAATACTATAGATTCTAGATGATAAGCCAGCTGATAAGTTCAAGCGAACAGGCTCTCGAGATGGTCTATGTTTGTCTTGAGTCTAAATTTAGATATTTTTAGGAAAAAGAGGACTCCACCAGGTATTGTATCCGGTAATCCGAAACAAGAAGCCATGTATCCCGTACTTCTCGCTATCTAGAAATAGCACGCGCGCGGCAGCTTGCTATTCCTCTTCACTCCGTGAATTTTTGTACTGTGCTCCCCTCCCCGCATTAATATCTATTGTCGCTATCCACAAATGACATGTTTTCAAATATACAAGGAGTAAAATAGCTAGGCTGTTGCAGAGTTTTTATTTTTTTAGGACTTTTTTTTATTTTATACAATGGCTAAAACAAGGAATTTGGCTATTAGTTTTGGATAAACTCTTGGAGTTGCTCTAATAGCTAATAGCTGCTAATTTTTAGCTAGCTAGCTATTTTTTAGCAGGGGCTTTTTGGATCCACCTGCTAATAGGTGGTTGAATAATGAGTTCAAGGTGTATATGAACTATTAGCATCTATTAGCAACTCCAATTCTACTAATTAAACTAATAGTTAGCAACCTCTAACTAATAATTAGCAGGTCCTTTGGATCTACTGGTCCTAGTTCTGGCTACTAATTTTTAGCGCCAAAGGATCCAACAGGCCCTAATTCCGTGAACACCTAAGCTACGCGCCCGTGACATGATCGTGTGTTCATGATTATCCGAATCTAGGCGGCCGGCTGCGTGCAAAGCAAAGCCAAAGCTATTTTGCTGCCTGCAGTCATGGGGGAGAGGAACTAGGTAACAAAACATGAGAATGGACGTGCGTGTGCATCACCGGGGAAACGAGTGGTCGAGCTGCAAACAACGCCGCCATGTGGTCCTAACGCGCGCGATTCTCACCACACGCTACGCTCGCACAGCTGATGAAGGGGTCGGCGTCGGGGTCGGGGCTAGGAGAAACTGATTGAGACGCTGGAGAGTAGTGACCGGGAAAGCTTAGCTGAGGCCGGGGCAAACCCACATGCCACATGCCACTTCTTGGACCCATTCTCTCTGATCTCGTGGCTTTTTGTTTATGGTCCCGTTCGCTGGTCTGAAACTTGGCTGAAACTGACTGGTTTTGTGAGAGAGAAACACTGTAGCGGTTGGTTGATGAATAGTGTTCTGTGAGGGTGTTCAGCCGGCTGGTAAAACCAGCGAACACGCCCTATGTTTCCATCGTCAGTGACAGTGAATAAATGAAGGAAGCATTTCACACCACGAATGGTCAGTGAACTGAACAAAATCGATTTATTCACCACATAATCAATTCACACTGAACTGTGTTCATCTCAAATTCTCAATCCACAAAAATGATCCACACTAACAATGTCAACCTAGTTCATCTCAAGCAAGAATTGAACGAACTAAGGGTTCGATAGCAAGACGACAAAACTAAACTGATATGAAACAGAGGTTCAGTTCCTCGTGAAGACACTTTCAGTCTCAAGATTTTAAGAAAATTCAGTATTTAGATAGACAGTTTTAGAAAATACATACAGCATGTTCACATTCACATTCAAACTAGCATCATGTTCACAATTATAACATCAGGAGATATATATATATATATATATATATATATATATATATATATATATATATAATATATATAATGCTATTCTGCAGCTGGCCATAGAATAACTTATTTTATAGCCACCTTAATTTACGATAATATTTGTACCAATTTACGATAACATGATTATGCATTTACGATACTCATGTTACTATAACTCACGATGATATTTACCATAATGTTATAGTAAATCACTTAGCAAGGAGTTATTGTAGTCTGGTAAATTAGCATGGTAATTATCGTAACTTAGAGTGGCCACAGAATAAGTTATTCTATGGCCAGTTGCAGAACAGTAGTTCTATATATATATATATATATATATATATATATATATATATATATATATTCAGTAGCCAGCTCCAAAATAAGTTATTCTGTAGCCACCTCCATTTACGATAATTTTATATACTAATTTACGATAATGTCAATACATATTTACGATAGTTGGGGTACTATAACACATGGTGATATTTATCATAATGTTATAGTAAACCAATTAGTAAGGAGTTATTATAATCTCGTAAATTAACATAGTAATTATCGTAATTCAAAGTGGCTACAGAATAAGTTATTTTGTAGCCAGTTATGTGGTAGTATTTCGATATATATATATATGCTTTTAGACCAAATTGCCACTAAGTCATAAAAATAATGATAAATGGAACAGTAGCACCACAGCTGGAATCCTGTTCACATTAATAAAGCCATCACAAAGTACACATGCACCTAAAATTTATTATTTTCATACGATTTTTTTCTAATTTAAGTTTGAATCTCAACTTTTATACATCAGTACATATATGGATGCACTATGGATATAGCAAGTTTTAAATTTTTTGAAAGACCATAGTATGATTTTTTAAATAGTTTGCATGATTACACCTAAGATGTGGTTTACACCTCGTATTTTTTTGGGAAGATAGAGGGTGGGGCGCTTTTCGGAAAAGTAACATCACGGAGATGATTCCCAAACTCGCGTTGTATATGCTCTAATGCTCCATCTATTTTTTTTTTTTACTTTTACGTTGGTCAAGATGTGAAGTGAATGAGAAGGCCCTAGTGATTTATGGTGTCTTCTACTAGTGGGCACTTACTATCCCACACGTAACTTAATCCTTCCCTAGTAATTTCTCCAAAAGTCCACAACTGACACATCACTTTTCGGAGACAGAGAAGCTCTTTCTCTAGTAATTTCTCCAAAAGTTCACAACTGACACATCACTTTTTTGAGACATAGAAGCTACACTTGACATAGACGAACAACAATAGCTCATGGATTAGGCGGGATAGAGACCAAATCAAATGCATCCTAAATATTTTTTCTTTTAGACCAACTGTCAGTCGGTATAGAAATCTAAATTGACCGTTGGCTTGTCAGCGATTAAAAGCCGATGTATCGTCTAAAAAAAATGGCCCGAACTCCACCCCTGCCCGCACTACTTTCAAAGTCTCACATGCAAATTTTAGCCTGACCCACCACTATGTCAGACCCTAGACTCAGGCCCCGTTTAGTTGGGCTGTGGTTTTTAGAAAAGCTGCTGTGAGCTGTGGGCTTTGGAAAAGCAGCTATAAAAAAACAACAATGGAAAAAGCAGAAGACCGTTTGGTTAGTGTAGCTGTGAACTGTAGGCTGTGTAAAAAATACCTATAACGCCCCTGATGGCCTGGGGTCAGTTTATATGCAAATTGCTTGTAACGAAATAATGTGTTCACTAAGTTGCTTGTAAATGACTAATTTAGAAAGAAAAAAATAAATTTTCTAAGTTTTTCATCTATCAAAGTGATTGGTCCATAACTAGAACAATATCCATGAAAGGGCTTATACAATAATAATGCTATCCCTAAACATAACTATCCTCATCTCCACTAACCAAAGCATCAGCTATCCTAGCAAGAATGGTATTTATGGATTCCTCATTCTCCACATCCTCACTCTCATCTCCTTGTGTTTTGTGTCGTGGCACTTGTATGTTGTACCAAGTAATTCTCATCAGCATCACATCTCTCAAACTCCTCATCATCAATTTGCTATCACGGATAAAATTATGCAATGCAAGACAAGCCGTAATGATATGCTTCTGAGTAATAGATGAGAAACTTTGGTATGCCCTTTAAAATACGCCACTTCTCCTTCAAGACTCGAAAAGACCTTTCAATGACATTGCGAAGTGATGAATGCAAGAAATTGAACATCTCGTATTTTCCTTGAGGAGGCCCTGAATGATTCCAAAATTCTGGTATATGGTGCGTGCTTCCTTTGAAAGGTGCAAGATACCCAATTCGATTTGGGTAACCCGAGTCCATAAGATAATATTTTCCTACAAAATCCAAGTTAGTAAGGTACATAATAATAAGTATTGCTAACTTAATGAAGGTACCATGTATACCTTTAGGAGGCATGGGAAATGAAGGAAAATTTGCCAATGCATGATTGAGGATACGCATGTCATGTGCAGAACCTGGCCATCCGGTAAACACAAAGGTAAACCTCATGTCAAAGTCACAAATAGCTATCACATTCTGAGATGTATATCCATGATGGCACATATGGTTAGCCACTTCGTCCACTGGCACTACCACTGGAACATGTGAACCATCTATTGCTTCTATTGCGCCTTTGAAGTATGGCAAAAAACGATCCTCTCTCACCCTTTCATGCTCCATAGTAAAAGTAGGATCTCTCGGCTTAATATTGTCCTTAGCTAACTTGCGCAAACACTTCATGAAACTTGGTGTGAACTGTCCAAAGTGATCACGTGAAACGATTCTTAGCTTGTGAAAATGATTGTGGAGGAGCAGGGTGACCTGGCGCGCCCTTGGCTATGGCTGGCGGCCACGCTGGGATCGGTGCTGGTGGGATAGGTGGCCGGTGCTACACCTCATGAGGCGGGCGCGGACATCGAAAGGTATGGCGGCGGGGAAAGGGATGGCGTCGGGAGTCTCAAAGGGGAAGGATGGCGCCGGAGTCTCAAAGCGGGCATGTGACCGACCACCAGGCGGGACTAGTGGGCTGCCGATCGGCCGGAGATCGGCCGCCTGTGGATGGAGGCGGACCGCCAAACCCTAGCCTTGCAGGTCACGGACGCCACGCGACGGAAGAGGCGGCGACGGGAGAAACAGACCGAGCGAATCGTTTTCTTTCCATCATAACCAGTGGCAGGTGGGTAATTTTGGGGCTCAAAAGCTAGTGAAAGCAGGGAGAGTGGTGCTTTTGGATTTGTACTACAGTGAAAGCTGCTTTTGGGCAAACGCTCATATGGCTTTTAGGCCCTTAGGTTGCCCTTTTGCTTTTGCAAAAGCAAAAGCAGGTTGGAAAGCCCAACCAAACATGGCCTCATTTTGCTCTAGCCCCAAATCACCCACCACAGCACCCTGCTCTCTCTTGCACTGCCGCGCGCGTAGCACCACCGCGCTCCCAAAAATCGGTGGTGCTCTCCACCTCTCCTCCTAAGCCCGTGCTCCCTCGCCCTCCTCTCCTCTACGCGCCGCCGCAAGTTCGGCTAGGCTCTCGATTTCGACTGCATGCCCCTCACCAACCTTGAATCAGCAGTCAAATTTCATGCCCCTTCCCCTCGATCCTCGCTGCTCTCATTCACCTCCACCTCCCAAACCTCGCCGCCCCATTCACCCCCACTCAAGCAGCCGCACCCCTAGCTCTAGTGCTTATTGTACCCAAATTTATTTGTATTCTTCTTAAACATATAGACCAGGTCCTATGTCGTACTCCTGGTTACTACAGTGGCAGTTTGTTGAAATTTCTCTATTAAACAATTATGTGTATAGGAGTCTACATTTTTAATGAAAATATAATGCTTACAATTAAACCATAAATCTAGGTATCTAATGTCATAATGTTTAGTCCAAAATTTATCTAAAATGGCAACTTAAATAATTTTTAGTGAGTATTAGTATTTATTTGAAATAAATTGTTAATATCATTGTATGTACTTCATGATTCGTTAAGGAAGTATTTTCATAATTGCTAAACCATGGAAATATACGATTATAGCTCATGCATGCTTGTATACTTGGTTACATGATACATAGTGGCACAGAGTATTATGTTTAGTTTAAATTAGTTTTTTTTAAATATAGTAATAGTGGCAGAAATGGACATTTTAAATGTACGTTAGGAGCACATTATGATTTTTTTTCATAATAGTATATGTATGTGATTTAGATGTATATTTAAGCACTTTTCCTATACTTCAGTCGCCTGAATTTTGTGTCTGTTGTTCAAGCGATGTTCAATGATGAAATTTGCGATGTTCACATGGTATACATGTGATATTCTATAATGTATTTTACAATGTTCACGTACATACGATAGTCGCCTGAATTTGTGTTTGCTGTTCAGGCAAGTGTGGTGATGTTCGCGTAGTGTACATGTAATGTTCTATGATGTATTTTGTGATATTCGCATAGTATACACGTGATGTTCTATGGCTGTCGCCTCAAGAAAAATCTATATTTCAGGCACCTGAAATATAGCAAATCTCATATTTAAGGGGTTATTTTCATATTAGTTTATTTTTAAAAATGAAAGACATGGGTATTTAGATGTAAATGTAAATGTTACTTTATATTATGTTCACATTAAGTGATAATTTAGATGTAAATTTAGGAGTTATTTTTTTTATCTTTCATAATAGCAATGGTGAATAACTTAGATATAGGTTTAGGGTGAATTATTCTTCATCATGGAAAAGGTGGATAATTATAAAAAATACAATCGATTCCACGGCTGTTATTTTCAAAGATAACTAGAATATATCTAAATAATGGCTGATGATGTTCCTTTTTACGATAATTCCTAGGATTAATATCATCTAGCTAGTAGGAAATTCCCCCTGACATGGAGGATTAGGCTTCAAAAGGTGTCGCCAATCAGGAGTAGCAAGATTCCGGACATGAGATAGACCATATATAGCTAGGTAAGACACGTAACCTATCATTTTTTGTTGCAACGTTCTAAGAGTCCACAGCTAGCTACAGTATCCCGAACAGCAGCTGCAGGTCTCTCGATCGACCTGGATGGATCGTCGCCAGAAATGGATCGCTGGAATCGTCTTGTTCTTTCTTGTTCTTGTTCCTGTTCCTGTTCCTGTTCCGTAACGGATTAATTAATCAGTAATCAGCCATCCCGATGGCGACAGAATGAAAGAGATCGGCAGTGTCAATCGCGGGCAAATAGTTTTTCTTTTCCTTTTTCCAACGACAGGACAGCTGCGACGAAGACCCAGGAACATGTGGTAAACTTTTCCTAGTACTGCTGGCAAACGTGATGGGGAGCTCTCGTTATTATAAAAATTTTGCTTGCTTGTGTCAATAGGGAAGCCAGAAATTTTTAGAAATCTAAACGATTCTTATTGTACATAAATATTTATCTATAATATGAAGAAAATTTTCTTTACACTCTGTCGGCAAGCCCGGGAGGGTCGCCGGGCGGTGGCTCCGCTGGTGCCTCACGTGATGTTGTTCATAACGAGAGAGCAATTTGTGACGCAAGAAAAACGTCGTGGCAGAACAATAATAGTTAGACTCATGGTAAAATTCTATCCAAAAAGTTATACTCTCTCCTCCTTCGAAGCACCTAGCACCCGGACGCCCGGCGTGAGCGCGCGTCCAGACGCACCTCGGTGCCGTTCGATTCGATCTCGGCGCACCTACCACGAACCGTCTGATCCAGAGCCCGTAACATAACGATTCAATCCTGACTAACCACCCGCAACGTAACGATTCGATTGAGAGCGATACGAGCGAGAGTGCCCGCCCAGGCTGGTTGTGGCAACCCGTTCCCTACAGCGCCGCCATCCGCGCTGCGCCCCCTGTCCCTCACCACGTCCCGTTCCCCACGGTGCCTCTGTCCACGTTCCCCACCGCACCCCCGTTACCCCACCGTGCCCCGCTCCCCACCGCGCCCCGTCCCAAAGAGCACAAAACACTTTCAAGTGCAACATCGCAAAAAGATATAGTGCAACAAATGGGTTATAAATGCTGCAACTTCACAGAGCTATGTAGTGCAACAACGAAAAAATATACTGCAACATAGGAAATTATGTAATGCAACATTGAAAAATTTGTACTGCAATATCTGAAATAAGGTAATTTCAATAATTAAGATCCCCTGTTGCAACAATCCCAACATTAGAAAATAGGACCTACTGCAACACAAGAAATCACCATTGTAACATAAAAAATCATCTGTTGCAACATCCAAAAATACTCCCTTGCAACACAGAGAAACAACGAAAAATCCTTTTATGCAACACATGAAAACACCTATTGCAACATATAAAATCATCTGTTGCAACATCAAAAAATCCCCCTATCAACAAGGAGAAACAACAATCCCACAGCTCGTTGGAACCCTAGCCACTACCGCGTCCCTTAGATCCAGAGGAGGAGGAGGAGTGCTTAGATCCAAAGAAGGACCCACCTACCTCACCGGAGTCGCCGCCGTCGCCCTCGTCTCCGGTGGGGGGCACGGAAGCTGGGTCGCTGGGGCGCGGGGGGTGCGATGGAGGTCACGGAGGGGGAGGGAGGGAGCACCGGCGGGTGGTACGGCAGTGAGCGGCCGGGGGCACACGGTGCGCGGATGGGGAGCAGCGGAGTGGGAATGGCGAGGTCGGAGGAATCGAAGCGGACATCCTCGTTTTGTTCGGCAACGTCGTTCTATTGGTCCGCAGGCCTAGGTGCACGTCATCCGGACGGACACCTGCACAGTATCATTACGGCTCCTCCTTCCAAAAGAATCCATATCTTGCTTCTTGAAAATCATTTCTTTTAAAAAATTCGAACTAGATCTATAAATAGAAAAGAGTTAAATGCACCATAGATCCATTAACTTTTGGTGGTGTGTCATCTAGGTTCATCAACTTTCAAACTGCATTTTTAGGTCCGTTAACTTTTGGTGGTGTGTCGTCCAGGTCCATCAACTTTCAAACTGCATTTTTGGGTCCATTAACTTTTGGTGGTGTGTCATCCAGGTCCATCAACTTTCAAATTGCATTTTTGGGTCCCTAAAATTTTAACTGGTTCACCATAGGTCCATACCCCTTCGTTTAGCGAATAGATCGAATATGGCACGCCAAATAAGCAGCCACCGTGGAGTAGGTGACGAGTCCATAGCTCCTCAAGATGTTCATGGAGACTTGTCTAGCAATAATTCAAATATAGCAGCTGGTAATTCGTTAATATTATCTAGTCTTAAATTTGAGACTATTATTTTTAAGAATAAATATATGGTGGACATGGAGAAATTTATAACTTTTGGACCATCATCAAAGATATTTTATAGATGTGTCTTATTATTGTATGGAAATGAGAAGAAAATGAAGCCAACAAAATACATCAGTACTAATTCTAAAAAGGTGGAAATCATCAATGTAATTTTTCCAACGTGATTAGCATCCTTGCCGTAGTATTTTATTATTTCTATGCATTAGTTTCCTATCCAGTTGTGACACACGATCTTTTATCTAGCATTTAGCTTTTAGTACCTACGTGAGTCAAATTGGTGGCTGCGTTTGGACGTGTCGTGCATGTTAGCCAAATCAGGGACTCAGGGTCAATCGATCCTAGTTGGGGGCTGGTGGAGTCCGAGTTTTATTTGGGTCAGGTGTCCTGCATGCCTATACCTGTGGCCTTCGGCCTTGTACCTGGTAGATTAGACTGGATTTTATTGTGGAGTTTATTCCATGTCGAGCCACCGCTCGAGAAACCCTAGATGGTGATCCCATCATGTTCTTCGTATCGAATATTATCTCCGGATGGTGATCTCGTCCTGTACTCCACGATGACTTCTTTTTTGGCGTGCCATGTCAGATCTATTTGCTAAACAAAGGGGTATGGACCTACGGTGAACCAGTTAAAAAGTTTAGAGACCTAAAAATACAATTTAAAAGCTGATGGACTTGGATGACACATCACCAAAAGTTAATGGACCAAAAAATGCATTTAAAAGTTGATTGACCTGGATGACACACCACCAAAAGTTAATGGACTCAAAAATACCGTTTGAAAGTTGATGGACCTAGATGACACACGACCAAAAGTTAATAGACCTACATTGCATTTAACTCAATAGAAAATATAGTATCAACATTTATATCCGTATATTAGTTTGTTATAAAAATATATTTCAGGATTAATAATCTAATGAACTTATTACATATAATAATATTAGTAATTTCTTTTCTTATACATATTTAGTCAAACATAAAGAATTTGACTCTTTAAAATTCGTTTTCTTAGGCCCTGTTCACTTCTCTTATAATCCATCTTTTTGACTTGTTTTTTTAGCCGGAATATTATTTTTCTCTCACAACAAATTAGCCGGAACAGTATTTCGGCTTGTTTTTTCAGCGAAGCGAACGGACCCTTAAGGAGGGAGTATACGGGACTTGTTAACTTTTGGCTAGTGGAAACCCATGAGGCCCAGTAGACCAGGCAGAGCAAGTTGCTCAATCGAACGTCCAGGCAAGGCGACCAAGCTCTATTCGTTTGGACTTGTTTGGCTGATAAGCCATGGCTGAAAGTACTGTTGGCTGATTTGGTGTGAGAGAAAAATACTATTCTTTGGTTAAAAAATATGACTTATAAGTCAAATAAGCCCAAATAAACGTGGTGATCTGGCTAAACAATGAACTGATCCATCGGATTTGACACGTAAATCTTATCTTATTCATTTATTTGCCCCTTGGATGATGGGATCACGTTGCCAGCACAGAATGCCCCCAAAAGGACCGAGATTCCTGTTAACCTGACCAACTTGTCGGTAAAAGCAAACCTCCCGAATCGTGCTAGCGGTTTGGTGTAGTGAGTGAGTGCCGCCGCCGCCGAGGTATCTAGTGGCGATCAATCCAACCGGCCGTTCTTTCTGCAGCAGCAATTGGTGCGGTAGCGTACCACATGGACACGGTCGCCCTCGTTCCCGGCAGCTAGCAGTCGCAGGGATGCTCACGGGGCACGCAAGTCTCTCATTTCATTTCACCGGTCGATTTGGCAGGTGAACAAGCAAGAATCTAGAGGCAAGGGCACAATTTCGTCTCGTACTATGCACGCAAGCAGGCACATGTGCAATGAAGCTCTAGTAGTTTACTGATTCTCTGACAGTAAGTTCTACTAGCATCTAGAGATGTAGGTATACGTCCTACAGGTCTACGTTGGTTAAGGTTTTGAAGATGTAGTACTGTGCTACACAAAACACACAGCTAGACAGATACTTAGCTTCTGAATATTTTAAGTGCTTCACTGTTCTGCCACATGTGCTGGCCATGGCAACCGATCAACTGAGCAAGCTCAACGGCAGCGTGTGGATCGTTGTTGTTAGATGTAAACGTGTGGTTCAGGTTGCTCAATGAACCGAATACCTTAGTCCCATCAATATATATGTATATAGGTCAGTGTAGATTAGGCTCTCTTTGGAATCTCGATCCATTAGCGGCTAATAGTTAGCTAACTAATACCTCATAGCTAATATTAGCTAGGTAACTATTATCTGATTTGATCCAACTAGTAAGATAGTTGTTAGCTAGATATTCAGCTAGCAATTAACTAGACTATTAGTTTGGACCCATTTAGATCTAAAAAAGCTAATTATTAGCGACTAACTATTACTCCATCCATTCTAAATTATAAGATATTTTGGTTTTTCTAAATACATTGTTTTCACTATGTACCTAGACATGATATATGTCTAAGTGCGTAGCAAAAGTTAAGTATCTAGAAAAGTTAAAATATCTTATAATTTAGAACGGAGGAAGTAACTCTACATAGCTGCAAACATAACCTTAGTAACAAGAACAAAAATAAAAGTTATATCAGCATGGCATGCAATCATAATTGAGGCACTACTAGCTAGCTAGCGATAGGTGCTCTAAATAACATAGAATCATATCAACCATAAGAATAAACAAAAAAGACTACAACTAAAAGCCATGCTGGGATTCCAATCGTGGCGGTGACGTACTAGATATACTGAACATATACCTGGTGTAAGGAAAATCGATTCTGTGGGTCATTAAGTTAGACTTTGGTGTTTTGACGAACAACATGACCATCGGGCTAACGTCGTTTGCTATTATGTAAGGATTAGTTCAACAGGATGCAAAGTGAACTTTGACCGAGGCAAAGTTGTGATCCGGATTATCAACACCTCAAGCAAGACACTATAAGCTTTGTTGAAGACCTACAAGTCATACTAAGAAGTTCAAGACACAAAGAAGTAGAAGCCCAAACTAAAGTATGAAGAAGGAGACGCAATAAAGGAGTTTGGGCTGTTGCTAAAGTCCTCACCATTGAACAGGCCATAGGTGTCTGTTGGACCGCCAGGAAGCGAGGATGACATGTGAGATCCTGGCTGTTGGTGGATGTTGGTGGCTCAGAGTAGCCATTAGGGCTGCTCACGGTTGAACCGTCAATACTCATGGTTGGACCGCCAGGAAGAAGTGGCTGACATGTGGGGTCAGTTGGTTGCCGGTGACTGTTGGCGCAAATTAGTTGTTAGGCCAACCTCACGGTTGGACCGCCAGGTCCTGCTAGGCGCGGGCAGAATAGGAAAACAGCTAGTTTTGTGTTAAGGCCTATATATACCACTCCAAATCGGCCATTCGGGTGATGTACGAGTTGGGAAACGTATCTAGGGAGTTGAGGCTCCACTCTAGTGCTTTTGCAACCCATAGTGCTTAAGGAATCACTTGGTGATTAGTGTGGGTGCTTTGCAAGGTGCTTAGGCTAGTTAGGCCACCACTAAATACGTTTGCCCTAGGTTTAGGCCTAGTGTTTAGTGAGGTTTGCATACATCTTACCACTTGGTACATGCGCGCACCATTGTTGTACTCGAAGGGGCTTATAGTCTTGCTAGATCATACCAATGCAACCGCATTTGTAGTGTGATCGCCATCGATGTACCGGAAGGAATGAGACCTACAGTGTTTTGGCTGGAAGCTTGATAGTAAAGACAATAGGGAGTAGTCCAGGAGAGGCTATCTGATAAGTACTGAAACTATTTCAGTACGGGAGTTGGCCCGATCTTCACGACAGTAGGTTGGAAATCACAAGATAACTTGCTGCGAATAGCGGAGGATAACTAGCTTTATACCTGCCAAGGCTGGATGTGACCAAGCGACGGGGAGAGAGAGGCACCGAAACCGCAAAGACTTCGACTCGATCTCCGAACGACCGTAAAACCACAACCAGAGCTAATCCACACAAGGCGGGGCAGCCATACTGGAACCCGCAAAGCACGAACTAGTGGATCCCAGAGGAATCTCTTCACAAGTCCAGGAAGAACAAGGAAGAACAAGGGTTTGAGTAAGCACTCGGCAGCTTGGCTGCAATATCACTGGAATTATCAAATCATCAAAAAGTCCTTTTCTAGTAGCCTAGAGGTGGTATTTATACTATGAGAAGTCTCTAAGATAGATGTGAACTGAAGAAGTCACGTTGGAAGGTGGAAGGACAACTGGCTAGAGCATTCACAAGGTGGTCTTCAGTTCCCGCGTGTCTTCTGGGCTTCTGTGCAGTTTTCAATATTTTGGTCATAACTCCTTCCTAGAAAATCCAAATGATGAACCGTTGGATGCGTGGGAAAGCTAACTTCATTATCTTCCAAACCATGTATGCTATGCACCACGAATTATTGTAGAATGGTACAGTTTTGCACGAGATCTTTAGCTTCATGCAGACTGTTGAGCTTCAGAACAGTCTTCCTCCTCGAAGAACCTGAGTAATAACAACATGAACGACTGAGGTAGCTCAAAATTACCATCAATGTTTAATTGAAATTCACAAAGTAGCGCGTGCACCTCTTGTTGTATCTTTTTGGCGCGGCTATGGGTGATGGGTCCAGTAAGGACTTGGAGTGGTGTATCAGCTGGTGAGGTGGTCGGAGAGGTTGCCGAGGTCGGTGAAGTGGTCGGAGATGTCGCCGAGGTGGTCGGAGAGATCGCCGAGGTGGTCGGAGAGATCGCCGAGGTGGTCGGAGAGGTCCCCGACGCTGGCGTGGTCACATCATCCTCCCCCCTTGAAAAAGAGTCGTCCTCGACTCTTCCAATCCAAAGAATGGAGATAGGTCGGCCACATTAAAACTGGTACTCACACCATAAGTACTAGGTAGATCAATTTCATAAGCGTTGTCGTTGATCTTGCGTAGCACTTTGAATGGGCCATCAGCTCGGGCTTGCAACTTGTTTTTGCATTGTTCAGGAAACCTGTCTTTGCGTAGATGCACCCAAACCAAGTCTCCTGGTTCAAATAACACCTTCCTTCAACCTTTATTGGCGTGCTTCTCATACATCCTTGTCATCTTTTCAATGTTTGTCCGAGCTCTATCATGAAGGTTCTTGACAAACTCGGCTCGCTTACTTGCATCGAAGTTTACACGTTCCTGCATAGGTAAAGGCAAAAGATCTATGGGAGCAGTGGGTTTAAACCCATATACAATTTCAAATGGACAAAATTTAGTGGTCGAGTGTACTGCCCTGTTGTATGCAAATTCGACATGTGGCAAACTTTCTTCCCAAAGTTTCAAGTTCTTCTTGAGGATAGCTCGCAGTAGCATTGATAGAGTATGGTTCACAACTGCAGTTTGTCCATCCGTTTGTGGATGACAGGCCGTAGAGAACATCAACCGTGTTCCATGTTTGCCCCACAAAGTTTTCCAAAAATAACTCAAAAATTTAGTGTCACGATCCGAAACAATGGTTCGTGGCACTCCATGTAGTCGTACAATTTCTTTGAAAAACAATTCAGCGATATGTGAAGCATCATCGCTCTTGTGGCATGGAATAAAATGTGCCATTTTGCTAAAATGATCAACCACAACAAAGATGGAATCCCTTCCCCGCTTGGTTCGAGGTAAACCAAAAAATCCATGGAGATATCTTCCCAAGGCACACTAGGAATAGACAGAGGAGTGTATAATCCATGAGGATTCACACGGGACTTAGCTTTGTGGCATGATTCGTAGCGAAAAACATGTCTCTCCACATATCTTCTCATCTTTGGCCAAAAGAAGTGGTCGGTAAGGACTTGTTTTGTCATCTTGGCACCGAAATGTCCCATGAGTCCTCCTGCGTGGGCTTCCTGCACAAGTAAAATTCGAACAGAGCAATCTGGAATACAGAGTTTGTTAGCTCGAAACAAAAACCCATTATTCACATGAAATTTTTCCCATCCTTTGCCTTCTCGACACTTGGAATATGGTTCAGCAAAATACGAATCAGTTGCATATAAATCTTTTATGCTTTCTAAGCCAAGAATCTTAGCGTCAAGTTGGGTTAGCAAAGTGTGACATCGAGACAAAGCATCTGCTACAACATTCTCTTTTCCTTTCTTGTACTTGACAATATAGGGAAATGACTCAATGAATTCACACCATTGTATGCCTTCTATTCAGTTTTAGTTGTCCTTTAAGGTGTTTCAATGATTTATGATCTGAATGTATCACAAATTCTTTAGGAAAAAGGTAATGTTGCCAAGTTTCCAAACTCCGAACGAGAGCATATAATTCTTTATCATAAATTGAATAATTTAGAGTTGGACCACTTAGCTTTTCACTGAAGTATGCAATTGGCCTTCGTTCTTGCATGAGCACACCTCCAATCCCAACTCCACTCGCATCACATTCTATTTCAAATGTCTTACCAAAATCTAGGAGGGCAAGGACTGGGGCTGTTGTTAACTTCATCTTCAATTCTTCAAATGCCTTCTGTTGTGCTTCTCCCCACTTGAAAAGCACTTCTTTCTTGGTCAGCTCATTGATTGGTGCAGCAATCGTGCTGAAATCCTTCATGAACTGCCGATAGAAACCAGCAAGTCCAAGGAAGCTTCTGACTTGGCTCACATTCTGTGGAGGCATCCAGTCTCGTACAACCTTGATCTTTTCTTCATCTACCTCCACTCCTTGTCCTGTAACAACAAATCCAAGAAAGACTACCTTGTCGGTGCAAAAGGTGCACTTCTCAAGGTTATCATACAATTTCTGTTCACGTAGGACAACAAGCACACATTGGATATGTTCAACATGTTCATCAAGAGACTTGCTGTAAATTAAGATGTCATCAAAGTAAACGACAACAAACTTGCCAATGAAAGCTCTAAGCACATGATTCATCAATCTCATAAATGTACTTGGTGAATTGGTTAACCCGAAAGGCATTACCAACCATTCATACAACCCAAATTTTGTTTTAAAAGCTGTTTTCCATTCATCTCCTTCTTTCATGCGAATCTGGTGATATCCACTTCTTAAATCAATTTTAGTGAATATGATAGCACCACTAAGTTCATCAAGCATATCATCTAGTCGAGGTATGGGATGTCTATACCTTATGGTGATGTTATTAATGGCTCGGCAATCAACACACATTCTCCAAGAGCCATCTTTTTGGAACTAAAAGGATAGGAACAACACAAGGTGATAGACTTTCCTTTACATAACCTTTGTTGAGGAGCTCCTGCACTTGGCGCTGAATTTCTTTTGTTTCCTCCGGATTGGTGCGATATGGTGCACGATTAGGAAGTGGAGCACCAGGAACAAGATCGATTTGATGTTCAATCCCTCTCTTTGGTGGCAGCCCTGGTGGTACTTCCTCAGGAAACACATCTTCCCAATCTTTCAACTAATTCTCGACTTGCAATATTATTGCAGCTACCATTATCAACAATGATTTGACACAACTTGTCCTTGATCATGCCCCGGGTGTGAAAAAGATTGTGCCGCTGATTATTCTCTTCTTGGACAGCAGTAACACTAAGCACTCGGCAAGAAATGAAGCAATTGTTGTCTCCATCATCAGGTTGAATTTCATCACCTTTATCTTGCATAATTTCTTCATCATATATTGGAGCTTCTTCCCTAGGTTCGCTTTCAGATTCCCATTCACCTTGCTCATTTATAATCATGGCCCTTCGACTAGGACATTGAGCAGCAACATGTCCTTGACCTTGGCACTTGTGACAAACAATGCCTCAGGTATGGGAAGAAGAAGCAGCAGCTGATGCAGCAGGAGGGGTTGCTGTCCTTGCAGCAGATCGACGTTGTTCTTACTGAATTGCAGGTGAAGAAGCGGTAGAAACCGTGGTCTTTACAGCACCAATGGATGGAGGAGGCCTAGTAGCAACTCCTTGTGATCTTCCCCCACCAATAAAGGTACCGGGCTACTGCCGACGCCATGGGGCCGAAATTGATTGGCTCCCATAAGACCTTCTTCGTCCCTCTTGCTGAATTTTCCTCTCGGTGCGCATAGCTTGGTCAACAAGGTCTTGCAAATTATGATATGGAAACATCTCAACAAAACCTGAAATTTGTTCATTGAGACCATTCAAAAATCTTGCCATTTTTGACTCTTCATCTTCCCTAATTCCAGATCTCACCAAGAGTACCTCCATCTCCTTGAAGTAGTCATCAACAGATTTTGATCCTTGTCTCAATGTTTATAACCTATTGCGGAGGTCACGATGATAGCTTGATGGCACAAAGCGTCTTCTCATCACTCTCTTCATCTCAGCCCATGTGTTGATATGGTCACATCCCAACACACGTTGATTTTCTTGAACTTGGTTCCACCATGTGAGAGCGTAACCTGAAAACTCAACAGAAGCTAGATTTACATGCCTCTGATCAGAAAGATTATGCACTCTAAAAATCTGATCACATTGCTCCTCCCATTCAAGATAAGCATCAGCATTTTCTTTTCCTGAAAATTTTGGAACACTTAACTTTACACGAGCAATGCTATCCAGATCATCTCTATGGCGACGACCATGAGGAATTTCCCCATCATGACCAGTACCACGACGATGTTCATGTGGCTGTCCAAAATGCCCATGGTGACCAAAAGGATTTGCATTATCATCAAATCCCTCCTCATACTCATCATGAACCTCATCTTCATCATCAAAATGTACACGACGATCACGTCCACGTCCTCCTCCATGCCGATGATCAAATTCAAAGCATGTCGTCACCACCACATGTTGATCAAAATCAGCACGACGCCTTTCACCACGACCACCACGACCACCATTCTCATTGTTGGCCATGAAATCCAGCACCCAGACCAGAATTTTCATCACCAAATTCTTCACGGTGATTGTCTTCATGTTGATATTGTGGACCTCGACCACCCGCTGTAGGGAGATGTTCGTTGAACATCCTCTCCATCGCCTCCAAGAGCGAGTTGGCCATTTGGCGTAGCTCCGCCCGTGCAACAGGGGGTTCTTCATCTCCGTGGTCCCCACCATGAACACTCGAATTGGATCCTGCCATGTTAGACTAGTTGCAAGAAAAAGTGAAACAGGTAAATTTGTGGAAACACACAATCTCACCTCTTACTTACCCAAGTTCTTGCTCGTTCTCAAGGACCGTGACGGTGCTGGTGTGGCAGCTTCAATGGAGGTGGTAGAGAGGTCGTAAGGATTACGAATCGAACGTCCCGGTTTAGGTTTTGGTGGAGCTATAGGTGGCTAACAAGGAGGGCTACAGATCGCTAACCCGAGTGGTTTGGCGTGCTCAAAAGACACGAAGTTGTTGCTAACAAGATTACCACCAACTCAAATATGTAAACTGAAATTTTCAGCAATACACCGCATAACACAGATCCTTCAACTTCTTTTCACTTCTCCTCTTTTTTTAAACTAATCTCTTTTTTATAATAACCGACAAGCGGTAACAAACGAAACAACTCAATTTATATAAACGGTGGTGACTAGCAACTCGATGAACACAAAACACAACGTAACAGTACCGTGAAAAGGTTATAGGTATTTTTGTGTGGCTTTGGACTATAGGATATGGCGAAACAAATATATGTGATGGATAAAAGCAGTAGTAGATAGTAAACGAATAGATAGATAAGTAGGTAATAACAAAACCTACCGTGACAACTATAGCTCTGATTATCACATGATAAGTACTGAAACTATTTCAGTATGGGAGTTGGCCCGATCTTCACGACAGTAGGTTGGAAATCACAAGATAACTTGCTACAAACAGCGGAGGATAACTAGCTTTATACCTACCAAGGTTGGATGCGACCAAGCAACGGGGAGAGAGGCACCGAAACCGCAAAGACTTCAACTCAATCTCCGAACGACTGCAGAACCACAACCGGAGCTAATCCACACAAGGCGGGGCAGCCATACTAGAACCCACAAAGCACGAACTAGTGGATCCTAGAGGAATCTCTTCACAAGTCTAGGAAGAATAAGGGTTTGAGTAAGCACTCGGCAGCTTGGCTGTAGTATCACTAGAATTACCAAATCATCAAAAAAAATCCTTTTCTAGTAGCCTAGAGGTGGTATTTATACTATGAGAAGTCTCTAAGATAGATGTGAACTGAAGAAGTCACGTTGGAAGGTGGAAGGACAACTGGCTAGAGCATTCACAAGGTGGTCTTCAGTTCCCGTGTGTCTTTTGGGTTTCTGTGCAGTTTTCAATATTTTGGCCATAACTCCTTCCTAGAAAATCCAAATGATGAACCGTTGGATGCGTGGGAAAGCTAACTTCATCATCTTCCAAACCATGTATGCTATGCACCATGAATTATTGTAGAATGGTACAGTTTTGCATGGGATCTTTAGCTTCATGCAGACTGTTAAGCTTTAGAGCAGTCTTCCTCCTTGGAGAACCTGAGTAATAACAACATGCATGACTGAGGTAGCCCGAAATTACCATCAATGTTTAATTGAAATTCACAAAGTAGCGCGTGCACCTCTTGTTGTATCTTTTTGGCGCGGCTACGGGTGATGGGTCTAGTAAGGACTTGGAGTGGTGTATCAGCTGGTGAGGTGGTCGGAGAGGTTGCCGAGGTCGGTGAAGTGGTCAGAGAGGTCGCCGAGGTGGTCGGAGAGATCACCGAGGTGGTCGGAGAGGTCACCGAGGTGGTCAGAGAGATCGCCGAGGTGGTCGGAGAGGTCCCCGATGCTGGCGTGGTCACATCACTATCTCAGAGACCCACTTGCACGTGGGGAAGGCCCAGGAACTATCCACGTAGTTACTCGACTAGGATCTTGGCCCTTTGAAAGCTCTAGTTTGATTTTTGTGAATTGATGAAACTCTAAGTGCTAACCTAGTTTATCAAAGTAATTATGAGATAGGTAGCACTACTCCAAGTGGTGAAGCAAATGAAGATCATGACATGATAATGGTGATGCCATGGTGATGATTAAATGCTTAGACTTGGAAAAGGAGGAAGAAAAACAAAAGCTCAAGGCAAAGGTGAAATTGATAGGAGCTTTTTGGTTTAGTGATCGAGACACTTAGAGGTATGATCACATTTAGAATTGATAGCCATACTATTAAGAGGGGTGAAACTCGTATCGAAATACGGTTATCAAAGTGCCACTAGATGCTCTAACTCATTGCATATGCATTTAGGATCTAGTGGAAAGCTAACACCCTTGAAAATATTTGTGAAAAGATGCTAACACTTGTGCACAAGATGATACACTTGGTGGTTAGCACATTTGAGCAAGGGTGGAGAAGTTGGTAAAATGAAGGAGGTGATAATTCTTTGTGAAATGTTGGATCGGACGCTGAATCACGCAATGACCGGGTATTTGGGGTCTAACGTCCGGTCCGTTGTAACATAATCACTCTAGCATCCGTCTGTCACCTGCAATAGAAGAAATAAATGTAACAGAACCGACCAATTATACGAAATTAAATTAAGAAAATCATCCGCTAGAGCAGACGATTTAGCAAACTTAAGCCCGTATAACCCGGTAGTCCGTGAAATCACGAAGGATTTCAAACCAATTTCCATTCCAGCCAAGATCGTAATAAGTTTAGCGGTCACCATCACATATTACATAAAAGTTTGCATCTCAGATACATCAGAGTTTAAACATAGTTATTACAAAACAAGTTCGAATAAAAGTAGCGGAAGTCATTTGTTCAAACCACACACACACACTCACACGGAGTTTAAATACAGTGCCAGCGAATGATCATCTCCAACAAAAGCATTAGACGAGACGTAAGGAATGACCATGCCCATGGTCCTAAGCATCACCCATCACAGGATAAAGGCAGTTGATACAGTAGCCGTAATACATCTGCCCATCTGCAACAAGTGGGAATAAAACCCTAAGTACGAGAAGGTACTCAACTAGACTTACCCGACATAACCGAAAATAAATGACACCAAGGATTATGAAGGCTTTATAGTAGGGTAGCTGACTCATTTGCAAAAGAAGCATTTTTAGCATTTCAAGAACCCTTCTAAAAGCATTATTGTCAAGTTAATTATTATTAACCTGTTGACTAGATTTGCACCTATACTAGAGCACACATATGATTAAGCAGATAATGATAACCACTGATCATTAAACAACTTCCATACTGTCATATTCACTATAACTGTCCAAGTGTTCCATAAACATTTACTACGATGAAGTAACTCAAGTCAAGTGCTCACTATCCGGAGAGCGATGGCGATTCGAATTGATTCCTAACCGGTGGTGATTTATTCCTTACACAAACCTCACTCACCCGCTAAAGTGAGATATTGATCACCGAGTCAACTTTCGGGTATCTCGAGTTTGCCAGAACCACATGTATGGGGGGGCCGACCGATCGATTGCACTTTGGTCTTATCATCTCGCCCGTGTCCTACCACACCTCAAGCAGACACAAGGCTGCATGGGCAATCTACTCGCCCGAAAAATCTCCCGGCTTCAGCGGTCGGAAGGTACTTTATCCGCCGACTAAATGTAAGGCATCGTTCAACATGACTCGAGGCCCAACAACGGTCGGTCCTTAATCGACTACTGACGGAAACACTATAGTCCAAAACTCTGCAAGTCTCCGTCCGGTCTCAACTTCATTTAACACTTAGTTATACCATGACTTCATAGTCATCCAAGCAGATCTAGGTAACCACCTATAGCTCGCAGGTGAAAGGTCCTAATGGCTAGAGGGGGGGTGAATAGCCTAATAAAAATTTCTACAACAACACTTAACCAAATGGTTAGACAATTATGAGGCGAAGCTAGTGTTGCGCTAGCCTACTCAAAAATGCAAGCCACCTACCACAATTCTAGTTTAGATAGTGTCAATTCACACAAGAGCAATGACACTACCCTATGTTAGTGTGCTCTCAAAGGCTAACTAAAGAGCCACACCAACCAAGCATGCAAGCTCTCACAACTAGCTACACTAAAGAGCTTGTCAACTAGTTTGCGGTAAAGTAAAGAGAGTGATCAAGAGGGTTATACCGCCGTGTAGATGAATGAACCAATCAATCACGAAGATGAATAACAATGATGACCAATCACCTCGGAATCAATGATGAACACAATGATTTTTACCGAGGTTCACTTGCTTGCCGACAAGCTAGTCCTCGTTGTGGCGATTCACTCACTTGGAGGTTCACGCGCTGATTGGCATCACTCGCCAAACCCTCAATAGGGTGCCGCACAACCAACACAAGATGAGGATCACACAAGCCACAAGCAATTTACTAGAGTACCTTTTGACGCTCCGCCGGGGAAAGGTCAAGAACCCCTCACAATCACCACGATCGAAGTCGGAGACAATCACCTCCTCCACTCAACGATCCTTGCTGCTCCAAGCCGTCTAGGTGGCGGCAACCACCAAGAGTAACAAGCGAAATCCGCAGCGAAACACAATCACCAAGTGCCTCTAGATGCAATCACTCAAGCAATGCACTTGGATTCACTCCCAATCTCACTATGATGATGAATCAATGATGTAGATGAGTGGGAGGGCTTTGGCTAGGCTCACAAGGTTGCTATGTCAATGAAAAATGTGCAAGAGTTATCCCTTGAGCCGGCCATGGGGCTATAAATAGAGCCCCCATCAAATAGAGCCGTTATACCCCTTTCTTTGGGCAAACGCGCTCGACCGGACGCCCGGTCGTCGACCGACGACGGCTCTCGGCGTCCGGCCATCGATGTCGCCCACGTGTCCAGACTCAACGGTCATCGCCTCGACCGGATGTTGCTCCTTTGAACTCGGCCGGACGCGTCGATAAAATCGACCGGACGCTGAAGCCCAGGCGTCCGGTCGTTTCAAAGAAGCTCCCGAGGCATGTTTTTTCGACGACGACGCGTCCGTCCACCTTGATCGACGCAGCAGAGCGTCCGTCGTGCTCAACCCCTAGCCATCAGACGCTGAAATCATGATGACCGGACCGACGCGATCGGCGTCCGATATACGGATTGACGTCCGGTCCACAGGACCGACGCTAGCATTATTTCGATCAACTCCATTTCAACTCTTACTTCTTCACCCTTGCTCAAGTGTGCCAACCACCAAGAATTTTGCATCCGGCGCAATAGAAAATAGACATTTCATTTTCCCGAAAGCGCCGAATGTGTTAGCATATTTTCACAAATATTTTCAAGGGTGTTAGCACTCCACTAGATCCTAAATGCATATGCAATGAGTTAGAGCATCTAGTGGCACTTTGATAACCGCATTTCGATACGAGTTACACTCATCTTAATAGTACGGCTATCAAACCTAAATGTGATCACACTCTCTAAGTGTCTTGATCACCAAAATAAAATAGCTCCTACAAGTTATACCTTTGCCTTGAGCTTTTTGTTTTTCTCTTTCTTCTTTCCAAGTCGAAGCACTTGATCATCACCATGCCATCATCTTTATCATGCTATGATCTTCATTTGCTTCACCACTTAGAGTGTGCTACCTATCTCATGATCACTTGATAAACTAGGTTAGCACTTAGGGTTTCATCAATTCACCAAAACCAAACTAGAGCTTTCAGCAGGTGATAGGAAATCACCGACTTCTACCGGTCTAAGCCAGCTAAGCATTGACTCGACTGCGGATACCAGGGTAACAAGGATATAGTATAACAAAGGTAAACAAGGTATAATACAACAACGGTTGCAAACAACTCCTGAACGTAATGCATCAATTAAAGTAAAGCATTTAATTAAATTATTGCAAACGGGAGAAAAATGCTCAAGGGCTTTTTCTCTCGAAGGAGCTCGAGACGGTGATCGGGGCACTCTAGAAGTTCCTCAACGTCCTCCTCGTAAACACGGCACTTCTCTGCGGCTGCACCTCGAATCGCTCCTCGGGCTCCTCGGGTATGACGATTTGGGTTCTCGGTTTGCGATCCCTGTATGATGCAATGCGTGTAAGTGCTTATGCAATCGGTGCATCGGATGAGATGAATACAATGGATATGTTTGAATGCAAGGTAGTCAACATCATCCAAGAAAATATACTACAAGCACATGTCATCTACTGCATTCTCTTCTACTACTAATAGGTTAAGTCAACACATCTTATTAAATGCTTCAAAGATACACCAAAGTTAACATTATTAACTAACTTGCATTAAAGAGGATTATTTTATTTCATTTTAAACTAGGGCTACAACAGCAACCTATATTTCTGGTGCTTATAAAAATCTAAGAAAATTACAGTAGTATAGTACTACTCTAAGTAGACTACCATAAAATTTTCATGGCGTTTGGATAAGTAAAATAGTCTACACAAAAATGACAAGGCATGGCAGGATTATGAACATAAAAATACTTTGAACTGTGAAAAGTGTCAAACAACAGAGTTAGTATTTTTCCTAGGTTCTTCATAGCATAAAATGACTGTACAAAAATTATCACATGCATGTTTTATACAAAGTTTGCTCTCTAGCAAAAATAACAAAAATAAGCTATTAAAGGTGCTTGAACTACACCTCAAAATTTTCCCACAGCACATGCATGAAACATATTTTTCCTAGGAAATACATGACATAAGAAGATTAACAAACTTGAAATCATATTTTTTTTGAAGCCTATAGATTTTTCTACATATTTTTCAAGTTATCAGCAATATTCATGATTAAATAAAATTCTACAAACAAAGTATCTCAAAAATGACATGCACAATTTTTCCCAAGTAGATCTGATGATAAGGAACCTAGACAAATTTATTTCAACAGATTTGGAGCAACTTTGAGTATCCAAACATTTTGCAAACCATATCTATTTTCAAATAATAAAGAATAAATTGAAAACAATTTCTTTAAACGCCATCTTGGGCCAGCCCATTTGAATCACCGCCCACGGCCGCTTTATTCTGCGCGCGCCCGAACGCAAGGGAGGGGGAAGACGGCCCGGTGGCGTCGCCCACGGCCACTCTACCGCTGGCCGAGGCGAGGCTACTGGCCCGTGGCTTATTGTTGGCTGGCTGCTCGCCACGAGGTCGGTGGCCATCTCCGGCCATGGCGATGAGCGAGCGGCGCACACGGGATGATGCGAGAAGATGGCGAATGCGGTTGGGCAGCTAGGCGGGGCTGGAGAAGAGAGGAGAGGTGACTTCCATGGCGGCCGAGCACGGCGGCGCCATGGCTGTTGGTGGCGAGGCTGAGGCGGCTCTACCTGAGCTCGGCAGGTGGCGCAAACGTGAGCACAACTTGAAGGAGGGCGAGGCGGAGTCATGGGCGTGTGATTGCGCCGAGGTGGAGGAGCCATGGCGAATTGCGCCGGCGGGTGCGTGGCGTGGCGAGGCGAGCTTGGGGCTCTCGGCTGGCGGAGAGGAGAGGAAAGGCAACAGGGAGGGAGTGAGTGGCGCACCGGCTCCAGCCAGTGTAGGCGGGGCGTGGTGTGGCGTGCAAGCAGTTACCATGATGTGCTGGCGGCGCGCGCATGGCGACGCGATGGCACGCCGCCACTGGCACGCCGGCTGCTGGCCATCGGGGCGGGCTTGGTGGCGTCACGGGAAAAGGCTGTGAGAGGCAGCTGGGCTACTGGGCTGGGCCGAGGCGAGGCGAGGCACGCGCGGGATGCTGGCTGGGCCGGCTTCGGTCGTGGGCCAGAAGTGAGGCGGCGACCCGCGAAGGAGGAAAAAGCCTTTTTTCATTTGTATTTTCAATTAATTTTTAAATGCCATCTTTCAAATATTATTTTGAGCAAGAAAATAACATCTTTTGAAAATGTACCAAAAATGAAAGTTGCTTAGAATTTAATTTTCTACAACTTTGCTTTTATGACCACAGCCAAATTCTTTCTAGATTTTGAATTGCAAGGTCAAAGTCCACGTTTAACTCAAAACCCTAATTTTTGGGAATTTATTTTTGAAGCCAAATTTTGAATTAATTTGAATACAAACTTTGCTCCAAAAATTGAACTAAACATTGCTAGATGATTTATAATAGTAGCCAAACATGTTTTACTAACCTAGCAAGCAAAATCAGGGCAAAACAAGTCTAACAAAAGTATGCACATTCAGGTTTCACAACATGTTTCAAATGTTTCGAAGCAGTGTTTCAATTGTTATTTACATGATTAGGTATGTATGATTAGGATGCTTGATGATGCATGATATGTATGATTAGCAGTGCCTAAATGTAGGCATAACACCGGGGTGTTACAGCCCTCCCCCCTTAAAAAAATCTCGTCCCGAGATTTGGGTTACGAACCATTTGTTATAAAAATCTTCATAAGCTTTTTGTAGATACTCTCCCGTTTCCCAAGTTGCATCTCCCTCATCATGGTGATCCCACTGTATCTTGTATGTTTTCACCACACTATTCCGAGTAGCACGTTCCTTAGTGTCTAACACCCGGACTGGTTGCTCATGATACACCAAATCTGATTTGAGTTGGATACCTCGAGGTTCTATTCTTTCCTCCGGAACACGCAAACATTTCTTGAGATGTGATACATGGAAAACTGGGAAAACGGTACTCATTGTCTCAGGTAACTCTAACTTGTAGGCTACCGTACCTCTTTGTTCCAAGATCTTGTATGATCCTACGAATCTCGCGTCAAGCTTTCTTCGAACTCCAAACCTTTTTTTCTTCATTGGCGTGACTTTCAGATAAACATAGTCACCAACTTCAAACATAAGGGGTCTCCTTCTTCTATCTGCATAACTTTTCTGACGTGATTGGGCCGCTTTCATATTCTGCTGAATAAGCTAAACTCTCTTCTTGGCTTCTTCTACAAAGTCAATGCCATAATACCTTCTATCTCCAGGTTCGACCCAATTCAATGGTGTTCTACATTTTCTGCCATATAAAGCTTCGAATGGGGCCATCTTGATGCTTTCTTGATAACTATTATTATAAGAAAACTCAGCTAACGGTAACCATGACTCCCATGATCCCTTAGAAGACAATACACAGGCTCTTAACATATCCTCCAAAACAGCATTCACTCGTTCAGTCTGAGGATGATAAGCGGTACTGCGAATCAAACTAGTTCCTAAGCCTTTGTGTAAATGTTCCCAAAAGTGAGCCGTGAACTGTGAGCCTCTATCAGATACTATGGTCTTTGGTATACCATGCAACCTCACAATTTCTCCGATATACTTCTCGGCATATTGAGGTGGTCGATACTCTGTTTTGACAGGTAAGAAATGAGCGGTCTTGGTAAGACGGTCCACAATTACCCAAATCGAATCATGTCCTTTTTGAGTAGTGGGCAAACCCGTGATAAAATCCATACTTATATCGTCCCACTTCCAACTAGGGACGGACAAGGGTTGCAACATACCAGCAGGTTTCATGTGAATGGCTTTCACTCGACAACATGTGTCACATCTGACAACATATGCTGTAATTTCTTTCTTCATTTTGGTCCACCAATAACGAGATCTTAGTTCTTGATACATCTTACTACTTCCGGGATGGATAGAGAGCTTAGAAAGGTGAGCTTCATCCATGAGTTTATTCCTAAGCTCTTGATCCTTGGGAACCATAAGACGGTCGTCAAACCACAACACGCCCTGTTCATCCACTTTAAAGTGTTGAGACGGCTTTTCTTTTATTTTCTCTTTGATGTGGAATATCCCTTGTCGGTTTTCTCGGCCTTCTATTATCTTACTCTCCACGAGCAACTAATCGAATACTATGTAACACATAGCAGGAGGCATTAGATCAAACCCATCTTCAAGTAATGGCTGCACATTTAAGTAGTGTGACTTTCTGCTTAAAGCATCTGCCACTACATTGGCTTTTCTAGGATGATATTGCACATTCAAGTTGTAATCCTTGATCGTCAATTCCAACCATCTGTCTTTGTCTCATGTTTAGCTCGGTTGGGTAAAGATGTACTTAAGACTCTTGTGATCTGTGAAAATGTTGCACACATTACCAAGTAGGTAATGTCTCCAAATTTTTAGGGCGTGCACAACTGCAGCAAGTTCAAGATCATGTGTTGGATAGTTGACCTCGTGCTTTCTCAATTGACGTGATGCATAAGCAATGACTCTTCTTTCTTGCATAAGAACACAGCCCAATCCAGTCTTCGATGCGTCGCAAAACACATCAAATGGTTTCTCGATATCTGGTTGTGCTAGAACAGGAGCAGTGGTCAACAGTTTCCGCAAAGTGTGGAAAGCTGCTTCACACTCCTCTGTCCACACAAACTTGTGATCCTTCTGTAGGAGACTCGTCATCGGTTTGGCAATCTTCGAGAAATCTGGTATAAAGCGACGGTAATAACCGGCTAATCCTAAGAAACTCCTAATCTCAGGAACCGTGGTCGGTGCTTTCAATTCATAACTTCTTGCACCTTACTTGGATCATTTGAAACTCCATTTTTCGGATGAATGTGACCAAGGAAAGGAACTTCCTTCAACCGAATTCGCATTTGCTAAACTTAGCATACGATTGATGATCCCTAAGTCTAGTCAAGATAGTTCTCGGATGCTCTTCATGATCTTTCTCATTCTCGGAGTACACAGAATGTCATCGATGAACACTACCACAAACTTATCCAATTCGCATGAAAAGCGTATTCATCAAAAACATAAAGTATGCGGGGAGCATTTGTCAAGCCAAAGGACATGACAAGATACTCATACAACCCGTGATCTCGGTGGAAAATGCGCTTTCGATATATCCCGTGGCCTTATCTTGATCGATGATAACCGGATCTCAAATCTATTTTTGAGAACACCTTGGCCTTGGATAATTGGTCAAACAGAACATTAATATGAGGCAAGGGATACTTATTCTTTATGGTCACAGCATTGAGTGGCCTGTAATCTACGCACATTCTCAACGTGTCCTCTTTCTTTTTCTTCACAAACAAGGCGGGACATCCCCATTCAGACTTGCTTGGCCGAATAAACCCCTTTTTTGACAAATCTTCTAACTGCTTCTTTAGCTCAGCTAGTTCATCTGGAGGCATCCGATATGGTCTCCTTGAAATTGGAGCTGTTCCGGGGACTAACTCAATTCCAAACTCAATCTCCCTATCCGGTGGAAGACCAGGTAGCTCATCCGGGAATACATCCAGAAATTCACACACTACCGGAATCTGATGAATAGGAATGACTGTCGTAGCACATGTAACACTTATAAGGTCTGTTCTCCGAGGCAATGGTACTTGGAAAGTACCCTCACCCAGGGGATCCTTAAGGGTAAGTACTCGACTTCTAGTATCTATGTCTGCTCCCCAATCCTTCATCCAATTCATCCCTATAATGACATCCAACACTAATCCAGGCATAACTATTAAGTTCACCGGGAACTTCCTGCTACCTAATTCAAGGGTTGCCCCTCGAACCATCCGGTTGGTCAAAACATCAGCCCCTGCTGAACTTATACGGTAACCATAACCCAATTCTGTGCATAGTTGTTCATGTTTCTGTGCAAATGCTTGACTCATAAAAGAATGCGATGATCCAGAATCAAATAGAACAACTGTAGGGTTTTCGTTGACAGGAAACTTACTAGCAGTGACGGGCTCTCCCTCAGGAATTTCATCCACTGTTGTACTATGTACTCTAGCATTATAAGTCTGCTGCTTCTTCTTGGGCGGGTACGGACAAAACCTCGAAAAATGGCCGGGTTGATCACAGTTATAGCAGGGTCCCCTCACTGTTCCGGCAGATCCCATAGTTCCCTTGGAACTGCCTTGTACCGCAGTTGCGGCTGCTTTATTGGGCTGTACTGCCATCTTGTACGGCTTCTGAGGTCCACGGAAATTCTGACTTCTTGGCTGAGGTGGCCTGAACCTAGCGCCAGGTGCCGATGGGCGATATGGAGGACGACCTCCCATAGGTGCTCTAGCTTGGGATGGACCACCTTCAAAGGCTCTCTTGCGTGTCTTGGCTGCGGTGCTGGCGTTGTTATTCTTCTCCTGCTTTAGACAGTCGCTGATGAAGTCATTGAATCTGACGCGGTTGTTGGTACCAACATGCTTCATCATTTTTGGATTGAGTCTCCTCTTAAAACTGGCTATTCTTTTAGCATCTGTGTCAACCATGTCGGGAGCATAGCGACACAAGTTGTTGAAGGCATGCAAATATTGCGTCACGGTCTTGGTGCCTGGTTCAACGCTAGAAACTCTCCCAACTTCATCTCGGTCGGCCGGGTGGAATATAGACTCCACGGAAGGCCTCAAGCAAAACTCTCCAAGAAATCGGGCATTTGGAGGAAGGTGGTGCGATGGTGCTTCCACCACATTCCAGCTGGTCCTTGCAATTGAAGTCGCAAAAGCATACTCCGCTTTCAACACCTCGGTCATCCTCAACACACGGAATTTATCTTCCATCGTGTTGATCCATTCCTCGATGTCGAGTGGCTCTGTTGCTTCCTTGAATCTTTGGTGGCCCGTGTCCATGAAATCTTTGAAGCTGCTATATTGGTTCACCCCATGCCACCACCTTGATTGTTACCACGTTGAGCGTTGTTGGCGATGGTGCGTGAAAATCTTTCATGTTCTTACGGGATTGTTCTGCGCGTTACCTGACTCCGGCGGTGTGGCGAGGAACATCTCGGGGGTAAATGGGGGAGGAGGTGGCAAATGCGGTTCATGGGGAGGTTCATTGTTGTTGCCGTGGTTTCCACCACCACCGGTCCCCGCACCGTTAGCACCGGTCTCAGCGGCCTCATATGTGGTTCGGCGAGTGTTTGTCATCTGCATATTTCAGCAACAAGTAATGATTGAGTGAAGCTGTAATAATTGCGAGTGAAGGAAAAATTATGCCGTACTGAATTTACTGGAGAGAATAAATTCATACAATAAAACAGAGGCACAACAATCGCATCCCAATTAAAACAACAACACTTAATCAAATTACTTCAACGGCAAACATCGCGTCCATACAATCCAATTGCCAGCATACATACACTGGACTTTTTATGCGTTCAGATATCACATTCTAAATCAAGTTCCAACCATATGCCAAGTCTCATATGTTCAAAGCAACATACAATAGGATACATGCCAACAAAAGAAAGGTCGTCACGACAGGACCTAGATACTAGCGCAAGGCAACTAGCCTACTCCTCGAGGCCATCGTCGAGATCGGAGACGTCACCATCGCCCCCAGGTGCAAGTACAGGCTCGTCCTCGTTGTCGTCGTCGATATCCATGCCAGCGGCATCTGGTGGAGCATATGGGCCAACCCCATTGTAGAGCGCGTGAAATTCCTCGTGCAGGTTGCCGTTGTATTCCTCTAGCTCATCGACCCTCTGTCGCAGAAGGTTTCTCTCGTCCCAGGCTTCATTCCTTTCCTGCACCAACTGTCCAATCATGCGGTCTGCATTGTTGTTGGCTTGAGTCAACGTATGCACTCGCTGCATAGCTCTATTGCCTCTCTCAACCGCCTAATCTCGCTGTAAGTTCATATCAGCCAACTGCTCCTGCAAGCTAGCTATAGCACATGCCTGTCTCTTCTTCTGCTTTCTCCCCTTGAGCTTATCCTCACCACGCAAGCCAGTCAAATTCTAGTAGGTACTCTCGAGACCCTCAAACGCTCTAATGGCGGTGAACATAGCACTCATTGCCTGGTTGTCGCTAGCCTGTCCCTCAGCTGGACCTCTGACCAATGCACTTCCCTGAGGCTGAACCCAAATGGCATCATGAGGATCATCCCTAGGAAAAGTGCCAGCTAGAGCTGCTGCAAGCTCACTGGGAAATCTGCTCATAATGTCCCTGATGACACGGAAGGCTGCTCCCTCTGCACCCTCAGCTGGAGTGCGACCCTCAAACTCCAAATGCCAACCATCCCAATCTGGAGCATCACCGAGAGCAGGAACCGTGATCTCCACCACTGCAAGTCCATCCTCTGCTAACTGGCTCTCATTCCAAGAGTACACCGGCTCTTGACCCTCTGGGTACCCCACATCATGGAGCACTCTCCAAAGCAAAGTCAGCATGCCAAACTCGCTCAAGAAGGTGTCCGTGGTGCGGTGCTCCCTTAGGGCCAACGGACGTCGAGGTGCTCTTCCTCTGGTGGACTTACGGGCGGTCTGCTTCGTGCGGGCCATCTGTAGCAAAAGTTCTCTTATTACCTCGGGGAAACATATTTTAGGTGATACCACTTTTATCAAAATGAGAGAATCAATTTATAAGGGGAGGAATGCATGACATGAATGAAATGCACAAGTAACATGATGTATGTACGTGCCGTACGTTCTCACAAACTTAGGAATAAATAATTTCTAACGACTAATTCGGTGGCATACAAACGATCTCTCAAATACGTAACTAATACGTTCTACACGATAGCGTTGTTATGTACCTGCAGAAGATTCATTTCAGCCCAATTCCCAATGAATGCATAAAAGCAGTAAAGTTTTATCTACACGCTCTACACGAATCCCCAGATACGTGTACAACGGTAGTAACTACCCAAACCATCATCCTATTGACGGCATCGCCTCCACAGACGGAAGACCCATACATGAGATACCTTTGTAAAACATGCGTAGAACATGTAATTACTCCAGCATCATATAAGCATTCACCCTAGATCGGCGGTGTATCCGATCATGCTCTCACAACTCACACTTACCAAGGCGTAGAGGCAAATGATCCATACATTACCACTCAAACAAGTGGCACTCATACAATAGCACGCCGTATGAGCGACGAAAGAGAAATATGATGCAAGAACCCCAGTCAGTACTTAATTAAGCCACCTAAAGTCCTTAACTGGGCATAAAGGATACGACCACTGGCACACTTTATAGTTTGGAAATCACGTTTTTCAAATGCCTTTTTGTTTTAAATACACTTGTGAACAGTAACACGCTAAACCTGGCTCTGATGCCAGCTGTAACAGAACCGACCAATTATACGAAATTAAGTAAGAAAATCATCCGCTAGAGCAGACGATTTAGCAAACTTAAGCCCATATAACCCGGTAGTCCGTGAAATCACGAAGGATTTCAAACCAATTTCTATTCCAGCCAAGATCGTAATAAGTTTAGCGGTCACCATCACATATTACATAAAAGTTTGCATCTCAGATACATCAGAGTTTAAACATAGTTATTACAAATCAAGTTCGAATAAAAGTAGCGGAAGTCATTTGTTCAAACCACACACACACTCACACGGAGTTTAAATACAGTGCCAGCGAATGATCATCTCCAACAAAAGCATTAGACGAGACGTAAGGAATGACCATGCCCATGGTCCTAAGCATCACCCATCACGGGATAAAGGCGGTTGATACGATGAGTCGTAATACATCGCCCATCTGCAACAAGTGGGAATAAAACCCTGAGTACGAGAAGGTACTCAGCTAGACTTACCCGACATAACCGAAAATAAATGACACCAAGGATTATGAAGGCTTTATAATAGGGTAGCTGACTCATTTACAAAAGAAGCATTTTTAGCATTTCAAGAACCCTTCTAAAAGCATTATTGTCAAGTTAATTATTATTAACCTGTTGTCTAGATTTGCACCTATACTAGAGCACACATATGATTAAGCAGATAATGATAACCACTGATCATTAAACAACTTCCATACTATCATATTCACTATAACTGTCCAAGTGTTCCATAAACATTTACTACGATGAAGTAACTCAAGTCAAGTGCTCACTATCCGGGAGGCGATGGCGATTGAATCGATTCCTAACCCGGTGGTGATTTATTCTTACACAAACCTCACTCACCCGCTAAAGTGAGATATTGATCACCGAGTCAACTTTCCGGTATCTCGAGTTTGCAGAACCACATGTACCCGGGGCCGACCGAATCGCACTTTGGTCTTATCATCTCGCCCCGTGTCCTACCACACCTGCTCCGGCTTGAAGGCGTCATGGGCAATCTACTCGCCCGAAAAATCTCCCGACTTTGCGGTCGGAAGGTACTTTATCCGGCCCGACTAAATGTAAGGCATGCATTCAACATGACTCGAGGCCCAACAACGGTCGGTCCTTAATAAACCTGAGACGGAAACACTACAGTCCAAAACTACGCAAGTCTCCGTCCGGTCTCAACTTCATTTAACACTTAGTTATACCATGACTTCATAGTCATCCAAGCAGATCTAGGTAACCACCTATAGCTCGCAGGTGACAGGAAATCACCCGACTTCTACCGGTCTAAGCCAACTAAGCATTGACTCGACTGCGGATACCAGGGTAACAAGGATATAGTATAACAAAGGTAAACAAGGTATAATACAACAACGGTTGCAAACAACTCCTGAACGTAATGCATCAATTAAAGTAAAGCATTTAATTAAATTATTGCAAACCGGGAGAAAAATGCTCCGGGGCTTGCCTCTCTCGAAGGAGCTCGGACGGTGATCAGGGCACTCTAGAAGTTCCTCAACGTCCTCCTCGTCGGCTTCTGGCACTTCCTGCGGCTACACCTCGAACTGCTCCTCGGGCTCCTCGGGTATGACGACTGGGTTCTCGGTTTGCGATCCTGTATGATGCAATGCGTGTAAGTGCTTATGCAATCGGTGCATCGGATGAGATGAATACAATGGATATGTTTGAATGCAAGGTAGTCAACATCATCCAAGAAAATATACTACAAGCACATGTCATCTACTGCATTCTCTTCTACTACTAATAGGTTAAGTCAACACATCTTATTAAATGCTTCAAAGATACACCAAAGTTAACATTATTAACTAACTTGCATTAAAGAGGATTATTTTATTTCATTTTAAACTAGGGCTACAACAGCAACCTATATTTCTGGTGCTTATAAAAATCTAAGAAAATTACAGTAGTATAGTACTACTCTAAGTAGACTACCATAAAATTTTCATGGCGTTTGGATAAGTAAAATAGTCTACACAAAAATGACAAGGCATGGCAGGATTATGAACATAAAAATACTTTGAACTGTGAAAAGTGTCAAACAACAGAGTTAGTATTTTTCCTAGGTTCTTCATAGCATAAAATGACTGTACAAAAATTATCACATGCATGTTTTATACAAAGTTTGCTCTCTAGCAAAAATAACAAAAATAAGCTATTAAAGGTGCTTGAACTACACCTCAAAATTTTCCCACAGCACATGCATGAAACATATTTTTCCTAGGAAATACATGACATAAGAAGATTAACAAACTTGAAATCATATTTTTTTTGAAGCCTATAGATTTTTCTACATATTTTTCAAGTTATCAGCAATATTCATGATTAAATAAAATTCTACAGCAAAGTATCTCAAAAATGACATGCACAATTTTTCCCAAGTAGATCTGATGATAAGGAACCTAGACAAATTTATTTCAACAGATTTGGAGCAACTTTGAGTATCCAAACATTTTGCAAACCATATCTATTTTCAAATAATAAAGAATAAATTGAAAACAATTTCTTTAAACGCTACTGGGCCAGCCCGCTGGAATCAGCTGGCCCACGGCCGCTTTTGGCCTGCGCGGCCCGAACGCAAGGGAGGGGGAAGACGGCCCCGGGAAGCGCCCACGGCCACTCGGCCGGCCTTGAGGCGAAACTCTACGCTGGGCTGCTTGTTGGCATGCTGCTCGGCCCGAGCACTGTGGCCATCTCCGGCCATGGCAGGGCGAGCTGGCGGGCGCACGGGATGCGCGAGAAGATGGCGAATGTGGTAGGGCAGTTAGGCGGGGCTAGAGAAGAGAGGAGAGGTGACTTCCATGGCGGCCAAGCACGGTGGCGCCATGGCCGTTGGTGGCGAGGCTGAGGCGGCTCTACCTGAGCTCGGCAGGTGGCGCAAATGTGAGCACAACTTGAAGGAGGGCGGCGGCGGAGCTGGGCGCGTGATTGCCGGCCGAGGAGGAGCCATGGCGAAGTGCGCTTGCGGGCAGTGCGTGTGTGGCGAGAGAGAGGCGAGCTTGGGGCTCGTCTGGCGGAGAGGAAAGCGCATGGAGGAGGGAGTGAGCGAGCACCGGCTCCAGCAGTGTGTAGGCGGCGCGCGATGCATGGCCTTGAGCCTGCTGCGACGTCTTGGCGGCGGCGTGCGGCGGCGCATGCCACGCCCTGTGGCACGAACCTGCTTCTGGCTGTGATGGGGTGTGGCTTGTGGCGTCATCAAGCGGGCAGGGAGTGAGGGCAATATTGGGTTGGGTTGGGCCGAGGCGAGGCGAGGCGTACAAGATGGATGGGATCTTTGGGCTGGGCAGCTTGATCGTGTGGGCAGAAGTGAGGCGTGACCCTGCGAAGGAGGAAAAATCCTTTTTCATTTGTATTTTCAATTAATTTTTAAATGCCATCTTTCAAATATTATTTTGAGCAAGAAAATAACATCTTTTGAAAATGTACCAAAAATAAAAGTTGCTTAGAATTTAATTTTCTACAACTTTGCTTTTATGACCACAGCCAAATTCTTTCTAGATTTTGAATTGCAAGGTCAAAGTCCACGTTTAACTCAAAACCCTAATTTTTGGGAATTTATTTTTGAAGCCAAATTTTGAATTAATTTGAATACAAACTTTGCTCCAAAAATTGAACTAAACATTGCTAGATGATTTATAATAGTAGCCAAACATGTTTTACTAACCTAGCAAGCAAAATCAGGGCAAAACAAGTCTAACAAAAGTATGCACATTCAGGTTTCACAACATGTTTCAAATGTTTCGAAGCAGTGTTTCAATTGTTATTTACATGATTAGGCATGTATGATTAGGATGCTTGATGATGCATGATATGTATGATTAGCAGTGCCTAAATGTAGGCATAACACCGGGGTGTTACAATAAGACCCTGATTACTCAATTGTACTCAGCAAGACTTACCCGACATGAGGAAAGAAAAGACTCTAATGGTATGCAAGGCAATCTGGCTTGTGGGTTTATTGCATCTGTAGGAGCATTACTAAATGTGTGTCCTTATATTCAATTTTATTAGCAGTCAACATTAGTTCATTAACTAACCATTCTATGTAAGCACCTATGCTACTTTCAAGCAAGTGGTAAGCAATCAGAATCATTTTATCATCTTTCATCTTTCCGTTCTTACTACGGTGCCAGATTGTAGACAAGTCGTACCGGATCACCTGACAATTTGTGAACCAATGTATCCCAGCTAGGTACCCTGAAACACACACCCCACTTGTACCCTAGGCACAAGGAAGACCAACCCACTACCCTCCTGTCACTGGGTCCAGGTCCCCGTCCAAATTTGGACTCCAAGCCCCCGCTCCTGAGTCCCGGACCCAGTACGGTGCTTGGACCTCCACCCAAAAACCACCCTAAAAGTTGGCCCGGAAAGAGCCAGAACCCATGACAAGAGAGTAATGAGCCTTCCAGTGCTCATACACAAGTATGTGTTCAGGATAATAAGTCTGTGACCTGCCTAGAACCTAATGCAACGACTGGTCCTTAACCGACACAGGCGGAACAAATGCAATCCAAGCCTCCCTCGAATGCCAAACCAAGTCCAGATCCAAAGTACTATTCCGCTCGGTCTCCAATTATCATTCATATATATTTTAGGTGATAATAATATAGTAACAACAATAATATATTTTCTATCTCTCGCGAGTGACAGGCAATCACTCGACTTTTACCGGAGTCATATAGCATAGCCATCTACACGATCCTATCATACTAGTAAGACTCATAGGATAAAGATATATATATATATATATATATATATATGCAAGTGGGTTTCATTCAACTCCTTAGAACTTAATGCACAAACATAATATAAAGTGCAGAAAAGTAGGGGTTATGCACCGGGGCTTGCCTGGGTAACATATAACCAAAAGTTAGTATTCCATCTTGGTGACATGATCTCCAAAAGTACCATCTCACCAGCAACTCCCGATGACTCCCTGATCCATCATCATCCCTATTATGGTATGCAATGCGATGCAAACATGATGCAACAGTTAATTAACACGGCAACAACAACTCTTAAAACAGAGCACATACTACGAACTAACAAGCTAGCTCTAATGTCTAATGTACTAATCTACGTATCAACATCATCGAGAAAGATGTCATTTCCCAACAAGTGTTTTAGTTATACAATTCCAAGGTGTTTCTTTATTTCATTTATTTGATTTACTATATATTCAAACTAGGGCTCAATTGCTATCTTAGCAATTTCATTACTCTACAGCTACAAAAATTTACTGAGAACACCAGATAACACTTCTAACCTACTGCGAAATTTTTAGAGCTAACACTATCAGATAAATCATACAAGTTTATGTCTTAACAATATTAAGCATGTTAAAATAATTAGAGCAACCCTAAAAACATATAGAACCTATGCGAACAAAATACACTATCAGATAGATCATGATTTTAGAAACTTAACAAAATTGGTTTGGCATTTTTGTGATTTTTTCTACACTTTTTGGCGAATTTATGAAGTTTCTGCAAATAAGAAAAAGGAAAATGAAATTTCCTCCAGGCACTGGGCTACGCGGCCAGCCCACAGCCGCGGCGGCCCAGGCGGGGGTGGGGCGCGCACGCGGCCACAAGCCGTGGCCCACGCCACGGCGAGCGCGACCCAACGCGGAGCGGGCATGAGCGGCCCAAGCGCGGACGAGCCCAGGCGCTGTGGCAAACTTGCATGAAGGCCCCTAAACTTTCTTGAAACTAACCCGTAGTACAAAACACTATTCATGTGAGTCACGGATTTACATAGGGATCCCTGGAAAAGCTTCTATTTCATTTTCTCACCTTCTCTCCCTCCACACAAGCAGAGCATGAGCAGGGGGCGGCCAGCGGTCCGAATCTAGCCGTGAGGTCACTGACGGCGGTGGGGAGGCGGCATCACGGCTTGCCCGTTGCCGGGCGAACCCGCTGGTGGACGCGGCGCTCAGGACCAGGCGGCTCTGCGGTGAGGACGCACAAACGGTGGGGTGGTGGTGCGAGGGCGGGCCAGGGCCCACATGGACCCGAGGGAGCACTCAGCCTCGACGGGGAGGGCCCGCTAAAGCCTGGCCACGGGCATCGGGGCGCAGCGGTGAAGAGGGCTCGGTGAGCTAGCGGCCTCTGCAAAGCAGAGGAGGCACAGCGTGGCTCCCGTGTCAGCGAAGTGGAGCACAGCGTGGCAGAGGAGGCTCGGCCGGAGAGGAAGGCGCGACCTTGAGTCATCCACGTGGAGGTACAGTGAGGCGAGGCTAGTTCGGTGCCGTGGTGGATGAGGCAGCACCATCACGATACAGCTCGGCTTCGAGGACGTCAAGGGCATGGCGTTGGGGACGACTGGCCAGATGGCGTAGCGCGCGCGGTCGATGTCGCAGTGTGGCGAGGCAAATCGCAAGAAAGGTGGCGTGCGAACCTATGGCTAGCCTGTGGGCTTCTCGATGCGGTTGGTGGCCGAGTCGCGCCGACATGGGGTGGCGTGTCAGCGGGGTGCGTCAGCATGGGCAGTCAGAGCAGGCACTAGAGGAAGAAGAGAAAGGGGGTGGCGGTGGCTGCTAGGAAGGAGGGAGAACAAGCAGCGGCACGGTAGCAGCAGCTCGGCCTCGGCTTAATGGCGCACGAAGCAGCAAACAGGCAACATGGCAAGGACATGGGCAGGAGCAGAGCCATGTGCTCCCCTCAGCAGTGGACGCAAGGACAGAGCAGGCCGTGGTAGGTGAAATGAGTGGCCGTGAACGATGTTGAACGTTGGTTCGTGAATGAGCACCAGATTGAATTCGCAACGCGTTCTAACAAAGTTAGGCAATTTCTACGAGAGTACCATGACACCTATCGCCACCTCGGCCTACACCGTTCTCAAGTGCTCATTTCGACGCAGCTGACGGTGTAAAAACATAAAGTTGGTGCTTAGGAAATTTTGCGGATATTTAAATGTCGAAGTAGCATTGTCTATCATCTATTCCGACTTAAAAGGAATTCAAGGTCCCAGTTAGAACTAACACTCCCTAGCACTTTTGGTTGAATTTTTAAACGGTCAAAACTTTACCAAACATCACCAACAACCATTTCACGGCATAGCACACACTTTATACCAAACAATAGAACCAAAACATTAGGGCATTATTTAACTATTTTGCATTTTATAACTTGCCAAAAATGTACTTTCAACACAACTTCAATTTTTTGTCGATTCAACGAAAAGGCCAATTTTTAATTTCCAATTTGATTTTTGAGCTTCCAAGAACACTAGTCAAATTTGATTTTTTGAGCTTCCAAGACATGGTACAACGGCTCTATTTCATGGGGGCTTCTATTTAAGTCCCATTGCTGGTTCAAGCTCACACTATTCCCCATTTGCATTGACATAGCAACCTTGTGAGCTTAGCCAAAGCCCTCCCACTCATCTCCATTATTGATTCATCATCTTTGTGAAATTGGGAGAGAATCCAAGTGTATTGCTTGAGTGATTGCATCTAGAGGCACTTGGTATTCGTGTTTCGCTGCGGGATTCGCTTGTTGCTCTTGGTGGTTGCCACCACGTAGATGGCTTGGTGCATCGGAGGAGGATTGGCATGAGTTGGTGATTATTTGTGGCCATCTCCGGTGATTGTGAGGGGACTTGTGCGTTCCCCGGCAAAGCGCTGAAAGGTAACCTTTGTGGATTGCTCGTGTCATTGAGTTACCTCACTTGTGGGTAGGTTCTTACGGTGTCCAAATTGTGTGGACGAGGTTCGTGCAACACCTCTTAGCCGCCAAACCACCAAGTGTTGGTCGACACAACGGGGACGTTGCGTGTTGGCAAGCACGTGAACCTCAGGAGAAAATTGGTTGTCTCTTGCCCTTTGGTATTCTCCCGGTGATTGAGTTAGTATTCATCTTTTGATTGGTTCACTCCTCTGTGCGGCGGTATAATTACCTTACTTACTCATTTACATACCCGCAAACTAGTTATAGTAAGCTCTTTAGTGTAGCTAGAATTGAGAGCTTGCTTTGTAGCTTAAGTTCATCTAATGGAGCTCTTTAGTGTAGCAGTATGAGAGCTCTTAGTGAGTAGTGACTTAGTAAATTGTGTGTCTCGTGATCATAGCAACTAGAATTGTTGGATAGGTGGCTTGCAACCCTTGTAGAGCTAGAGCAAGTTTGTTTTTCGCTATTTGTTATGCTAATCAAATTGCTCTAGTTGGTTTGTAGATTTTTAAATAGGCTATTCACCTCCCTCTAGCCATATTAGGACCTTTCACCCTTGCAAGGCATCTATTGAATATCAAACAAGGGGTTGCCTAAACCCTAAGATTAACACCATGACAGTATGATTGACCCCCTGATTCGGGGGCTTCACACGCACTCTAGTCCATTACAGGAAGCACGATGGGCCTTAGATGGCTAGTTCCATAGAGAGGCCTCGGCGTCCAGGAGATAGGCCAGATGGGCAAATTTGTGCCCAAGTGAAAGCCCCAGTTTGGTTTTGGCTAATTGATGAAAAACCTAGGTACTAACCTATGTCATTAAGTGTGAATATGAGCTAGATTGGTACATCCAAGCAATGGAGCTAGATTATGGTGATCAAGGTGATTGTGATGACCAAAAGAGATGATAAAGTGCTCCAACTTTAAAAAGAAGAAAGAGAAAAAAACCAAGTGTTGATCAAGGCAAAGGTATCAAATAGGTTTTTATTTTGGCACTCAAGACACCATAGAGGGTGTGAGTGTGTTTAGGATCAACAGTTGTTATATTAAGAGGGGAAAACCTTGGCTAAGCGGTTATTGAGTGTCACTAGGTGAAATGATTCTTATATATCCATTAGGGACCTAGTGTGCTAACATTTAACCCTCAAAAAATGCTTAGAAAAATGCTAACACACGTGCACATGAGTTATACACATTATGGTTAGCAACTTGGAAGCAAGGGTGAAAAGTTTGAGGAGATTGAAAAAGAAAAGGAGATGATTTAGGTGACCGAACTCAGGATCTCGGTGTGACCAGACCCTGAGGGGTTGAGTCCGGTCCCAAACCCTTGGTCTTGGCCAGCCTTTTTTTCTCAAAAACACAGGAGAACTGCGCTACATTATATTTAGAAGAAAAAGGGGGGAAGAGTCCCCTGATACAACACACACCACACCACCCAAAAAAATACATACGCGCCTGTAGAAACCAAGAGGCGACCAAGCTATACTAGCTCTAGGCTACAGAAAAGCTACTAGGGGAGGGGAGGGGAAGCCAAAAAAGATAGCCCCCGCGCCCCAGCCAAAGCCCACAACCGACTATTCTCCAAAGCAGAACCCAAAGCGCATATAATGTGGTGATTCCACAAGGTCCAAGCTCTTAGGATCACAAGAGAGTTGAACCCTTTCCTTGTTAACCCAGCAGCTATATTGCTTGAATTTTCCCACCACAAATCAAAAGAAGAATCTGTAAGCTGTGGACATAATTGATGGATCCCAAAATGTTGGAGTAGAAAGAACCAGAACTGTCGAGCAAAGACACACGACACCAACAGATGATTAATGGTTTCCTTCTCTTGATCACAGAGAGGGCACTATGCCGGGTGTGGTAGCCCCCGCCTTGCCAGCTGATCAGCCGTCCAACATCTATCGTGTGCGACCAACCACATGAAGAAACGACACTTGGGTGGAGCCCATGATTTCTAGATTCTCTCAAATGGGCCAAAAAGGGTGGATCCTATGAAAAAACCTTCATATGTTGTCTTGGCCGAATACTGTCCACTAGAGGAAAAACACCAAATGTGAGTCTTCAACCTCCGGTCGTAGCTGGAAGTCATAGAGAAGATCCCACAGATTGAGAAACTCCACTATTACTTCCACTAACGTGTCATCACGAATATCCAGAACCCAAGAACGATTAGTAAGAGCTTGTTCAACTGTGTGTCTATTTGTTGTCCTCTTTGGTATAACAGCAAGAAGATGAGGGGCGAGGTCCGCAATTGATTGGCCATTCAGCCATCTGTCCGTCCAGAAAATGTGCATGCCCTGCTGTCAACTTTAGAGACAACCGCTAAACTGAAGAAATCTTGGACCTGTCCAGGAACTTGGACAGGAAAGTTCGCCTAGGGCCTATGGGGTTTGGTTTTCTGAAGCCAAACCCAGCGCATCCATAGTGCCCATCCAAGACTTTTCAGGTCTAATAATCCTAATCCTCCCAGCTTCGGTGGACAACACACCTTTCCCCACGCCACAAGACAATGTCCCCTTTTGCTTCTCTTCTTCCCCTCTAAAGGAATCATCGTCTGAATTTGTCCACAACTTTGATGGCCCAGGGAGGGAACTCAACGGCCATAACTAGGTGCACTAGCATAGCAGTGAGCACAAATTGTACCTGAACTCTCCTCCCCGCCCTTATCATGAGGTCCGCTTTCCAACTAGGCAACTGATCAGCAATCTTATCAGTGATGGGCTGGATCTGTGCCTTAGTGAGCTTCTTAAGGGAGAGGGGTAAACCTAAATATTTGCAAGGGAAATCTGATACTGCACAAGGAAGCAGGCTCTGGATGGTGGTCAGTTCCATGTCACCACACCTGATGGGTAAGACATTGCTCTTTTGTAGGTTGGTTTTAAGTCCTAAGGCATCACCAAAAAGATTGAGAATTTCCATTACCAAGTTGATGTCGCCAGCTTCCGGCCTAGACCTGAAAAGTCTCGGCCAGCCTTCGTGGCTTGATCGGACCTAGCGTGGTGAAGCGACTGGACCTACAGTGGCACGTCCGGTCATGACAAGCAGAGAAGATGCGGCGGCTCACAGACAATCAGACCCTAAGGGGTTAAAGAACTGGACCCTGCATGAACACTGTTCACAGAGTCTGATCACTACTGAGTGGCACTTGGGCTATTTACTGTGAGGACCAGATTCTGCTGAGAGTCCGATCACCTATGATAGGACGCGTCCGGTTGAGAAAAACCTCTCTGTATGCTTTCTAGACTCGACCGAACATTGTGGCTTGAGAGTCTGGTCATTTAAGTGTCGAATCCGGTCGTAACTTAACTGCGTGCGCGAAAGGGTTTTGACCATAGAGATCCGATGGACGAGATTTGAATCAGGGATGCGTGGCGCCCATCAGACGACTGACCCTGTGGGTGAGACACTGCTTAGAGTCTGGTCAAGCCTGCGACAGCCCAATGGCTAGTTGAAGTTTGGGGCTTCTATAAATAGCTTGGGGCCGGCTTGGGCTCACACTCTTGCATATTTTCATCAGTGATACATCCTTGTGAGCTATAACAAACACCTCTCACTCATCTCCATCATTGATTCATTATTAAAGTGAGATTGTGAGTGATTCCTAGTGCATTTGCTTGAGTGATTGCATCTAGTGGCACTTAGGGATCGTTGTGGCTGCGGATTTCTTGTTATTCTTGGTGGTTACCGCCACCTAGATGGCTTGGAGCAGTGGAGAAGCATTGGCATGAGTTGGTGATTGTTCGTGGCCATCTCCCAGTGATTTGTGCGGGTTCTTGACCTTCTCCTGGCAAAGAGCCAAAAGGTACTATAGTAAATTACTCATGTCATTGAGTTACCCTCACTTCAGGTAGGTTCTTGCGGCGCCCTAGTGTGGGCTTGGCGTGGTGCCAATTAGCTTGTGAACCACCAAGTGTGTGGTCGACACAATGGGGATTACCGTGCCAGCAAGCACGTGAACCTCAGGAGAAAAATTGTGTGTCTCTTGTCTCTTTGGATATCGCTCGGTGTTCATTGATATTCATATTGATTGGTTGATCACTTGCCTTAGATGGTATAATCACCCTACTCATCTCCCTTACATTACATTGTTTCATTCTTGTTTAGTTGAGTAGCTTGCTAGTAGTTTAGTTGCTAATTAGCTCAACTAGTGTTAGAGTAGTGACATAGCCACTTGTTTGTGCATAGAGATTGTAAAGAACTAGAATTGTGGTGTATGTGGCTTGCAACCCTTGTAGAGCTAGAGCAAATTGCATTTTGCCATTTAGTTATCTAACCCTTTGCTCTAGTGGTTTTGTAGTGAACTTTTTATAGGCTATTCACCCCCCCTCTAGACATTTAGGACCTTTCACCAAGCCACCCATGCCCGGGGCTTGGTTTGGCCCGCTTGGTTCCCGATCTTGGAAGGCAACAGCCGATGAAGGGTGGCCCCGAGTGCCTTCATGTGGCTCAACTAAGCTTCCCGCCCTGACTGACGTGAGGAATACCCAGAACCTAACATGTGGACAAAGTCGTAGAGCGCCAGGTCTTGATTGGGCATTGTTCCCTCACCCTTGTGAGGTCGTGTCACTCACTTCTGGCCCAAGGTCACGCTCGGGGTGTGATGCATTGTGACAAGTATGAACGTGTGGCCATCGCCTGAGGGCTCCTAGACTCGCAAGTTAGTCTCCCTCTACATGTGGCCATGCCCTTAGCGTGCGATGGATGCTACGAGGAAGACAAATCTCGGCATGGCACAATGGCAAGTTTGACTTATGAATGTTAGTTCCAAGCATCGGCATAGGATGTTAGGGATGGTTTAGCGATGCCGGCCACGACATTAACGTGGGACGGCACCTGACACCTCCACCAACCGAAGACTACTACACAAAATCCTAGACCCCTCCCCTGAGAACCATGATTCTTGTAGTGCCCTCTGTTATATAAGGCTAGGCATGGTTTCCTATAGTAGGGATTAGATCCAAACCGAGCGATCAAACCCTAAATCATTAGCATAGCGCTCTTGTACCATCTCTCTCTCTCTCTCTTAAGAACTTGATTAAGCACTCTAACATGAAAAACACCACTCCTAGACGTAGGGCTTAGAGGCCCGAACCAGAATAAACCCCTTGTGTCGTGAGTGCTTAAGCCACCGAAATCACACACATCGACCCATGTTTGAATCACTAATCACTGTCGTGAAATTGAACCCACGACAACATCCTTTGCGAGGGGGACCCCTGAGGACTAGGGGAGCATGAGCTTCTTGATACGTTAGTAAAAACACTGGAGTCATCGATGAGAGTTTGCATCTCTATCTCAATGAAGCTTCCGCATTTAATTTGTGTACCTAGGTTGTGTGATTAAATCTTTAGTTTAGTGTCAACAAAATATGCTCGGTAGTCCACCGAGGGGGTATCCCGCGATGGTAGATTTGTCGGTGGGGATGCGCGTAATCAGGAACCAGATGGTGACACAAGGCGCAGAGACAGCGATTTAGATAGGTTCGGGCCGTCTGATCGATGTAATACCCTACGTCCTGTGTCTTTGGTGTATTGTATTGATCTGTATGTAGATCCGATCTGATAGATCCTGATGGATCCTGTCCGCTAGGGGACCCCTACCTCTCCTTATATACTCTGGAGGAGGTAGGGTTACAAGTAAAGTAGCCTATTTGGTACTATACAATGTCTTGCGGTGCACGCCGAGTAGCGCCGTGCACGTCTTAACCTTGTGGGCCAGGCCACCCCTGGGGGCGCAGCCCATGTCTTGGGGGCCATACCCCCACATTTAGCTTGCTAGGTTAGTTGATAGGAATTAGGATTGGAACATAGATTGCATAACCCTTTTGTAGCAACACACTTAGCAGAACCTTAGTTTTACATCTAGATAGATTACTTTATTACACATGTTTTGATAAGTGGAAATTAGAGGCCATAATTTAGAGTAGATTTTTTTAAAAGCCTAATTTACCCCTCCCCCTATTAGGTATCACAGTCCCTTTACCCGGTAAAAGGAGTTGCCGTGGATCAAAAGTTTACAAATTGTGGAATAAGTTGTTTAATTTCTTAATGTGGAATAGGTATTTGTATTTTTGACTAGTTATTTTCTTGGTAATGGGAGACACCCATTAACATCGATCTGCCTATAGATTCTAAACTTGGATTATTCGGAATTGCTTTGGTCAAATTTTGGGCTTCCAATCGATGCTATGTTACCTAGTTCTATTTGTGTCTAGGGGACAATAACAAAATGAGACAATTCTTTCCCTTTTTTATCATAGAGGAGTCGTATGAACTATGAAGCTAAAGTTTCATGTACGGTTTTGGAATAGGGGTGGGACATGATCTATTATTACTTTTTTTCTAATCAAATTTAAATATTTGTGTAAACTATCGAATTTTAGTTGTAGCTATGGTTATATGTTGATAATACGACATCCATGTATCTATAGGGCTTATACGACAAATAAAAATTAATGTGTTTGGTGAGCTTTCATTGCAAATGATCTCAAACTCATGTCATATCTCAAATTGAAGAAGGAGCAAGCAAAATGAAAAGACAAAAGAGACAAGGTTACAATGGCTATTGTTTGGTCTCAATGTTGGCTCGCTTGCATAAACATGAAGAGATTAGTATTAAACTAGGCCATGTTTTGGTGGCGCTTCAAGCAGCTCCAGCCCCTCCACCTTACCGTTTATGCCACTGTTCATAGAACCTCTTTTCCTCTCTCCGAAGCGAACGAACTAGGAAAAAAAATGGAACCACCAACTAGAACTCCTCGTGACAGTGTAGTAAGGAGCTGAAGCCGTTTGAAGCGCCACTAACAAGGCCTCATTGCGCACTTTAGTTGTCATAAATTAAACTTATCTAACTTTTATCAAATGTATAGATCAAATTAGCTTTATTAGATTCTCCACGAAATGTTTCTTACCCGTGCATTTATTTAAACTATAGAGGTCTGTTTGAGTATTAATATATATTTTTTCTAAAAGCTTGATTGAACTCAAAAAACTTAACTTAGGATAGAGCTCATGCCTCACTTTGCGCTAATAAACCTCACTACCTGCAAAGTTCAAACCAGAATGAGTGCTTAGTTGTTACACCATGATAATACACCATGTATCTTGTAGGTCTGTTTGGTTCAACGGTAGACAAAGTTGCCTGGATGGTCGCGCTCTCCCATGCGTTTGATTTTAAGCACTTAGGGTGAGGATGGAGGCCCGGAGCTTTTTCATGTCTGGGAGGCCACTGAGGGCACCCCCAATGGGCAAACTAGCACGGTTTCTTTCTCTATTAATTATCTTGCGAAGTAGACATTTTACTGATGTGACAAATAATTTAGTGAAGAGAGAGAGAGAGTAAAAGTTGAAGAAACAATTTCTATACAAGAAACTTTGTCGATGGTAGAAGAAACTACAGACGCTGTATTGGGACTGGCTGCTTGTTTCTTCCTGTAGTTGAATGGGGAGAGTGGATTGGATGAGACTGAGAGTAAGAAAGGGCCTCGTAAAAAAAAATCCGTATTGTGAGATGTGGTTTTTATAGGTAGTTTCTCAGGCTATGAAAACTATCACGTAGTTTCTGCAATTAGACTATCCTAACACCCCGTACAACAACCTATGTTAGAGGCAGAGGATTATATTAAATACATATACATGACCATTGGTAATAGAATGGGAATAAAGATAAACAAAATAGAGAAGCGCCGTACAGCACTCAATGGCCATGAATAAACAAAAATCATATTTTCGCCATTAATTATACTTCTCCATCACAAAATAAATAACTTTGTGAAAAAATTCGGATAGATTAAGGACGCTGGCAAAAAAAATATAGATTAAGGATTTGGCAATTATTGTTTACATGCACCAGTGATTAGCTCAAGTATTAGAAGACGATGTCTCCTGTTCGTTTCACTCATCAGTCTGGCTTATCAACCATGGTATAATGTTTTTTGCAGAAATCATCGGCCGAATAGGAAGTTATTTATTTTCGTAATAAAAAAGTTAATGTTATAACCTCACGGACGCAGCAAAAGAAAAGTTCCGGGCGCTAATGCAGAACCCACCTGCCAGTGGCTAAGTATGAGTTCCACGGGAATCTAATAACCAAAGTTCTTTTCCCACGCAAAATGGGGAAAACAAAACGAAAACAAAAATGGAGAGGGAATATAGGAGGAATTCCTTACGTACCATTAAAAAAGATCGCGATGCCCTATATATCCTCGAAAAAATTCAGCGGTCTTCAGCGCCACTGCTCTAACTTTTTTGTACCCTCCATGCCACTGCCGTCAGTCTAGGCTCTAACACCGTCAAACTGCAGGTGTGAAAAGTCGAAAATACCCTAAGTCTAAATATATCATTAATTTTTTGAGCATCTTAACGACTTCAAATGAAAAAACTCAAAACTAGAAAGTTGTAGATCTCGTCGATATCTATAATTTTCATATAAAAATTATTTTTATTTAATTCCGCAAAAAAATCATATCAAATTATAATTTTTTTGCGGAATTAAATTAAATAAAGATAATTTTTATATGAAAATTATAGATCTCGACGAGATCTACAACTTTCTAGTTTTGAGTTTTTAATTTGAAGTCGTTAAGATGCTCAAAAAAAATTAATGACATATTTAGACTTAAGGGTATTTTCGACTTTTCACACCTGCAGTTTGACGGCGTTAGAGCCTAGATTGACAGCAGTGGCATGGAGGACACAAAAAAAGTTGGACCAGTGACGCTGAAAACCGCTGATTTTTTTTTTTAGGACACATAGAGCATCGCGATTTTTTTTTTTTTTTTTACGGCCAATTCCCCCGATATTATAGAGGCCAAGCGCAGGCGAGCACGAGGAGATAAATGGCCCAGAGGAAAAGGCGAGAGCAAATCCAAACCAACCAATCCCAATATCCGCAGGCCTCCCTCTCCACTGGACCACACCCTCGCCTCTCCCACAACCCAGACTCGCAAAGCCCCTCTGCCAATCTCTGCAACATCATCGATTCCCCAGGCGAAAAAATTACTCTGGACTTTTTTTTTTCAATCAGATCAGAGGAGTAGGGTAGATTGGATTGGTCAGATTATTCAATCTCCACTGCAGTCTCTCTGAAGAGAAGAGGCCAATCAGGCCAGCCTTTCCACAGTTCGGAGAAATCATCCCTCAGTGCGTGAAGCAGCTTTGATTCGCCTGCGCAACTCATAGAAGAGAGCCAGGAGCTTGTTCTTGGCTGCTTGACCGATTCTTGAGCTGCTGCGGATCTCGCCAGAGGGCCAAGAGCTTGTTCTTGTGTCGGGGAATTCTTGGTCAGCCGTGCCGGATAAGGGTGAGGGTGCCATGTCAGCATCGCAGTGCTCGATGAGCGGCGCCGGGGAGCCGGGGATGCGGACGGTGGTCTGGTTCAGGCGAGACCTGCGTGTGGAGGACAACCCGGCGCTGGCGGCAGCCGCTCGGACGGCCGGGGAGGTCGTGCCGGCGTACGTGTGGGCGCCCGAGGAGGACGGGCCGTACTACCCCGGCAGGGTGTCCCGGTGGTGGCTCAGCCAAAGCCTCAAGCACCTGGACGCCTCGCTACGCCGGCTCGGCGCCGGCCGACTCGTCACCCGCCGCTCCAACGACGCTGTCGTCGCGCTGCTCGACCTCGTCCGCAGCACCGGCGCCACGCACCTCTTTTTCAACCACCTCTACGGTTCGATCCCTCTCACTCTAGACTGGATATTGTTACGCCTTGCTACATGTTGCAGCTGTTCTTGGTTTCTTGCTGCCACAGAGTATATGCAAATCTTCAGCTTGACTTCGTGTCCAAAATCGATTTTTATCCTGGTTTTCTAGCCTTGCTCCGTCTGGTTGAAGGGGATCCAGTCCTTCACGATCCAAATAGTAAAGCAGAGGATATATGTTTTCTTTTTAGAGAGAAAGAGGATCTTTTCATGAACAGTTTTGCTTGTATATATCTGCCATTAATGGATGTTTCATACCTTAATACCCTTACTCCACACGTAAACCAACTCCAAGTTTAGCAATTAGCATCCTGCCTTACTAACTTTGGTCGCCGTCGCCCTCTTTAATTCCAAAAAGTCCTTGCGCCCAGCAACTGGTACTCACCAAACAACCTGCATCTTTCTTCTTCGGTTGAGTTTTCTCCCAAGAACCATCATAAAAAAAAAAACTTTTAGCACCTTATCAACTGGGCCGGCTAACACGAACGGTCTTCCGTTGCTCACCGATTGCTGTCTTGTGCCCGCCGTGCAGATCCGCTGTCGCTGGTCCGGGACCACCGCGTGAAGGAGCAGCTGACGGCTGAGGGCATCTCTGTGCAGTCCTTCAACGCTGATCTGCTGTACGAGCCGTGGGAGGTCCTCGACGACGACGGCTGCCCCTTCACCATGTTCGTTCCATTCTGGAACAGGTGCCTGTGCATGCCGGACCCCGCCGCACCACTTCTGCCGCCCAAGAGGATCAATTCAGGTATCCAAACGCATAACCTACAGAGTTCTGATGCTCATACTCATACTCATACTCATACTGTAGGGGACCCAGTCCTTGCAGCAGATCAATCACTGACGTGAAAAATGCTTCGTTTGTTGAGCTCCACAGGTGACTTGTCGAGGTGTCCGTGGGACGAGCTGATCTTTGAAGACGAGTCCGAGAGGGGCAGCAACGCGCTGCTTGCGCGGGCGTGGTCACCAGGGTGGCAGAATGCTGACAAGGCACTGACGGCCTTCCTCAACGGTCCGCTGATGGACTACTCCGTGAACCGCAAGAAGGCCGACAGTGCCAGCACGTCCCTGCTGTCTCCGTACCTGCACTTCGGCGAGCTCAGCGTCCGCAAGGTCTTCCACCAGGTCCGGATGAAGCAGCTGATGTGGAGCAACGACGGCAACCACGCTGGCGAGGAGAGCTGCACCCTATTCCTCCGCTCCATCGGCCTGCGGGAGTACTCGAGGTACCTCACCTTCAACCACCCCTGCAGCCACGAGAAGCCCCTTCTGTCGCACCTCAGGTTCTTCCCCTGGGTCGTCAATGAGGTGTACTTCAAGGTTTGGAGACAAGGGAGGACTGGCTACCCTCTTGTCGACGCTGGCATGAGGGAGCTCTGGGCCACTGGGTGGGTCCATGACCGGATACGTGTCGTCGTCTCTAGCTTCTTTGTCAAGGTACTCCAGCTGCCATGGCGCTGGGGGATGAAGTACTTCTGGGACACCTTGCTGGATGCTGACCTTGAGAGTGACGCACTAGGCTGGCAGTACATTTCTGGGTCTCTCCCTGATGGCCGTGAGCTTGACCGCATTGACAACCCTCAGGTACTTTAGGCCTTTCCTCTATTCAATCTTTTCATGGGTAATAAAGTAGCACCTTGATGAATTATATTATATCAACTGAATTTTGCAATGTGTTCAGTTTGAAGGGTACAAGTTTGATCCGCACGGGGAGTACGTACGGCGATGGCTACCGGAGTTGGCGAGGCTGCCAACGGAATGGATACACCACCCCTGGGATGCACCTGAGTCTGTGCTTCAGGCTGCAGGAGTTGAGCTAGGCTCCAACTACCCCCGCCCCATTGTTGAGTTAGATGCTGCCAATTCCAGGTTGCAGGATGCCCTGTCAGAGATGTGGGAGCTTGAGGCAGCCTCTCGTGCTGCGATGGAGAATGGAATGGAAGAAGGCCTCGGTGATTCCACAGATGAGCCGCCGATCGACTTCCCTCAAGAATTACGGATGGAAGTGGACAGACAACCGGTTCAACCTGCTATCCACACACCGGCAGTGGCTGGTTGGAGACGAGAAGATCAGATGGTGCCTAGCGTGACTTCCTCATTCATTAGAGCTGAAACCGAACTTACTGCAGATTTTGGCAACACCAGTGGGGACAGTAGGCCAGAAGTGCCGTCAAACATTCATTTGCAGGCTCGGGTGGAGAGGGAAGAAACAGTTGACGGTGGCACTGGCAATACTGTCAGGATGAATGGCAACCATCAGCAGCAGAATCTTCAGAACAACATGCACCGTGTGCTAGGTATTGCTCCATCAGTTTCAGAGGCATCGAGCAGCTGGACGGGCAGGGAAGGTGGAGTGGTACCGGTCTGGTCACCTCCGGCAGCTTCGGTACATTCTGATCCTTATGCTGCCGATGAGGCTGACATTTCCAGTAGGAGTTATTTGGACAGGCATCCAAAAAAAAAACTCGACCGGGGGGGTTAAGACTGCCCCCGCAGCATTTCAAATAAGAAGGACCATCTCACCCGGCCGAGAAAACCCCCGAACCCCCGCCCCCACCCTTACACGGTGGCTTTCCGTCGCCGAAGTGAGAATTGGGCCGGTGCCCCCCCCCCAGTGCTTTGGTTATGGGGACGGACGAGGGGATTTTTTTAACCTCAGCCTGAAATTCGCTCCCACGGGGAGTCGAACCCAGGACCTGAGGAGTGCCGCTGGGTCACCTAACCGTTTGAGCTAGGCGCCCTTTGGCTTGGACAGGCATCCACAATCACATACGATGATGAACTGGAGTCAACTCTCTCAGTCATTGTGAGTTCAGTTGCACGGTAACTTATTTTTACAGGAAAAAATGCATTGTCATAAATTGAAAAATTGCAGCTTATAGCAAAAAGTAGACAGTAGTTGTCTAAAGTCATTGTTAATGTGGCAGTTAAAATTAACTGACAACTTGAATTTGATGTGTAGTAGCTGAGTAGAACATTCCAAATGCCTACTAATGATCCCTTTTTTATGAATCTCTTAATGCAGGACAACAGGGTGGGAAGTGGATAATTAGTGCTGTGTCCGGATTTAATTGGTTAGGAGTTCAGCAGAGAGAATTATATTATATACATATGTAAATTATCACATTTTGTCCGTCTATAGTCTTGGTGTGCATGCAAGTCATCAATCATGCAGCTTCCTGGATGCAATAATGGTTATGTGAAGCTAGTTGTATAGAACCTTGTGGTATAGGTTGCTAGGTGTCCACGAGATATGTATTATTCGTCAGATAAGAGTATTCTAGCAGCAGGTTCATTTTGTATCTGGTTATTGTCTTATTGCAGTTTTTGGTGATGGGATAGTCAACATAGAGGTGTGTTCTCAGTTTGGTAGACATAGAACTTACCTGCTATCTGTGAGGACTCAAAGGGAACATCTTGGCAGTGAGATTGTGTGCCACTCTTGCCTGCTGCTACTTTGCCTCAATAAAGAAGTTACCTGAATCTTTTTCACAATGCACCGTGGTGAATTAATCAGGTGATATGAAAGACAATGGAAGTTTAAGATGACAAACGATGAGATTTACTAGAGGTAACATAAATGATTTGCAAGGATTGCACATCTTATGATAAGTAGAAAAACTACCAGATATGCTACCGGAGACAACATAGATAATTAAGCAATCGCATGGCAACCCCTCCACTCTACCATAAGCTGGGACAACGAGCACATCATGCACATGATGCTTTGCCCTGGCCGAGTGGGAACCGTAGCAATCACAATTGACAAGCAAAACCATCTGAATTAGACGAGTCATTGCAGGATAAAACCAACAACTAACATAGTGCAGGAACTGCTCATAGAGCAGGCGGTAAAGCCCCAAGGGTGGGAGCTGACCGGCCAGGGTTCAATCCCTGACTCCTACAATGGCCTCCAAAGAAGGCCGGGTCAAGTGACCCTTTTCAAAACAAAAAACAAAAAAAAAACAAAAAAAAAAAACTAACATAGTGCAGATTTTCAATGAGAAGGATTGAGCACACAATAATTGGTTTTTAGTTTCTGTCACCATAAAAATATATATTCAAAAGTCACAAGTCACATAGTCTAAATAACAATCCATGGAAGATACAATAGGTTCATCATGCTGTGCAAATATAGACAGCTGCACATGTAAATACTTCATTAATATGAAACCTCCTTCAAGAAGTTACATGCAAGCATGTCAACTGCCTGCTGAAACTGATTCCAGGCTAGTGTCCTACTAATTTAATTCTATATATAGCTTCACGAACAGGCAACTCTTCAAGAGTCACATCTGGCCCACTTGACGGTGCAAATTCCAGCCTTGTGGACAAGATGAGGTTAGCATTACATCCTGCTGATGATATTTCCCATCTCTGACAATTATGCACATCAGTCTTTCTTCTTCCTATCAACATATGGATACTTCTGGTAGATGAATATGCTTGTTGCGACAAGTGGTAATGCCATCAGGCAGTAGAGTGATGGTGGCTTCCCATCAAACACAAATTGTAGCAGTGCAGTTACAAGGAGAGCTGAGACTATAACAAAACCCTGAAAAAGAGTCCAGTTCCCAGATGTCAATGAAAGGCATGGCTGTTTTTCATTTAATGTCAGTTTAGGCACTTGCCTTTCTAACGCCACCTGCGTAAGTTGTGACAAGACCAACAAGAATTCCACCCACGGCATTCATTAATACCGGTACCTGAGGTAAAGAATGGTGGATTAGAGACCCACATATCAATGAAGATCTTACAGCTTTTGCTTCCATCTGTGTCGGATGTTACAGATGTACTTTTCAGTCAATGCAGGACATATCAGTGCCTTCAAAAGATTGGCATTAAAATTTGAAGCATAAAGGAAGGCAATACCTATTTCAATAATTTGGTCCTTGAGAAAAAGTTAACTTGCACTAAAGACAGTGAAGCAATATCCTAGTTAGATCCTCGAAGATCAATATTTACCTACTTGGCTATTTTAGACCAGTCAAGCAACAGATGCAAACATCCATATGGAAAAGCCTAATTATCAAGGCAAATGGCAAGGGTGCAATGCCAGGATATTATCCTGTCTTAACCATGAACCGTCCATAAAAAAATTGGAATGCCTAGATTAACCGCTAGCCTGCTAGACTGATGTGCTACCTTAACAACTCATTAATGTTCTAGGTTCTACATTAACAAAAAAAATGAAAATTGACAATTTATCTTATATAGAGTTAATTACACAAAGCAGAAGATTGGAATTGCGTACTGGAAATATTGTAACCAAGGTGTCCGGTGTTTTTCTACATTTCAGTAATAGCATGTCATTGCAAATAGAAGTAGTTTGTTACAAAGAACACTCGTCTTTTAGGTTACATTCCCGCCTGTTATATACATACATATATGAAAACACGACCGGCCAAAGGAACTACCCTACAATAACAGAAAGGTAATAAGACCCTTTGCCCCCGAGAGGATCCATTGATGGACCTCAGTCCCTACCGTTTGCAGCAAGCACTCCATGGAAGGTGACCGGTTCTGAAGACAATCATTCCTGTGGTTACAAATTGTCCATGCACCCAGGATGACCAGCGAGTTGAAGCTCATGTGTTTCTCCTTGCATACAAGGAGCTCTGATCAACGCCACAACTCTACAAAGCTGTCCATCGGCGCAGCTGGCTGGTCTGGGAGGCTGAAGCAGCTAAAGATGCAATGCCAGGCCTCAAGGGCGAACACACAGGTCATAAGTGCAGCTTGATGGGTGTGGCATTCCTCTTCTGGTCTACCTGTCTGCAGTCAAGCACCGGTCTAAGATGGCTAGCAAGAGGAAGAGCTTGCAGCGCGCAGGTGCCCAAGATTTCCACAGCCTTTTGGCATGTTCAAAGAATGAGGAGCCGTGGAAGAATGCCCAATATGTAGAGCTCGCAGAATACTCACCAGAGAGGCTGTGGCACCAATAGTGAACAATGAGAGGTCTGGCTGGAGGACCACCTCCACCAGGTCCCAGACATGTAGGTACTCTGCCAGGACAGAGGTTGAGTGCCCCTCTTATGTCCCTCACCCATCTGCGGTCAGGGAGGGCCTCATACACCGTGTGGCATGCTGAGATATGTTTAGAAACCACAACGAACAGGTTCAGCGCCAAATCAGTTAAGCGGTGGCCGTGCAACCATCTGTCTCTCCGAAACAGTGCGCTTAAGCCCTTCCTGATGGTTGCGATGACTGAGATATCGAACAGCGCCAGGGCATGCTATGTACTAATGCAGAGAAAGCCATCCATGGCTAGTCCGGCTCTGTTTTTCTTTTCAACCACAGCCACCTCATCCATAAGGCCCATCCTAGCATGGCAAGGTTGTGGATACCGAGCCATCCAAGCTCTGGCGGTCAGCAAACCTGAACCCAAGCAACCAAGCAGGGCCCTCCCTTTGCATCCTTCCTCCCCTACCAAAGGGAATTCTGGCAGATTTTGTCGATTGCCTTGAGAGCCCATGGTTGGGGGGTCCATCACTATTAGCTGGTAGATGGGGATCGATGTTAGCATGACCTTGACCAGAACCACCCGGCAGCTCTTGTCATCAGGGAGCCCTTCCATCCTGGTAGCTGGTCTGCTATCTTGTCGATGAGAGGTTGAAGATCTGCTTTGTTCATCTTGTGAATGGACAAAAATGGCAAGCCAAGGTAGGCACATTGGAATTCCTTGACCTCGCAATGAAGAACACGGTGGATAGGAGAGACCAAGTGTCGGTGCGAAAAGTGACCAACTAGTAAATATTTGTCGTTTTGCCGTACGTTGTGATCGGATGTGGCCTAGCACTCAATGACACAGGGTTTATACTGGTTAAGGCAACGTGTCATACGTCCAGTTTGAGTCGGTCGGTGACTTTATTCCTGAGCTCAGGTGCTCGAAGTTTGCTGTGGGGTTACAAACGAGAGGGAGGAAGATGGGGGGTATCAGAGGTCCGGTCGGACTCCGGACCGAAGGGCCAAGAGTGACGGGAGCTCCGACGTGTGATAAGTGTTCGAGCGTATGCTCTGTGTAGCTTTAGAATGTCTAAAGCTAGTAGAGAGTGAGTCGGAACGATCCGTGTGGTGTCTGTTGGAATCGTCTAATCGTCCTCCTTTTGGAGAGAGCGCATCCCCTTTTATAGATGAAGGGGACGGCTTTACAAGAGAGAGTATGAGAGAAGGAGTGTGTGCGCGCTACCTAATCTTGTTGCCCACGCCGTCGGGTACAAGGTGGTTTGTCGGCGCCCACAATACTGTTGATGCCTGGATGCATGTGGTTGGTTCCACCGTGTTCTTCTGGTATGGCAAATGTCGGCACCCACCATACTGTAGGATAAATGTTGACGCCCATAACACTGTTCGCGTTCTGACACGTCTGGAAGGTTGTAGAGCACCCTTCTGACATGACCTGACAGTACTGTCCTACATGTGTGCAGGGTACGGTCCTCGGTATTGCGGTTGACTTGAGAACCCTGCCTTACTTGCTCCGCCTGATTCTTTGGGTTCTTACCGAGTGGGCGTCCCCGTTCGGTCGTTTTCCCAGTCGGCTCCGACCGCGCTGGTCGGAGAAGAGCTGTAAGCAGAGGTTCGGTGTACTCCCGGTCGGAGAGGCGGGTCGGAGGCGGAGGCGAGCGTCGTTCCTCCTTGGCCAAGCCTTCCGGTCGGAGAGGCGGACCGGAGTCGGAAGTGAGCGTCGTTTCTCGGCCAGGCCTTCCGACCGGAGAGGCGGGCCGGAGTCGGAAGCGAGCGTCGTCCTCTCCTTGGCCAGGCCTTCCGGTCGGAGAGGCGGGCCGGAGTCGGAAGCGAGCGTCGTTCCTTCTTGGCCAGGCCTTCCGGTCGGAGACTGGATCACCCTTCTGGCATGTCGTTAGGTATTTGGACCGACCCAGGAGTTGCGCGTCGTTTGCAACGTCGTCTGCTGGGCCGAGCTTTTGCTGGGAAGCAGGTCCATGAGGGACCCTGGGTTTATGAACCCGACACCAAGCTTTTCTGTAAGTTGGCATGCACACCCAAGGCACTCCGGGAGAGGTCTAGGATGCCCTTGATCATCCCCACACTGGCGGGTCGGAGGAATGGCACGACATCATCCATGTAGAGAGACACACGAGGTATCTATTGTGGCATCAAGGGTCGTAACAGTCATTGCTTCTTGGCCTTGTTGATGATGGGATGTCCTCAACCTTATCATCCACTCTCCCCCCGCCATAGGCCTGGTCTGCATGATCTCCTCGCCGGTTCCCCATTCGCATAACCGGGTTATTCTAGAGAAGGGAAGCATACAAAGCAGATCGCACCATCCGTGGCCAAATCTGTAATCATGAGTACATACAAAAGGAATTGCCATGACACCGCCGAAGCCTTGGAGATGTCTAGCTTCATCATGATTCTGGGCTCCTTCCGCTAGTGTAAGTGCTTGGCTGTCTGTTGAAGCAGCATAAAGTTGGATTGGGCGACACCATCTCTTGCAGTCTCAGTGCCAGGTGTTTCGTCATCAGCTTAGCTACGAGCTTGGCGAAGCTATGTATAAGGCTTATTGGGTGGTAGTCTTTGACAGCAATGGCATCCACCTTCTTTGGGACTGACCAAGCGCCTCCTATGAGGTCTGACTTGATTACTCCCCAGCAACGCTTGTAGAACCTGCCCTTTTTTGGGCCTGGCAACTTATTGGAAGGGAACTCTTTGACTGTTTGCCACACCTCCGTGAAAGGCACATCAAGAGCAAGTAGGTCATGCTCCGCTAATCCTAGTGCTTCTAGGTTGATGGAGTGATCCCACAGCTGATCAGTGCCCATGGTCCCCTCAAGGTAGACATAAACCACCTGGTGTTTTCCTCCTGGTTGGTCACCATCCACCCGTCGGTGATCAGTTTGGCAATAAAGTTCCTCCTCTTGTGATATCGAGAATGCAATGGAAGAAGGCCATGTTCGCATCCCCTTCCCACAGGTTCGAGATGTGTGACTATAGCCATGTTATGGCACATCCCCCAGCGAGTGCTGCTTGAGTTTTCGCCTCAGCCACTGCTCATCCAGGGATAAAGCCCTTGTGTCCTGGGCAATCGCTAGGCGGTGCAGGATTTCTCTCACCATGCCAGCTACAACTTGGGCCGTGCTTGGCTCCCAGGCGAGTTCGCTTCGCCTCACCAGCATTAGCCACGAGAAGCCAACCGGGCCAGGCGAGCCAATTTGGCTCGCTTGAGCTAGCAAGGGTTACAGCTTCCAAACCTCGCTCGCACAAGCTCCGAGAAAAGTTAGCTCGACATCTGTAAGACATAATCTGCTGCTCCCGTTTCTCCATTGCTGGAGAATGGTCGGCTCGGCCGACCACTCCCTGTTGGGAGTTGGAGACTGATCGGCTCTGCCGACCAGCTCCTGTAGCTGCAGCAGTAAGGCAGTAGGCCATAGTAGTAGTGGTTTACTTCAGCCATGTAGAGTGGAGATGACTGAGTTAAGCTTTGTACCTTAGGAGTAGGTAGTTGGTGTACCCTTATACTTTAGGAGTAGGTAGTTGGTGTACTCTATACCTTAAGAGTAGTTAGTTGGTGTACTCTTGTAATCCGGTGGTAGGTAGTTAGTGTACTCACCAACAACTATGTACCTGGTAGAGGTACAACTAGAGTTGTATATATTCTATCCAAAGGCAATACAGCAAATCAGTTCAGTTTGCCACATCTAAAAGCAGAGCTTTCGGTCAGCGCTGGCTTGTGCTGTGTGTGGGTTGTTCTCAATATCTTCTTCTACCTCTAGCCATAGTGAGTGAGTGTGCTGGTAAGGTTACTACTTACCAGTGCAGGGCAGCCGAGGGACTAACAAGTGGTATCAGAGCCGTACAAGCGCCGTCGTCGGACTAACCGCTGGCGATGACGGACGGTTTGGAGATGGGCGACAGCAGCGGCGCTGCTGTGGCTGCCCAGCCATGACAGGAGGTCGTCGTGCGCACGGTGCGGGAGGTCAGCGGCACCAGTTGGCCGACGCTGACTCGCACCAACTATGGCGAGTGGGCGGTGACCATGAAGGTCAAGCTCACTGCTCGACGACTCTGGAATGCCATTGACAAGGGCACCGACAACGAAGAAGGCGACATGTCAGCGTTGGAGGCTATCATCGCTGCTGTGCCAGTAGAGTATAGGGAGCCGTTGGGGGCGAAGAACTCTGCTAAAGAGGCATGGAAGGCCATTGCGGCGATGCGCATCGGTTCCGACCGCGCAAAGAAGGCGACGGCCCAGCTGCTGAAGCAGGAGTACGCCAACCTCAAGGTCAAGGATGGTGAGTCGGTGGAGGACTTCTCCCTCCGCCTGCAAACGCTCATCAGCAAGCTGAGGAGCCACGGTGTCACCATCGACGAAGAAGAGGCGGTCTCCAAGTACCTCCACTCCGTGCCGGCGAAGTACGTCCAGATTGCTCTCTCCATAGAGACAATGCTGGACTTGTCCACCCTCACCATTGAGGATGTGACAGTCCGTCTGCGGGCGGTGGACGAGCGCATAGAGCAGGCCACAACAACGACGGGCAGCGGCAAGTTCCTGCTGACAGAGGAGGAGTGGGCTGCCCGGATGAAGAAGTCCGGGAAGCCTCCTCCAGCCACGGTGGCGATGGCAAGCGCCGTGGTAAGACTTCTTCGGAAAAGAAGAAGAAGAAGGTCGACCCCAACGCCTGCCAGCGCGGCGGGAAGACGGGCCATTGGGCAAAGGAGTGCCCAAATCGCAAGCAGGAGAAGAAGGCTGAGGCTCATCTGGCGCAGGCTGATGATGATGATGAGACCATTTTCCTGATGGCGACGTTCTGTGTAGTGCACGACGTTGAGGCCAAGGAGAAGGGAGAAGTGATGGCGGTGGAAGAGCCTGGGAAGGCTCTAAAGGCTGTCAACCTCGACGAACCACGCGCCCAAGTCCACCTCGGACGTGTGGGCGACGAGCAGGAGCAGCGGTGGTACCTGGACTCCGACGCCAAAACCACATGACAGGCTCCAAGACAGCATTCTCCGAGCTCGACGGCGACGTGACCGGCACGGTGAAGTTCGGTGACGGCTCAAGGGTGGCGATTCGAGGGCGCGACACCATCATCTTCAGGTGCCAGAACGGCGAGCACCGCGCGCTGACAGATGTATATTACATCCCGCAGCTGCATTCAAACATCATCAGCATTGGCCAGCTGGATGAGCGCGGCAGCGAGGTACTGATCAAGGACGACGTCCTCAGGATCAGGGACCGGGAGCAATGGCTTCTTGCCAAAGTGAAGAGGTCCCGGTACCGGCTGTACCTGCTCGATCTGAAGGTGGAGCAGCCCATCTCCATGGCTGCACGGCGCACGGAGGAGCCGTGGCTGTGGCATGCCCTGTATGGACATCTCAGCTTCGACGCTCTTGGTCGGCTGGAGAAGATGGTTACTGGGATACCTCACATCGAGCACGCAGGCGAGCTGTGTGACAGCTGCCTGACCGGGAAGCAAAGAAGGCCGCCGTTCCCGAAGACGACGAAGTACCGCGCGGCAGAGGCCCTCGAGCTGGTCCATGGTGACCTCTGCGGGCCGATCACGCCGGCGACACCTGGCGGGCGCAAGTACTTCATCTTGCTGGTGGATGACTGCAGCCGGTACATGTGGTTGCAGCTTCTGACCAGCAAGACCGAGGCGGCGGAAGCGGTCAAGAAGTTCAAGGCACGCGCGGAGGCGGAGAGCGGTAAGAAGTTGCGCGTGCTGCGGGCTGATCGCGGCGGCGAATTCTCTTCGGTGGAATTCAAGGCGTGGTGCGACACCACAACACGCCGTACTCGCCACAGCAGAATGGCGTGGTGGAGCGGCGGAACCAAACGGTGGTCGGCATGGCTCGATCCATGATGAAGGCTAAGAAGATGCCGGCGGAGTTCTGGGGAGAGGCGGTGACCACGGCGGTGTTTATCCTCAACCGCGCGCCCACCAAGGCCCTGAAGGGCAAGACACCGTTCGAGGCTTGGCATGGACGCAAGCCGAATGGGTCCTTCCTCAGGATATTTGGCTGCGTCGGCCATGTGAAGAACACCAAGCCTCACCTCGGCAAGCTGGAAGACAGGAGCACGCCAATGGTGCTCCTATGCTACGAGGAGGGCAGCAAGGCCTATCGGCTTTATGATCCCAAGAGAGGCAAGGTGGTGATCTCTAGGGATGTGGTGTTCGATGAGATGGCGGCCTGGGACTGGGAGGGTCCGAGCACGGGGGAAGCTGGCAGCTTGAGCAGCACCTTCGTCGTCGAACACTTAGTCATCCACGGTGGTGGAGACGCTGGAGAAGAGGTGCCGACCACCCCAGGAGTGGTGCCGAGCGGTCCAGCAGCAATACCGACCACTCTAGAGGAGGTGCCGAGCGCTCCAGTAGTGGATCCGACCACTCCAACAGTAGTGCCGAGCGGTCCAGCAGCGATGCCGACCACTCCGGCAGTGGTGCCGAGCGGTCCAGCAGCAATGTCGACCACTCCGGCAGTGGTGCCGAGCGGTCCAGCAGCGATGCCGACCACTCCGGCAGAACAGGGAGGCCGGGGACCACCGATAGAGTTCACCTCCCCTCCAAGCGACATCAGCGAGTTCGTGGATGCCTTCCACGATGGCGAGGAGGTGCGGTTCCGCAGGGTGGACAACATCGTCGGCAATGCAGGGGCCACAAGCCTGGCGAGTCGGCTGCTCGACGATCCAGAGCTGCTCCTTGTTAGTGCCGAGGAGCCACCGACGTTTACAGTGGCTGAACGCGACGCCAATTGGCGACGGGCGATGTTGTAAGAGATGAAGGCCATCGAGGACAATGGCACATGGGAGCTGGTAGATCCACCGGTGGGCTGCAGGCCGATCGGCTTGAAGTGGGTCTACAAGGTGAAGCGGGACGAGCGCGGCGCCATTTTCAAGCACAAGGCGCGCCTTGTCGCCCGAGATTTTGTCCAGCGTGAGGGCATCGACTTCGAGGAAGTCTTTGCTCCGGTGGCGCGAATGGAGTCCGTTCGCTTGTTGTTGGCCATGGCAGCAGCGAAGGATTGGCACGTCCACCACCTCGACATCAAGTCTGCATTACTCAACGTCGAGCTCGCGGAGACGGTCTTCGCCAAGCAAGCTTCGGGCTTCGCCGTCAAGGGCGTTGAGCACAAGGTGCTCAAGCTACGCAAGGCGCTCTACGAGCTGTGGCAGGCCCCCGGGCGTGGAACGCCAAGCTCGACGCCACCTTGGGCGAGCTTGGGTTCACTCGCTGCGCTACAGAGCACGCGCTCTACACGCGGCGACGGGGGAAGGAGCTCGTCGGCGGCGTGTACGTGGATGACTTAATCGTCACCGGAGCGCGAGCAGAGGGCATCGATGGTTTCAACCGCGAGATGGCGGCTCGTTTCAAGATGAGCGATCTCGGCGCGCTCTCCTACTACCTCGACATCGAGGTGAGGCAGGGCAAGCAGAGCATCTCCCTAGGTCAGCGCGCCTACGCGGAGAAGCTGCTGGAGCGCAGCGGCATGGCGGAGTGCAAGCCGTGCGCAACTCCAATGGAGGAGTGGCTGAAGCTGTCCAAGCACAGCATGGCGGCGAAGGTGGACACGACGCGCTACCGAAGCATTGTCGGCGGGCTGCGCTACCTCACGCATACTCGGCCGGACATCACGTTCGCGGTCGGGTACGTCAGCCGTTTCATGGAGGACCCGCGCGAAGATCACTGGTCGACAGTGAAAAGGTTGCTGCGCTACGTCAAGGGGACGCTCGATCAAGCGATCATCTTCTCCAAAAGTGGCGGCAAGGGTGGGTTGCGGCTCAGGTCTTTAGTGATGCACCCCCAAGGCAAAGGTAGGTGAGCCGAAGCTCACTGTCTTCAGCGATGCGGACATGGCGGGCGACATTGATGGGCGACGGAGCACCTCCGGCGTGCTCGTCTTCTTTGGAGCGGCCCCCATTGCTTGGCAGTCGCTGAAGCAAAAGATCCTGGCGCTGTCGACGTGTGAGGCGGAGTACGTCGCAGCGGCCACGGCGGCGTGCCAGGCTGTCTGGCTGCGCCGGCTGCTGGGCGAGCTAACCGGCGAGGAAGCTCATCCGCTAGCTCTGATGGTGGACAACCAGCCCGCCATCGCCCTCACCAAGAACCCTGTCCTCCACGACTAGAGCAAGCACATCGACATCAAGTTCCACTTCCTCCGGGACTGCATCGATGGAGGGCAGATCGTCATCGAGTTCGTCGAGACCGGCAGACAGCTCGCTGACATCCTTACCAAGTCACTCGGGCGCCTGCGGTTCATGGAGCTGAGGAAGATAATTGGCATGGATGAGGTCAAGGCATCGAGTTAGCAGCAGGATTAGGGGAAGAATTGTAAGACATAATCTGTTGCTCCCGTTTCTCCATTGCTGAAGAATGGTCGGCTCGGCCGACCACTCCCTGTTGGGAGTTGGAGACTGATCGGCTATGCCGACCAGCTCCTGTAGCTGTAGCAGTAAGGCAGTAGGCCATAGTAGTAGTGGTTTACTTCATCCATGTAGAGTGGAGATGGCTGAGCTAAGCTTTGTATCTTAGGAGTAGGTATTTGGTGTACCCTTGTACCTTAGGAGTATGTAGTTGGTGTACTCTATACCTTAGGAGTAGCTAGTTGGTGTACTCTTGTACTCCGGTAGTAGGTAGTTGGTGTACTCACCAACAACTATGTACCTGGTAGAGGTACAACTAGAGTTGTATATATTCTATCTAAAGGCAATACAACAAATCAGTTCAGTTTGCCACATCCAGAAGCAGAGCTTTCGGCCAGCGCTGGGCTTATGCTGTGTGTGTGAGTTGTTCTCAATATCTTCTTCTACCTCTAGGCATAGTGAGTGAGTGTGCTGGTAAGGTTACTGCTTATCAGTGCAGGGCAGCCGAGGGACTAACAACATCCAAACGCATAGCTCGGTCGGTATTTTAGCTAGGCAAGGCGGCACAGTACTGAGCCAAGAAACCAAGCATGCCCTTGATATTGCCCACTCGGCATTGACTCCAGCTCTGCAGCGCTCGCTCAGGCGCTTGAATTTAATGGACGCTCAACCGGGCACAAGAAGTCTTGACGGTGTCGATGAACCCATCAAGGTCAGTCCAGAAACTCTCCAAGTGGAACCAGCGTTTCATAGATGGGTTGTCGTGCAAGCCAAGGAGTAGTAGGCAGTGATCTGACAGCATTGTTGCCGCACTTTGTAAGAGACAGTTGGGGAAGATCACCTCCCAATCTGCCATGAAAAAATGCTCTGTCAAGGTGAACCAATGTCAGGGATGCAGGCCCGTTGGACCAGGTATATCTTCTCCCAATGAGAGGAACCACCTAAACCTGCCCATTGGACCAGGTCTATACAGCATGCATGCTAAGGCTGTGCAGAATCCAAATGATTTAACTGCTAAATCACATAACGGCATCCAATATGTACATTTTAGCTATCCCAGTTTGATTATTTTCTGAAACTAGATTTATACAACTACAGTTAAGCAACAAATCTTTATAGTTTTTTAATGCACATAACAGACAACTTGGGTCATGTCCAGAGTTTACCCAACAGTGAAAGGGGTAAAAAAACATAGTTGAATAACAAAGAGTACTCACCGCAGTCCAGAAAGTCCATTCATGGAAAAATCCATATTTCCTGATGGCCTCTCCATCTGGTGATCGATAGGTACTTGCTAACAAGCACATACTTCCAATAAATGACATCTCTATAGTCATCATGTAAGAGGTATGTTTTTTAACCTGAAGTATTAGTGAATATGTTAGTATTGACCATAAACTGCATCCTGGAAAGTAACAAGGTACGAAAGTCCAACCTGAGATGCCCACTGACACAATGAAGAAGCCAACCCAGACAGCATAGAAGCGACTGTAACTGGAATGATCCCATATAGCAAGATATAGTCAGAGCCACCACCCTTGGAACCTTTGCTACTACTCTCCCCCACACTTAAAAGAACAGCAGCACCAATTAAGAGGGCCAATGCTAAAATTTGCCTGGAAGATTGCTTTTGCCTGCACAATGTTGCAATCAAACTAATGAGTGCTGGACTTACTATTACCAGACCTTTGTCTGCGATGTTGCAAAAGGAAATCAAACTACTGAGAGCTGGTAGTTGTTTAATCAGAGAGTTAATGACGTGATATAGTGTATGGAGAAGTTTTAAATGAACATAAAAGAGTCCCAACTTTCATGTGGTAAGTGATCTGTAATAGAATATAAGCCTAGCTCTGATTACTAACATGATCTACCCAAAAATTAGCTCCAAACCAAATCATTAGAAAACAGACTAAATAGACACAAAATTGACTACTTCCCTATTAGGCTAATTCTATATCATCCAGGCTTGAGGATGAAACTCCATGCTGGGATTTCGTTTTTCATAACACATTAACCACTACTAGTTCTTCCCCCCCCCCTGCCCACACACACACAATCTTTATGGAAACTATGCTTATCTGTCTTGAGCTAAAAAAGCCATGGACGAGTAGGCTCATTGAATTATTAGCTTTGTGGCTGATTTTAAATATGTAGAGTTTTCATGTGGACTTCCACGCACTGAACAAATGTTGCGGGTAAACTTTAAAGCACCAGACAAAAGTTTTAAGAAGTGTTGCTTTTCCATTAGGTGATTATCTAAAGGATGAAATGGCTCCATAAGTATTCAATACTGTTAGAGTATTTATTTCCTCTAGCTTTTACTTTGTATCGGCTGTCTCCTGGGGTTCTCCCCAGTGCACTGCCTAGGTACTCCTAGCTTGATTGCCTGGGACTTCTCCCCTCTTAACTCTCTAGTATTAACTCTCTAGCTTAGCCTCTCTCTATATATGTAACCCTCTTGTAATCTCATCATCAAGCAATCTAAGCCTCTTGGCCTTTCTCTATCATGGTATCAGACTAAAACCGATCCCTCTGCTTCCGCTCCTCTTGGCGCCCGCCTCGAGCCGCGCCCGCCCCCTCACCTTCCCGCCCGCGCGCCCAGTGCCGCCGTCTTCCGCGGTCCTTCTCGCCGCCCGCGTGCCTGGTGCTGCCCTCATCGTCGCGCCTAGTGCCCCAGCCGCGCGCCCATGGCTACTTCGACCTCCGGCGCCTCCACCGTGGCTACCGCGATCAAGCTTCGTGATGAAGCTCTCGCCGCCGCTCAGAAGCTGGAGGAGGCCGCCTCACTGCACTCCACCAACACCGACCGCAGCCAGCAGCTTCAGATGGAGGCTGACCTCCTCAAGTCTGCTGCTGCCGCGCAGGATCGCGTTCGTGCCGCTGCTGACGCCCTCGAGAAGGAGCGCGCGCAGGCCGACGCTCTGGAACAGCAGGCCGCTGCACTCCGGGACCGTCTCCGCCCGGACTCCCTCCACGACGACGACTCTCAGGACGGCGGCGATCACTCTTTCTCCTCCGACGCCGCAACCATCGTTCATCTGCACAGCCAGGCTGCTGCTGTCCAGAACATCAAGAATTTGATTCCGATTGTTCTGGACCTCCAGTCCTCCAACTACTCCAAGTGGCGCGGCTACGTCCTCCTCATCCTCGGCCGCTTCGCGCTGAAGGATCACGTCCTCAGTGACGACTCCCGAGTCACCGACCCAGCATGGTCCCGCATGGACTGCGTGGTCGTCTCCTGGATCTTCAACACCATCTCCACCGACCTTCTGGACGTCATCCACGAGCGTGACGGCGTCTCCGCTCGGGCTGCGTGGCTCGGTATCGAACAGCAGTTCCTCAACAATCGCGAGTCACGCGCCATGCTCCTTGATGCTGAGTTCCGCACCCTCTCCCAAGGTGCTCTCTCCATCGACGCCTATTGCCGCAAGATGAAGGGCATGGCTGATGCCCTTGCTGATCTGGGTGAGCCAGTCCATGACCGTACTCTGGTGCTCAACATCCTGCGCGGCCTCAATGAACGTTTCCAGTTCATGTCGCAGTTCATCACGCGCCAGAAGCCGTTTCCTTCCTTTGCGGACGTCCGCGCCGACCTGCGCCTGGCCGAGCTCAACATGGCACCTCCTTCAGCGCCTCCATCGGCCCTCGTCGCCTCTTCGTTCAGTGCCAAGGAGGCTCGACCAGCGGCTTCCCAGGCGGTTCCCAGTGGCCCTCCCTCCTCAATCCGTGGACAGGGTCCATCCACATGTGGCCCGGGTCAACTCCCGGCGGCTCTTGCGGTCCACCTCCCCGCCCTGGCCCATCTGCATCGCCACCGCTGCAGCAGCATGCTTTGGTGGCCGGCGTGCCTCCAACCTTCTACCCTTCGACTCAGGGGACGTACCACCAGGCGCCCACCTAGGCACACCCTCCTGCCTGGACGCCAGCACCACCTCCGACGCCCCCAGTTTGGTCACCATGGGACCAACAGTCCCTCGCCAACGCCTTCAGCACCGTCACCCTCACCCCGCCTCCGAACTCCTCGGACTGGGTGATCGACTCGGGTGCCTCGTCTCACATTGCCTCCAACCCTGGTATGGTTACCGTTTCTCCATCCTCCTCTTTACCTTCCTCCATTGTTGTGGGAAACGGTGCTACTCTCCCGGTTGTTGGCACCGGATATTCCACCCTTCCTGGCCCTTTCCGTCTCAACAATGTCCTTCTAGCTCCTGACATCATTAAAAATCTGCTTTCCGTTCGTCAATTCACCACTGACAATTTTGTTTCTGTGGAATTTGACCCTCTTGGTGTCTCTGTGAAGGATCTCCGTACCAGGAACATCCTCCTTCGATGTAACAGCTCAGGGCCGCTCTACACCTTGCAGCTCCCGTCGTCACCTACTGATACTTGTGCTCTTGTGGCCACTCCTTCTCCAACTACCTGGCATCGTCGTCTCGGCCACCCCGGCAAGGCTGCCCTTCAGCATCTCGCTCAGTCATCTTCCATTTTCTGCAACAAGTCCACAGAAGACTCCATCTGCCATGCTTGTCAGCTTGGGCGCCATGTTCGCTTGCCTTTTGCTAGTTCCTTGTCTAGAGCACCCAAACCTTTTGATCTGATACATTGTGACCTGTGGACTTCCCCTATTATCAGTGTATCCGGTTTTAAATATTATCTCGTTATTCTCAATGATTGCTCTCATTTTCTTTGGACTTTTTCTCTTCGATTAAAGTCTGAGACGTTTCCTGTCCTCTCCAATTTCTTTGCCTATGTGCACACTCAATTTGGTTGTACCATCAAATCCGTGCAATGTGACAACGGTTGTGAGTTTGACAACTCCACGTCTCGCGCTTTCTTTCTTGCCAAAGGTGTTTCCCTTCACATGTCATGCCCCTACACCTCGCAGCAAAATGGCAAAGCCGAACGCATGCTTCGCACCACCAACAATATCACCCATTACCGCTTCTTCCAAGCATCCATGCTCCCTCGCCATCTTGGGCGATGCTCTTGCTACTGCCACTCACCTCATAAATCGCCTCCCCACCAAAACGCTGAACATGAGCACTCCCTTCTTCGCCCTTTATGGCACTCACCCTTCTTATCATGATCTCCGGGCTTTCGGATGCACTTGCTACCCTAATCTCACCGCTACTACTACTCACAAACTTGCCCCGCGCTCTTCCTTATGTGTTTTCATCAGCTACTCTCCCGACCACAAAGGTTACAGGTGCCTCGACCTCACCACAAACCGTGTCATCATCTCTCGCCACGTTGTTTTCGACGAAACAACGTTTCCCTTCTCACTTCGCCGGCCCTCACCGCCCACACACGAACTGTATTTTCTAACTGATGACGATCCACCATTAGTCCCTTTTCCACTGCAGAACCCCTCGTTGTTCTTTGCCATCCCGCCAAAGACTGCATCTCTGCGGGCTCCCTCCCAGCCGGCATCTTCAGGTACCCCAGCGCCCGGATCAGGCATACCAGCGTCGCGGTCTCCTCCACCCGGCTTTACCGCACCCCTGGTATCCCCTACACCAGCGTCCGCTGTCCAAGCGCCCACGGTGCCTCCTGTACCGGTGCCCACGGCACCTCCTGTACAGGCGCCCCCGGTTCCTTCAGCAAGCCGCCCGTCGTCCACGTCTACACATGGCGTGCCCCCGCACCCAGCTCGCCACCGCGTTCCCCCGATGGGGCTCCTCCTCGACGCTCTGGCATGATTCCTTCTCCACCACGTTACGTCAAGACTGGTTCTTCACTGCCAGCAGGGGCGGTCTCTGATGGATAAGTCTCATGTGTGGCTGGTCTTTGTGGGGCTGTGCTGCTCACATGGTCCTTGTGGCTGTTTTTCTGTTTTTAGGACAGCATCTTAGACTAGAGGACAGCATTTTAGCTAGGACAGTATATTAGCATCTTAGAGAAGCATCTTGGCATATGCTTGGCTGGCTAGCAGCCTATAAATATGTAACCCCAATCCCTCAGGTTGGCATGGCATTTGTGTGAGTTTGTGTGAAAAATAAACCAGAAAATTGCCCCAACTCCTAGTGTCATCCTCTCTCGATGAGAGTAAGAATTCTGCTACTACCGAGAGTGAGAGTTCAACGACTAACAACTGGTATCAGAGCCGTGACTATCTCAGAGCTTTGAGCATCTCTTGCTCATCTCCTCCCACCCCCTAACAATTTCAAATTGTTGGCGCAGAAAGCCTCCACCGCCGCCCTGCTCACTCCTCTCCCTCTGCAGACAGACGCAGCAGCAAAATCTGTCTCAAGCAGCCTCTCTCCCCACGCAAGCAGCCCCAGTAGCGCGCGCCATGTCCGCAGGCGATCTCGGCCTTCGGTCGCCTCGAGCACGCTGGCGTCGGCAGGAGGCCGAACTTGCCACGCAGAGGAATGCGATGCGGCGGCAAAGCAAAGACGCGCGCGCGGCGGCAAGGGCGCGGTGGCGGCAGCAGCGCAGCGGAGGCGAAGCGGCGGCGCGGCAAATGCGGCGCGCAGCGGGCGGCAACGGAGGTCGAGGCTCTGCGCGGCAGCATCGGTAGCTCCATTTCCGCTGACGACACCGCCGACGCGGACCTCGAGCTGCTAGAGAGGGAGGCAGCGCGAGCGCGGGCGGCGCACGGCAACGGTGGCGGACGGGTCGATGGAGAGCGCGGCCTTCATAGGCAGCGTGGCTCTCTCTCCCCGAATCGGTACCGACGGGTCGATGGAGAGCACGGCCTTCACAGGCAGCGTGGCTCTCTCTCCCCGGATCGGTACCGTGGTTACCACGGGCTCCAGTTGTTGTCGGGGACGTCGTCCCGGCGGTGGGTGGCCTACCTAACCAAGACCAACTACGCCGAGTGGGCTGCGGTGATGAGGGTAAAACTCAGTGCGGCACATGTGGGAGGCAGTCCGGTACGACGACGTCGACTACGACCTAGATCAACGGGCGCTGGATGCCCTCATCGCTGCAGTCCCGCCCGAGATGCAGTTCTCGCTTACCAACAAGCGGACTGCCAAGGAGGCTTGGGACGCCATCATTGCTGGCGCACGATCGGCGGCAAATGACCCGCGTCAAGAAGTCCACACCGCAGAGCGCTTCAAGAGTGGGAGAACCCGGCCTTCAAGCCGTGTGAGGACGTTGATGACTTTGCTCTCCGTCTCAACACTCGCTGCGAGAAGATGGTGCGATTCGGCGATAACACCACGGCTAGGGAGAGAGTCGTCGAAAAGTTCTTTCATCGCTGCCCCGAGAAGTACAAGCAGATGGCTCGCTCGATCGAGTCCTCGCTGGATCTCTCCACGATGTCGATCGAGGAGGCGATAGGTCGCCTCAAGGTCGTCGACGGCCGATGAGCCACGATCTCTCGAGGCCCATCACCACCGGGCGGGAAGCTCCTTCTCACTCGGGAGCAAAGTGGCTTGCCGACTAAGGTGACCGGAAGAAGGGGAGCCTTCTTCCGCGACAAGCGGTCGCATAAGCGTGGCAAGCCACGCAAAGGCGCGCAGAGACGCAAAGCCGAGGCGCGAGGACGTGCCGAGGGTGATGATGCCCATGAGGCGCCCAGGCGGCGCCGCCGGCAGCACAAGCCGCACGCGAGACGACACACCGCCAAGCTGCGGCCAGCTTGGCCATTGGGCCAAGGATCGCCGACGACCACGACGGCTGGGCCCACGTCGCGACAAAGCGGAGGAGGAGCCGGCTCGTTTCATGGCACATGCAAGCATCGAGCTACCTCCAGTGGCCGCCGCCGCAGCGGCTCTCCTTCACCTTGACGAGCCAAAAGCACACGCCCTCCTCGGCGACAGCTCCGGCAATGACAAGACTGACGGGTGGTGCCTCGACACCGGCACCACCCATCACATGACCGGTCGACGGGAGTTCTTCACCGAGCTTGACTCTAGCGTCCGAGGCTCCGTCAAGTTTGGGGATGCCTCCGGCGTGGAGATCAAGGGCGTCGGCTCCGTCATCTTCACCGCCGTGTCTGGTGAGCACAGGCTGCTCACCGGAGTCTACTACATCCCCGCGTTGAGGAACTCCATCATCAGCTTGGGACAGCTGGATGAGAACGGTTCGCGCGTGGTGGTTGAGGACGGAGTCATGAGGATTTGGGATCGTCGTCGTCGCCTTCTTGCCAAGGTATCCAGAAGCGCAAATCGACTCTACGTCCTCAACGTGCAGGTGGCACAACCCCTCTGTCTCGCTGCTCGTCGGGACGACGAGGCGTGGCAGTGGCACGAGCGTTTCGGGCACCTTCACTTCGAGGCCCTAAAGCGGCTCAGTGCCACGGAGATGGTGCGAGGCCTGCCGTGCCTCGACCATGTGGAGCAGCTCTGCGACGTCTGCGTGTTGACGAAGCAGAGGCGACTCCCCTTTCCCCAGCGGGCGAGCTTTCGAGCCAAGGAGAGGCTCGAGCTTGTGCACGGGGACTTGTGTGGCCCGGTGACACCGGCCACACCGGGAGGACGACGCTACTTCCTGCTGCTCGTCACGACCTCTCCCGCTACATGTGGGTGATGGTCCTCGGCCGCAAGGGAGAGAGGTGGGACGCCATCAGCGCTATGCAGCAGCGCCGCGGAGGCGAGTGCGGCCGCAAGTTACGCAGCGTCTTCTGCAGACCGACAACAACGGGCGGCGAATTCACGGCGGCTGAATTCGCGTCGTACTGCGCTGACGAGGGCATTCAGCGCCACTACTCCGCGCCGTACAGCCCGCAGCAGAACGGCGTCGTCGAGCGGCGCAACCAGACGGTTGTGGGGATGGCTCGGGCCCTCCTCAAGCAGAGGGGGATGCCGGCTGTCTTCTGGGGAGAGGCGGTGGTGACGGCCGTCTACATCCTCAACCGCTCGCCTACCAAGGCGCTCGACGGCAGGACGCCGTACGAGGCTTGGCATGGGCGCAAGCCGGCGGTCTCCCACTTGCGGGTCTTCGGCTGCCTCGCGTTCGCCAAGGAGCTTGGCCACATCAACAAGCTCGGCGGCGAGAGCACCGGGAGTGTTCATCGGCTACGCGGAGGGCTCAAGGCCTACCGATACTCGACCAAGACACGGCGTGTGCGCACGGCGCGCGACGTTGTGTTCGGACGAAAAGGGCGAGGATGGGCGTGGGGACAAAGCGGTGGATGACGGCTCGGCTCCGACGAGACGACGACTTCACCGTCGAGTACGCCCACCGAGAGGAGGGGAGTAGGCGGCTCTTCTTGGCGGCGTGTCTACCCCCAGTCCCGAGCCTCCACCGACCCCGGCGCGCCATTCGGCAAAGACCACGCTCTCCAGCCAGGACCTCGGCTGCGATGAGTTCTTCGCCGGCTCCACCACAGCCGGCAACGCCACGCACTCCAGCACCGACAAGCACCACTCCGGGCACATCTACCCCACCACCAGCTCGTGTCGAGCACGGCCCGGTTGAGCTCGCTACTCCGCTCTCTCACGACGAGGAGCGCGTCGACGCGTACCACGACGGCGAGCCGTTGCGGTACCGTACGCTGGAGAACCTTCTCGGCGACCAGCCGGTGCCGGACCGGTGCCTCACAACTGGAGGCGCAGCTTGCACCTTGCGTGTGACGACGGCGAACCTCGGTCGTTTGCGAGAGTCGAGAGACACGCGGCATGGCGCGCCGCGATGCAGTTGGAGATGGATGCGGTTGAGAAGAACCGCACCTGGGAGCTTGCTGACCTTCCTCGTGGTCACCGCGCGATCACCCTTAAGTGGGTGTACAAGCTGAAGAGGGATGAAGCCGGTGCCATCGTCAAGCACAAGGCTCGCTTGGTGGCACGAGGCTTCGTGCAGCAGGAGGGGGTCGACTTCGACGACGCCTTTGCTCCCGTGGCACGGATGGAGTCCGTGCGACTCCTCCTTGCGCTAGCTGCCCAGGAGGGCTGGCGTGTTCATCACATGGACGTCAAGTCGGCGTTCCTTAACGGCGACTTGAAGGAGGAGGTCTACGTGCACCAGCCGCCGGGATTTGCGATCCCCGGCAAGGAGGGCAAGGTGCTCCGCCTGCGCAAGGCCCTCTATGGCTTGCGGCAGGCACCGAGGGCGTGGAATGCCAAGCTGGATTCCACGCTAAAGGGGATGGGCTTCGAGCAAAGCCCGCACGAGGCGGCCATCTACCGACGGGGCAGTGGAGGAAATGCTCTGCTGGTGGGTGTCTACGTCGACGACTTGGTGATCACCGGCACCAAGGATGCGGAGGTGGCGGCATTCAAGGAAGAGATGAAGGCCACCTTCCAGATGAGTGACCTGGGACCTCTCTCCTTCTACCTGGGGATCGAGGTGCACCAGGATGACTCCGGGATCACGCTTCGACAGACCGCCTACGCCAAGCGCGTCGTTGAGCTAGCTGGGCTCACCGACTGCAACCCAGCTCTCACTCCGATGGAGGAGAGGCTGAAGCTGAGCCGCGACAGCACGGCGGAGGAGGTGGACGCTACGCAGTACCGGCGTCTTGTGGGGAGCCTTCGCTACCTCGCCCACACACGGCCGGACCTGGCATTCTCCGTCGGCTACGTTAGTCGGTTCATGCAGCGACCGACAACGGAGCACCAGCAGGCTGTGAAGAGGATCATCCGCTACGTTGCGGGGACTCTCGACCACGGCCTCTACTACCCTAGGTGCCCTGGGGCGGCACACTTCGTCTTCATACAATGACGGCGACCACGCCCGGCGACATCGACACCAAAGCAAGAGCACACGGCGGGATCCTCTTCTTCCTCGGCAAGTGCCTTGTTAGGCGGCGATCGATCAAGCAAAGCAGTGGTGGCCCTGTCCACTGGGAGGCCGAGTACATAGCGGCCTCCACCGCTTCGACTCAGCGCCTGGCTCGCCTGACCGCTTGGTGATCTCCTCGGCAGAGACACTAGAGCGATGGAGCTCGTGGTGGACAACAAGTCCGCCTGCCCCGGCAAAGAACCCCGTGTTCCACTTAACGCGATAAGCACATCCGGGTGAGGTACCACTTCATCCGATCTTTGTTTGGAGGAAGGGAGCATCAAGGCGAGCTACATCAACACCAAGGACCAGCTTGCGGACCTGCTCACCAAGCCCCTTGGGAGGATCAAGTTCCTTGAGCTCTGCTCCAAGACCAGGATGGTTCAACTCTCCCACAAGACGACGCACAAGACTTAGGGGGAGAATGATGGATAAGTCTCATGTGTGACTGGTCTTTGTGGGGCTGTGCTGCTCACATGATTCTTGTGGCTGTTTTTCTGTTTTTAGGACAGCATCTTAGACTAGAGGACAACATCTTAGAGGACAGCATCTTAGACTAGAGGACAGCATCTTAGCTAGGACAGCATATTAGCATCTTAGACTAGCATCTTAGACTAGCATCCTGACATATGCTTGGCTGGCTAGCAGCCTATAAATATGTAACCCCAACCCCTCAGGTTGGCATGGCATTTGTGTGAGTTTGTGTGAGAAATAAACCAGAAAATTGCCCCAACTCCTAGTGTCATCCTCTCTCGATGAGAGTAAGAATTCTGCTACTACCGAGAGTGAGAGTTCAACGACTAACAGTCTCCATCCCGCCACTTGCCAACTCTCATGGCATGGCGACTCGCGGGAAGTCCGGATACAAGCAGCCTCGTCTTGCTCTACACACCGAGGCTCTGTCCCCACTTCCGCGGTCCTGCCATGACGCTATTGCTAATCCGCACTGGCGTAAGGCCATGGAAGAAGAATTCGCTACACTCTTGGACAACCACACTTGGGATCTTGTTCCTCGGCCTGCCAAGGCAAATGTGGTCACTGGAAAATGGATATCCAAACACAAGTTTCATGTTGATGGCTCACTGGACAGATACAAGGCTCGTTGGGTGCTACGTGGGTTCACACAGCGGCCCGGAGTTGATTACGATGAGACTTTCAGTCCCGTCGTCAAACCCGCTACCGTTCGCACCGTCCTCACTCTGGCTCACTCTCGGGACTGGCCGATCCATCAGCTTGATGTGAAGAATGCCTTCCTTCACGGGACATTGTCAGAAACGGTATACTACTCTCAGCCCACCGGTTTTGCTGATCCGGATCTTCCTGAACACGTCTGTAGGCTCAACAAGTCCCTCTACGGTTTGAAGCAGGCACCGCGAGCATGGTACAGCCGGTTTGCTTCTTATCTGCTATCTTTGGGTTTCACTGAAGCCAAGTCCGACACCTCCCTCTTCATTCATCACCGCGGCACTGAGACAGTCTACTTGCTCCTATATGTGGATGACATTGTTGTTACAGCCTCCTCTCAGCCACTCTTACACCAGGTCATTGATGCACTGAAGAAGGAATTTGCCATGAAGGATTTTGGTCCTCTTCATCATTTCCTTGGCGTAGCTGTTCAGCGACAGAAGGACACTCTTTCTCTCCCAGCGTCAGTACACTCTGGACATTCTTGCCTGCCACGGCATGACCGACTGCAAGCCTTGTTCCACTCTGCTGACACTTGTGCCAAAGTGTCTGGCGATGCCGGCCCCCTCTCGTTGTCGATCATACCGCCTATCGCAGCCCTTGTGGGGGTGCTCTTCAAGACCTAACTTTCACTCGGCCCGACATTGCATACGCCGCGTTCAACAAAGTCTGCTTGCACATGCATGATCCTCAGGAAGTTCATCTTGTTGCTCGCTAAGCGGATTCTTCGCTACCTCTGAGGCACTATCGGTTTTGGTCTTGTCATTCCCGCTCTGCACCAACTCACTCATTGTCTACACCGATGTCGATCGGGCGGCCGCCTACGACACCCGCCGTTCCACTTCTGGCTATGCTGTCTTCCTCGGTGGCAGCCTCATCTCCTGGTCGTCCAAGCGCCAGCCCACCGTTTCACGGTCGAGCGCCGAGGCCGAATACCGTGCAGTTGCCAACGGCGTCGCCGAAGCCTCCTGGCTGCGGCAACTCTCGCAGGAGCTGCACCACCCCGGATTTCGCCGCCTCGTCTCATCGCGACAACGTCGGTGCCGTCTACCTCTCCACCAACCCCGTTCAGCATCAGCGTACCAAGCACGTGGAAATCGACCTTCACTTCGTCCGAGAACGGGTCGCTCTTGGGGCTGTCCGTGTGCTTCACGTTCCCACCACGTCGCAGTTCGCCGATGTCTTCACCAAGGGCATTCCTTCTTCTGTATTTATGGACTTTCGCTCCAGTCTGAACGTTCGTTCTAACGACGTTCCGACTGCGGGGGGGTGTTAGAGTATTTATTTCCTCTAGCTTTTACTTTGTATCGGCTGTCTCCTGGGGTTCTCCCTAGTGCACTGCCTAGGTACTCCCAGCTTGATTGCCTGGGACTTCTCCCCTCTTAACTCTCTAGTATTAACTCTCTAGCTTAGCCTCTCTCTATATATGTAACCCTCTTGTAATCTCATCATCAAGCAATCTAAGCCTCTTGGCCTTTCTCTATCAAATACTAAGGAAGTTCCAACTATATTACTTGCATACATATTCTGGTAGTTATTTCTTCAAATGATCTTCAACCTGAGTATTTTTAAGAAATTGAAATGCAAAAAGGAACATACCCCAAAATAAGAAATGTGAAAAATGCTGTCCACAAAAGCTTAGTCTGGTTAAGGATTGAAAAGGTCAAGGAATCCAGATTCTTGTATGATACTTGCAGCAGACTATTCTGAAGGGCATAGATGGCAGCAGGCAGTCCAGACGCAGTTAGTGATCCAGTGAGAGTCCAGTTACTGAACTGTTTTTTCAGACTACCCTCTGCAATCAATAAAATGATTGCACAAATAACCTATACAGATGAAAAGGAAATCAGAAGCACCCAAGTGAAAAACATGTCATATTGATCATAATAAAAACTAGTACCAGACCTTTGCTGCTTCCGTTGCAAGAACTAGTGAGGTCACTATAGTATCTTGGCTGCAGTTGTAGAAACAACAAAGGGTTCAGTACATTTAAAATGGTACTTGGTTCCCTTTCATAATAAATAGCTGTGCAAAGAATGCAATTTCACAAAAAAACAGAAAACCTTGAATCTCAAAGCCATGAATGTGCATTGCTGAAAATTTTGGTACGAACTCATGCACTTTTCATGGGTTGGTTAAGGTATTACCAAAGAAAGGGAGCTATGTCCATCTGATTCATCTATACCATGGTCCATCCAGTTCATCTATACCATTGTCACATAGAGGAACCTATCTGCTTGATCTTAAACAAGAAAATTTATTACCCTATCCAATTTATCAAGCAAATATCAAGTCTCAACTGACTAGAACAGTATAATATCCTAACTAGAATAAACATCGATCAAATCTTCTTCTTCTTCTTGCGGAACGAGGCAGGAGCTCTGCTTAATCAATTCCTAATCAATTAAAAGGGAGCAAAGAAAAGGTATACGCCACTGTTGCAAACCTGATAAACATTCAGGCGAGAGGTGCGGATAAACATCCAGGACCTGATGCTGAGAAAAGGAAGAAAAACGGAAACGTGCAATAGGGATTCTTAAGGTGCTACAAAAAGGGCGCTTCTACGTTAGTTAATGTCCTCCATGGTGTGGAATGCCACTACATCCGCATTGAGTGATGAATGTTCAAAGATGCGTCCGTTTCTCTCTTTCCAAATGTTCCACATGATGTAGATTATGACCCCATTGAGCTGATGACGTGAAAGTTTTGGCATGGCTTTGGAGGTTTCATGCCACCAACCGCTTCACACGACGGTTTGCGAAGTCATCTGACGCGACGTTCTGTGGGAGGTCCATGTAAGAATGGAGAGTACTCACACCCAAACAAAGTTTGAGAAGGGGCAGATAAGGCAAAGGTGCAATGCCTTTCTGGATCGGTGTGGCATACAGAACTTGTGGGCTGGTGTGGCCAGCCCCTATTTGCAAGGTTGTCTGCTGTGAGAATTTTATTTTGGTGGTCTTGGCCTTCCACACAAGGTTGGGATCAAACACTCAAACGGCGAGAAGGAACCCTTGAATTGTGAAAGGTAGGCTGATTTTGAGGTGTAGGAGCCACCTCTTTTCCATCTCCAGCCGATGGTCTCGAGGTTGTTTGGCAGGAGCTCAACCTGCTGGACTTGTGACCAAAGATCATCAAATTCGGCGACATGGACCACCATAGAAATTTTGCGGCGGAGAATGTGAATCCACCTCAAACTTGAGAGTACAATGGCGACAGAGTTGTTCTTGCGCCTAATCAGCTTGAACAAGGATGGTGCTATGTATTTGGGTGCACTTCGGTCGATCCACTTGTCTTGCCAACCCAGGCCTTGTTGTCGTCTCCAATTGAAATGGTGGCAGGCTTCAAAAAGCAGAAGGTCAGTGTCGTCGGAAGGAAGTTCAGAGCTTGCCCATGGTTTGGACTCTTCAGTCCAGTCTAACCAAAGCCACTGTAGGCGAAGTGCGCGGCTGAATTTTTCAAGGTCCAAGATGCTAAGTTCGCCCAAATTGAGGGGTGCATGCAGCGTTTCCAAGCTGCTTTTTGGCCCATTTGGAGAGGAGAAAAACCATGAGCGTGTATCTTGGAATTGATGAGAGAACTGAGTTGATCAAAGTCAGCCGGCCTTTCAAGCTAGGTAGTCTTGCCCCGGTTTTGTCAATGATAGGCTGAAGATGTGCTTTGGTGAGTTTTCTTAGGCCGAGATAACGACAAGGGAAAGACAAGAGCTGCCCTGGAAAGCGTAAAATGATTTGGTCGATGTCGACCCCCTCGCAGCTAATTGGGAGGATGGAACTTTTTTTGCAGCCCAGAAGCCTGTCCAAAAGTGTCGAGGATGTGGCGAATGGTGTCCAATTCTGGCAGACTGGGTTGATGAAAATAGCTGCATCGTCTGCGTATAGGGAAATGTGAAGATTGAGCTCTTGTGAGCCAATGGGAGTCGGCATAACTTGTTCTGAAGCTAGCTCAATCAAGTGGTGAAGCGGATCAACCGCTAGGATAAAGAGCATCGATGAGAGGGGCCTACCTTGTCGAATTCCCTTGCCATGTGTAAAGCGTTCACTGGGGATGCCGTTGAGGAGATCCCCTGAGGTTGCTTTTCCGAAAAAGATAGAGATCCACTGCCGCCATTTTAGGCCAAACCTGAGCCTTTGGAGAAGCTCAAGGAGATAACCCCAGTAAACTGAGTCAAAGGTCTTAGAGATGTCTAGCTTTAGGAAGAGGGCAGGTGTTTTACGTGTGTGTAGGCAACAGATTGTGTTCTGGACAAATACCAAAATGTCTTGGATGCGATGCTTTTTTATGAAGGCACTTTGGCAGTTTGACACAATGCCACGGAGGTGTGGTGCCAATCTGTTTGCAAGAAGTTTGGAGAAGATTTTTGCAATGCTGCGCGTAAGGCTAATGGGCGGTAATCTCCCACATGTAGGACGTCATTTTTTCAGAAGGAGAACGATGTGTGCTGTATTAACCATCCTGAAGCTCCCAGGTCTCAGATTATGGAGGCAGCCAAAAGCTTTCGTGTCAGATCAATGTATCCCAATTTCCCGTGAATAGCTGAAATGCTACTGCATAGGCTCCCACGCCTCCACAATGTGGATGTCTACAAGGGAGCAACTAGAATTCGCTGTTCCGATTCAAAAATTGTACATGCCTTACTGAAAGGAAATCAAATGGTCCGGGGAAAAAAATTCCGAGTATGAGCGTTCTAGGGTAGAAAAGCCGTCTACTGCTGCAAGCAAAATCAACTAGGGAAGGCGCTCTGGCTGGCGCGTGCGAGGGATGGGTTTACCGGACAAAGCGCTTGGAGATGAGGGGCTGGGCGCCGTACTGCAGGGTGAGGAGCGCCAGGTAGAGCGCCACCTTGCGCCGGCTCGGCGCGGCCGCTGCCGCGGCCGCCGGAGTGGACGAGGAGCCCATCCGGCCTCCGGCGCGCTCGCTCGGTTCCCGATCCAAGCAATCAAAATGCGCCCGGCGCCCGCTGTCCCTGTTTCGGGAACTTTTCCTTTCCTTGACCGAGCAGGCGAGCGCGCTTTACTCGCCAAAAAAATCCCGTGTTTCTGGTCTTGATTTGATTTGATCTAGGGGACAGGGAACCAGGACAGAGACTGGACGAGCACGCCGCCGGCAAGTCGCTCCCACGTTTGCGCGGCTGGGGGCAATGGGCTCGGCTGGATCGAAGGAATTGGCTCGCGCGCAAAGGGCTGTCTGTACTCCCTCCTTCAAACTTTGACCCAAATTATATAAAAAAAAATATTAACATTTCTAATACAAAATTAGTATTATTAGATTAGTCATAAAATATATTTTTATAATAAATTTATTTAAAGATATAAATATTAATACTATTTACTATAAATTTGATCTAATTTGAACTACTTTAACCAGCATGGATCCCGTAACTTTACTGGATAGAGAGAGTAGAAAATTTGGAAAAGATTTTTAAACTATTTTGAACACAGATATAAATAAATACTCAGATACTAGTTGTACTCTCGTCGTCCTCTTAGAACTAAACTTATATGTATGTGGGTCGCAACACTTTACACCATCACTTGACGTATCTTAAAAGTGTACTTCATATCATCACTTTGACTCACGTTGTTCTAACTCTTATGAGCACATGCCGTAAGTCCTGATCATAGAGGACAGGGAAGAGTGAAAGCATTGTGGGAAGTAAAAAAAGACGGATGAAAGAATCTTTTCACTCTTTAATATTAGATAGATATAGATATAGATATAGATATAGATATAGATATATAAGGAGTTTGGTTGTCAAATTGCTTAATCTCCTAGCAACACATACAGTGCAGAGCCAGGATGTTACACCAGGGTATTCCATGTGAATAAATTGTGCAATAATGCATAGGATCATAAGTCTAAGGAAGGAGGAGGATTTAGTGTGGATGTGCAAGCTATTTTCTTTGTCTTTGTAGTTTTCTTCCATGATACAAGGCAAATATGCTAACACTTAGCATGTGTATTTGTTTATTTTATTTACCAAAGTCATGGGTATTTCGATGAATACCTAGGAATATCCCTCCCGTCGCCCCTGAACACATAGGTTAAGAAGACACGAGTGCATGTTATTGATTTCGGCTACAAATTATAAGTCATTTGCGCAAGATGGTATTTAAAAGGCACGCATGGATAAGGTCTAAAAAGCAAGCATGAATAAAAATAGAGTTAAGAGCATCTACAGGAGACTCTCCGTATCCTTTCTAAATGCTACGAATAGAGATTTTGATAAAAAAAAAACTACCCTCCAACAGCTTCTCTAAATAGTCATCCAAATATAGCTATCTTCTATTTTGAATTTTTCGCTAGCCAAAAATAGAAGACGATAATGGCTCTCTAGAGTGCGCATGAGTTATAGAAAAATGGTTGGAGAGTGAAAAAATATAGAAAACGATTTTTATGCAAATGACTCTCCAAATAATGATTTAGAGAGTGAGATTTAGAAAAGTTTTTGGAGATGCTCTAAGTAGTCCAGATTATATCTTATAATTTAGGATAGATTTTAAACATTCAATACTTGTATCTTATAATGGAGGGAGTACAATATTCATGACTCGTTAGGTCCACGAAGCAATAGGAAAATAACAGAAAGAGTTGGTCCCTAGCACTGAATGCTGAAGATAGTTCATGGCCACATTCTCTCAATTAGCACGTATTAGGGTAAATCCAACCCTTAGGCAGATAAGTTTGGCCGACCGACCATTGTTTACTCTCATGCTAAACATTTGGTAGGATAGACTTAGTCAAGGATCCTAGCTTTCATTGCCTCATTGGCTTGGTTTCCTGCAAAATACTTCCATAACAACTTGCATACCAGAGAAGCACATAGGGTGTTTCTCTCTCCGTCACTGTCGTTGTTACGAGAAAGACATAGTGGTCGTGTCTAAACCTTAAGGGTTGGCTAGTTCGGCTGGTGTAGGTAATGATATAAATGGTCATTGTTAAAGTAATTGAATTGTGGTGATCGGTTGTTGGAGATTGACTACTATTTGTTTCTTTGTAGATGAAGGGTAGAGCCTCATCTATGGGGCCCTCACCCATGGTGTCTATCGATGCGACATGGACAAGGGCTTGCCGGCTTGGTGAGCATCGTTGCCAAAGGCCGAGAGTGCTAGAATGGGACAGGGAAGGGCGCTACGATGCACGAGAGAAGTCGTCAGGCGTGCGACAAGGAGGGGAGTAGGGAAGATGTTGCCTTTAGGGAGAAGGGATCCATAAAGTGGCTGGACAGGTCCTAAGCATCTCCAAGAGTTCCATAAATCTCTTTCTAATCCTTATTTTTTAGCAAGATGAAAAAACCACTCTCCAACAACTCATAATCCATCGTCCTAATATTTTAGAACTTAGGAAAAGTCACCCTGTTCCGCGTAAAGTTACGTACTTCCAAGTCGCGCGTATCTTCTCTTCCTGTGTTTATCGGCCAATCTAAAGGTGGAAGGGCATGAAAAGAATAAAGAGTATGTACAAGAGAGAAAGAATATATAAAAATGGTTAGTACAATTTAAAAATAGTATATGATTTCCGATGTAAAATTGTCTTCTATATTTTAGTAGTAGATTATTAGAAATTCTTAGACATGGCCTTCTTTATTCCTTCTTATACTTTTTGAGAAGTTATAAAACTCTATGTTATGCTCTTGATCCTACTATCTTCTCTGTGTTGCCTCATTCATCGCGCCGAATTTGGCAATAAAGCCCAGACGGGTGAACGGAGGTTTGACGGCGACTGGTTGCAGTTTGGTGTAAAAGTCGCATGTCAAGGAGACAAACCGACGTACGGTGCTGGACCTCGATTGCAGATTATTTTTTCACATAAAACTAAGGCACAATGTGAGGAAATGCGGTCCTATTGTCAAGCTAAAATCATGAAAACAAAATAAAATGATATACTGACCTGCCGACTAATCCTTTACAAGGAACTGCATCTAACAACAAACTAAACTTTTATGTTTTCCCCCACGTTCTTCCGCCAAAAAAAAAAAAACCTTTTTTGTTGAAAATGTAAATCTACCCTATCCAACCTAAGCATAAGGAAACTCCGAAAGCAAATTGCATGTACATCAAACCACCCAGGATCTCATGTCCACGGACCACGGTCACACTCCATCGGAAGAAACGGTCTTCTCATCTCCATTCCCACCAATGCGCTCGTAGAACAGGATGTAGCCATGATCCGTGTTGCCCGAATATTCACGAGAAGAGCCATAGAACGTCTGTAGGGTGGACTCCGGGATCATCTCGACATTGTCATCATCGAAGGACAGCCAATGGTCATGGCTCTTGATCTTGGCTACGTAGTGCCCCTGGTTGGGGCCGCTACCCAGGTGGACCACCACGGCAAAGAGGGAGTACTCACAGTCAGCAACGGCATCACTGGAGCTGCTGCTGAGCTTAAGCTCCAAGGGGTACACCACTCGGTACGACAGCTTCTTGTTCCGGTTAAGCTGCTCGATGAACTTGAAGCGCTTTAGGTGGATCACCAATGTTTGTGGCACCTTTTTTATCTTCATTCTCTTCTCTGCTTCTTGCAAACTGCATGATGAGAAACCAAAATTTCGAGTTCAGTACATGGCACAGGGAAATCAAGCTAAGTAGTTCCTACACATATGGTGATTCTCGATGCATATTTTCACCTCACTTATAAGTGCAAGGTTAGCATCCCAGTTGAAACTAGACATTCAGATTCCCAATGAAAAATGGATGCACAAACTTAGAATCACTTGTATTCCAATGTGACCATTACATATATTCTGTTGTGATCTCGACAGAACAAATTTCTCAATATTGTAGAAAAAGTGCAGGGGAAAAATGTAGAATAGCAGAAATTGCCATATTAGAAGGGATTGGCCTGTAATACTTCCCTTCTAAGGGAGTAGTTGCTTGGATGTCAGATTTGTTCTATAATTATCTGGATTTAAGTACTTGATAAACTGGGTGTGTTTGGCTTGAGGAATCAAACCATTCTAGATGAGGTGGTGCATCATGAGTCCATTCCTCAAATTTGGTGGAATGACTTCATTCCTCACACTAGTACTAATTATTAGTTTATGAGGAATGACATGATGATGCATCAACCCATTTCATTCCATAAACCAAACAAAAAAGGGGGGAGCAAGAAGATGATGGACTAACCCATTCCTCAAACCAAACACCCTATTAATGAACAGAACAAGGATTGAAAATATTGACATGCCAATGAACCAGAGATTACATATTATCACAAGTTCACAACAAAGAGACAAAACCATTAGGAGACCAAAATGGCATCTAGTTTTGTCACCTGCAGCACTTGTCACAGAAGAACTTGTCATCCGCATTTAAAGTCTCGGTAGAAAAGAAATTCTTCAGGCAGCTTGTGAGTGAACTATTCTGTTCAATGTCAACGCTCAAGTCAAAAAATGTCTCATCCTTTGCGGTGATTGTCTCACACATTAAGCATCTGGTTTCATTTGTCAAAGTACCCTGCAACGGTAAAGGGTAACTGTGCATGAAATCTTTATAACAAAAAGTGAGTGTATGGGTGAAACTTGGCATCTTTTATAGTAAAGAAGAATGGCACCAGATTCAACTCAAACCTGGCTAGTCAGTTTGAAGCTACCTTTTTCTAATTGAGTTAGGTTCAATTCCTTGTAAGAGTTACCTGAAAATTCTTATGTACCCATGTAACCAGTGGTTCTTTTCTAACTCCATCAACAGCTGACCCATTTGAGACCTTTTCAGGAGATGTGGTCCCAGGAGAATCCTTTGCAGAACTAGACTCTTTTTCCAGAATATCAACAATTTCATTCAGTAAGAAATTCAAAAACTCATGGGCATCCTACAGAGTAGAACAGAAAAGTTATGTTACTTCTGGAAGGTTTACTCTTTTATCTCATCAAAAGATATGAAGACAAGAGAATGTTTAGCCCTACAGTGAATTGGATCAAAGGAGAGAATTTTCTGTTAAGAACCATGTACCATGCAACAAAAGTAAAGCAGGTCACAATAATAGCTAGGGCCTGAGCTTGCATTACTGAATCATACTCCCTCCATTCCCAATTATGGTCGTTTTGGCTTTTCTAAATACATAGTTTTTTTTAATATGTACTATATATTTAGGAGTATAGCAAAAACTATGTACCTAGAACTAGAAAAGCCAAAACAACCTATAATTTGGGACGGAGTAAGTACTAAATAAAACCTTAAGGCAGGAATAAGCTAATCAGCTTGAGCTTATGATGTGCTAATGTGACTGACCTGATGCAGGCCACTGTTCAACATCTGGAAGTTACCTGATGCATGTAGCCGCGAAAATATTCATTTAGTTTCCTAACCATTTGAATGAAACGTTTTGGAGCGATAACACCAGTCTTTTTCTTTGATGCACTTATCTGCAAAAATCATCAACCATTATTACTAGACAAGAATTGCAGAAACTTTCATGTTACATAGACAAAATCATGCAGTACCAATCTGTAGAATCATGCTCATGGATTGCTTTAGTTTCAATTCGCAACATTACAATGTACAAATGTCCAGGTGTTCTTTCTTTCTTCTAAGAACACGCACCAGAGCTACGTGTCATTTGGTTGCAAAATATTCAAGTGCTCTAAACTAATCAGTTATAACTAATATACAAATGCAGCTTCAAGTGAGCTATTAAATAAGTTTTGAAGCAATACAGAATTGTCAACAAGCAATGCACAAAGTCAAGATCATGCAAACAACTAGTGTATACTAATCAATTTGTACACTCTAAACTGTATGCAAGAAGTATCAATCATTTCTTGAAAATAGCAAGAAATCACAAATGGTTTATCGCTTATGGCTTGCAAAATATTACACCACTTCACAATGCATGAACAGCAATGTACTGCAAAGAACATTTTCTAGGTCCAAAGGAGAAAGAAGATTATCCAGAACCATTCTGTATACAAATTCATTTCATAAAGAAACACTGCAACAGTACAACAAAGTAGTATATCAACTAAATGGGAGAATATATTTCTTCACCTGTGAAAAAAGATCTGCTAGGCAGGTCAACAAGTTTTCTTCAGCATCTTCGAGATTTCTGTTTTTGCTATAGTATTCCAGCAACTGCTCCCGGAATGGAGCACAATAATACAGTGCCTGAAAAAGGCATAACTTTTTAATCCCCATCAGTTATGCACCCCAAAATGTAGCAAAAAGTCAGAATGAGTGTGTACTACCTAGAAATTAAAACAAAATGGCAAAACAATTGTATGAATACTAATTCTTTGAAAAAAATAGATAATTTTTCTTTCGGTACAACTTTCTTAGTTTCATGAGCTAATCCTGCTCAGAAAATACTGAAGGCGATATCACGGTCAGCACAAAGTTAACAACATAAGGTCTGCATGATGCCAAATAGCCAATACATGAACAGTCAACCATCGCTTTGCTGCATCATAATAATTTGCTTCTTCATACTGTATTCAGATGACGCCATTTTTCCCTCGATTAAAACATCAGACAGCACCAATTGTATTCCTGAATATGTTTAATTTCCACTATATTTGCGAATAGCACTAATCCACAAAAGTAACATCTAACAGGCATGCGATCTGACAAATAAAAAGCTGTCTGTGCCATTTCAAAACATGAGGAAGAAGACTTGAGGTGTTAATTCATTGATCAATATGTCAGCAATATGTAGGATAATGTAGAGGACCACAAAAATGAATTGCAGCATTCTTCGACTTTGGTTTTTTGGAAGGTAGGACAAAAACAATAATCACTTGCAACTTTAAAGGAATACCTATTAGTCACATCTAAAACTTCAGAAGCATAACTAAGTTTGGCACCTATGATACCAAAATACACTGGATTTGCTGTATATTTGCATCAAATTGCAGTAGCTCTTAATGCATATGGCCTACCCATGGTTCATCCATGAAGTAACTAAGCAGGGCCCAGTTGCAGTATATACATTAGTCAACAGTAAGCATCTCATTGTCCCACTAAAAAAATAAACATTACTAGTTTCCTATGAAGCATCCCAAACTTCTATAGCAGTTTAGTTTGGCATATCCTCCCATTTTAACACCTCATCAGTTCCAGATTCCATGGTTCCATGATACCATGGGATGAGAGCAATGTTGTGAAAGAAACGACGCAATCGTGAATGAATGAGGATACTAAACTGTTGTTGTCTATTGAGGTGAGGTAAGGGCCATGAAACTGATGAGTGACGACAATGACAAAATGAATGCCAAAAATATAGCTGTTGTGAAACGCCCATGTACACATATTCGTGAGCATCACATAAGAAACCACCAACCAGATTAAGCACAGAATGCTGAATACGACAACACATGCCAATCACGCCCTAATCCTGTTATCCGCAATCCTATTATGGGATAAACACAAACATAATGATTGGCGTCGCCTCTGCTGGTCTGCCCCCATGCACCTAAACGAATTCAATTCCACTTACTGGTCCCCTACATGCCACACTGCACCGAACTTTGGACAAACAGAATGGTACACCTACCTCATCAAAAGCTAAAAAGAGGCCAGCACCCCAAACGGTTCCTAAAACAACTACCTAACCAAAGTTTCACCGAAATTCCAACCATAACAACAAGGAAAACTAAACAGATTGCGACGGAGCACGCAGTGAACAAGTCAACACGCCGACTAGCGCCTCCCCTCCCCTCCTATGTGGGGGATCAGTAGCCACCTCACCTGGAGGACGCTGTTGCAGTAGCAGGTGTTGCCGAAGTTCTCGAGCCCGAAGTAGCGCTCGCCCTCGGGGAACTGGTCGCCGAAGGCCCTTTCGAGCTTGGAGAGTCCGGAACCCATGACCGCCCACCGGTCCCACCACCCGAAGGCGGCGCTGGCGAGGGACCGGAGCCCCGACCCGGCCGCCGAGCGGTGCCTCTCCGCGGCCGCCGCCGGCGGGGAGGCCGTTGGCGATCGCGCCAGCTTCGCCATGCTAGGGTTCCGCTGGCTTGGCCACGGGCGTGGAGATGGCGGTGGAGGAGTAGCGCGGGAGGCTGACTAGGCGAAAGCCCGACGGGTCGAAGAGATCGAGATGGAGGGTGGGAAGGACCGAAGGAGGGAGCTTGACTGCTTGAGGATGCCCTGCTGTGTCGCGAACTCGCAATGTTTTTTTTTCCCCGGATGAGAAGGTTGCTTACTTGCTTCTGCGTGTGGATATCTGGCTGCTACGCAAACCATGTCTTTTATGCAATTCTAATAATAGCTTTTACCTTTCTTCTACCTTTAGCCTTCTTTTACCTTCAGACAATCACAAGATCACAGATCACATGAAACAATTTTTTTTCTATGGAATGACAAATCACATATTCACCGCCGCCACCACTGCAGGTCGCGGTCGCTCCGCCGCCGACGCCTAGGCTGCTCGCCTCCGCCTTTGCCTCGCTCGACGCTCCTCCCAGGCTGCTAGCCGTCGGAGCCGCATCCGCTCGCCCGCCGCGTCCGCTTGTCGGAGCCGCGCCTTGCTCGCCCGCCGCGTCCACTCGATGGAGCCGTGTCATGCTCGCCCGCCGCGTTCGCGTGCCGGTGTGCGCTCGCCCGACGGCCACGCGCGCTTGCTCGCTCGTGTGCTGGTGCTGGTTCTCCGCTGCCGCGTGCGCTCGCCGTGTGCGCACCGAGAAAGAGAGAGAGGGAGAGAGAGAAAAAAAATACATGTGTTTTTTTTTTTGCTAAAACACATATGTGTTGTATAACATTTCTGCTCATTTAAGGCTTGTTTGACTTGCAGACTGTGATACCTCCTCTCTCCGTCTTATCTCAAAGAGTAGAATTCACCTCAATCCATAAATTTAAGCGACAGTGTCATCCCCATCTTTGAATTTTCAAAGTGATGTACGTTGGTTTTAAAACTTGGCTAACCATCTTATTTTAGTCTATGAACTTCTAAGGTGATCATTGCCTGTTCTTAAACTTGGCTAGTTGTGTTATTTTTTACCATAAACTTAGTTTTGAGTCTCATCTGGGTCTAAATCGAGCCTAACCCACTCTATACGCAGACATGGCATGCTGACTGTGATTTAGACGTGGGCTCCACATGTGGACATATATCTCTACAGCATGTTCGTTTGTTGGTTTCAGTCAGCCCAAACCAGCCAGCCAATAGTGTTTTCCTCTCACAAAAAATCAGCATCAGCCAGCCCAAACCAGCGAACAGGCCCATAGGCTCCGTTCGGCTTACCCCATATCCGACTTGTTCGGCTTCTTTTTTCAGCCAGAATAGTGTTTTTCTCTCACAATATTTCAGTCAGAACAGTGTTTTTCAGCCAATTTCAGTCAAGATTCAGCAAGCCGAATGAGGCCTATATTTCAATTTTTTTGGAGGAGTTAAATTCACTCCCAAACTTTGCCCGCAATGTCATCACGGTCCACGAATTGACACATAGGTCTCACGTGACAAAGATAATGAATATATATTAGAGAGGAGAGGTGGACCCTACATGTTGGGTCCACGTCTAATGCACAGTCAACATGCCACATCAGCATGTAGAGTGGATTAGGCTCTGTTTGGATCTAGATGAGATTTAAAACCAAGTTTAGACACCATTGGCTAAGTTTAGGGACAGGTGGTGATCACCTTGAAAGTTTATGGACTGAGATGACACCGTTACAGATATCACTTTGAAAATTGGGAGACCGGGATGATAACATCGGCCAAATTTAAGTACTGGCGGTGAATTTTACTCTATCTTATGTTTTTCATAACGAAGGTGGTGGGGTTAAAAATTGTAACCTATAGTAGAGGTCATAGAGTTAGATAAAAAAATATGCAATAGAATTATATATCTTTATTATTCTGTTCGCTTGGTTTATAAGCTGTACTTTTTCAGCCAACGAACATTATTTTTCTCTCACAACAAATCAGCCAACAGTACTTACAGCCATGGCTTATCAGCCAAGCGAACAGGGCATGTATTATTAAGCTAAGCTGAGACGGTTTACATGACGCGACTGAAAACCAGAGTTAAACTGTCAACTAGTTGAGCTGCTGTGGAAAAGGTTTATATGTTATTTCTTAAATGATGTAGCAAAATCAATATAAATAAAGAGAAAAACATTGAAAACTGAAATTATGTAGTTGACTGAAATGCAGAAAAGGATAGAGCTCTATTATAAGTGTGTGTGTATATATATATATATATATATATATATATATATATATATATATATATACACACACACACAAACACACACATATAGGGGAGAGCTCTATTATATGCTGACGTGGCATGCCAGGTTTGTTTCGGTCAAATTACAAATGGCACTTGGAATCAATAAACAAGAACAGTTGGATCTTAAGAAGGTGGAAAACTTCAAAGCTGAAAAGGGGGGAAGGTCTGCATTTTGACTTTTAGCAGCCATCTGAAATAGCTAGCCGCTGCTGCGAGAATCTAGTCTTGTTCTCTAAATTTTCTTTCAAATGATGTCAGGAATTAAATCTCGAAAGAGAAATGGGCAAAGAAGATACTGTACTTGATATGTTACTAATGATTTAGTATATGCTTACTTTTGGGCAAGACTAGTAGGTAGTGATTCCTTGCACTTAGCCGAGATGATGGACGCATGTAAAATCGTTACACAACAAAGATCCAACAATATTTATAGGAGAAAGCTTATATATTAGCTCTGTCAACAAAATAACTCCGATTCCTAATTTCTGACAAAAGGCATCAATAAATCCCCATAAAGCAAAATATCTTAGTTTTGTGAATTGTGACAGCCATGAGTAAGGATGTTGATGTGAACATTACTTATTGGTGGACATTATTTTGCGATGAGCTGACTATCCATAGAAATATCTTATGTCCAAGTACACTCGACTTCTACAAATGATGATGGCAGCACAGGATATCGGTTATCAAATCGAACAAGCCAGCGAAGTTTGAAGTCTCAAAGTCCCCTTTCTATGTGCCCAACAACAGCAACTAAAGAAACTCCAGTTACACTGTCTTACTGTCATTCTTTACCCTCAGCTAGTCGTCAGTCATGTGCAGAGTTTACCAAGTCCCTCTTATTGAGAGAAGAATGCATGATACTCTACTGAAGCTAGAACAAGGGGCTCGCATATTTTAGTGCTTATAGGCACTAGAAAATCACTCGTTTCATGCATGTGGATAGTTAGAATGTGTCCGTCAAGTATTCTTGCCATAATTTTATGGAAAACGTCGTCGGTAGTCCACATCAAAGAGTACACACTCCACTTATATGATTATTCAATGAATGCGCAAACTCTTCTAAATGGAGTATGAAGAGATAACAATAATATGGATGAGAGTAAAACCGTACGACTTGACCGATGATGTTAAGAAGATGACCTTTGTTACAGGTACCCGTGGTACTTCTCGGTACTAAATTTCCCTTTTGAATTTTGCTGCCCGTTGATTTGTGTTAGGCTTTTCAAATAAAAAAAAGATAAGTTTACATAACCAAAAGGGTGACCGAATGGTAGCTTTTAAATCTATATTTATATCTATATATCTTATATTTTTCAATCCCCACTAGAATTCTATTTCACCGTGCAAGTTGTCCACATCAGTATCCACTAGCATATGATTATAACAACTCACTAGCATATACAATTATCAGCCTGTTCGGCAGGCTAGGCTTGCTCGTAAACGATCGTAAATTTCCAGCCGAAACAGTATTTTTCTTTAACACCTACTTCTTCACGAACTAGCAACGATCCAGCCCAGCCAAACGAACAGGTTGTATATCTTCATTCAAGCAGGTCACGAGCGCGTTCGGCTGATCCGTTGAACAGTGGATTTTGGATTATTTCGGATGATTCAATAGTGTTCTGTGAGGGAGAATAAGCTGAAACAAGCTGGAACCTGAGCAGCCAAACACGCTGGCACGTCATCCACTAGCATGTATATTTAAATGTTCACGTCATCATGATACACCATCCACTAACATATATCATGATATTTATTTGTTAATATAAGTAAACATAAGTAGTAGAGTTTTATTTAAAATCATCCGTGATTCCCGCAACAACGTACGGGGTATTCTTCTAGTACAATATATGATTCTAGTACAATATATGAGAGTTTAAGATGGACATAGTTAAATTAAACACATACTCCATCCGTCCCAAAATAAGTGTCGCTTTCGCTTTTCGAGGAGTCAAACATATTTTTAACTTTGACCAAATATATAGAAGAAAATATTAGTACTTACATAATTAGTATCGTTAGATAGGTCGTTGAATCTATTTTTATTTAAACTTATATAGAAATACAAATGTTGCTAATATTTTCTACAAATGTAATCAAATTTATAAAAGTTTGAGAGATAGATGGAGTATATATGAGGGCGCGCGGAGCAAATGGAAAAAATATAAATTGAGAAAGAAAAAGCATATAAAGTATTTGTAACTGAAGTCTATCCCAGTAAGATTCCTGTGACTCTCTTTCTTGCTTTCAGTACTGAACTACCAGTACTGAGTACCGACTGTGGGCGGCGCAGTCGGCTGCTACACCAATCAATTGGAATAGAAAAAGGCGAAAAAGAAGGGGATTGGTGAGCATATATAAGCTATAGATCTGTCCTCGCGCGCGCCGGGAGGAGCAGCAGCTAGGCTTGCTTGCTTGCTCCTAGTCGATCAAAATTCGAGCTGACCGACGACCGACCGGCCGTCGACCAGGTTGCCAGAGCTAGGACGACGACAAGGGAAGATGCTCGGCGGGGGAGTAGTCACGTTGAGCAGCGCCGGCGCTGGCTACAGCAGCGAGATCACCTTCACGGTGGTGATGAGCTGCCTGATGGCGGCCTCCGGCGGGCTCATCTTCGGCTACGACATCAGCATCACAGGTCAGTGCTAGCTGCTGCCGTTTGGTTTGGTTCGTCGATTGGTCCGCTGGATCTACGTACATACACGAGCTGTGATCGATCTTAACCTCGCTCTCTACTTCTCTTGCTCTTTTACCTGTTCATTCATGCGTTGCATCTCCTATATATATTATTCCTTGTTTTGCGGCACAGTTTGGCCCATAGTTCATGAAGTGGCCGGTCTCACATGTCGACTCGATTATTCAAGATGATCTCCCAGACGAGCCTGATGACCAGACACCTGCGACGTTTTAAAGCTAAAGAATTCGATTTCATTCGAAGCTAGCGGCAAATCGCGGAGCGAGCTTTATCTGCACAGCTGCTTGTCGTCCGCGTACGGCGTCCGGCGTCCGGCTAGTTTATATTTGCCGATCGAGAGGCGAGAGCGATAGGTCCAATGGATACCTGATGGAGGCAAACGACCGAGCTTTGTCCCCAGCTTCTTGTTAGGCTAGCTAGCTAGTTGCCGAAGGATCCAACATCCAAGGGAACGGGCCACGGAGGTTCCGTTCTTCCACCTGAGGACATGCTCCTCGTGAGTGCTCAAGGCATCACGATGGATGGTATTGACGGAAGGCAACCAAGGCCCTGTCATTCTCGGTCGTGCACCAATACTCTGCCCTGCTGTCGTATCTGCTAGCAGCTGTAGGCCTACGTCTTTGACTCTTTGTTGCTTTGCCACAAAGTCAGAGGGTGTGAACCAATACCCTGCAAGGAGACTCGCATCGCATGTGTGCTGTGGTTAAGGCTCTCAAGAATCAAGAGGATGATGTACACCGAGGCGGCTGCTTCGCTTCCTTTAGGTCTTGTTGTGATGTACGTGTATCCACTTCAATCCACATGTGTTGGACTGGATTGGAATGAAATTTAGTTTAATTTCACTCCAATCCACTTCCATACATGTGGATTGAGATGAATACATACGCATTCCAACAAAATTTTAATTTGTTGACTTGCCCACGTAGACGTGTGGTGGATGACTCACACTCCCAACCCCAACATTCACATCACATCCAACGTAGAGGTGTGATCTGCCATGCATGTCCTTATATCATTACGAAACTTCCCCTTGCTTGCAAGTGTTGCAATAATAAGTGTTTGAGTGGCAGCTCCACACACGTACCCTATAATAAAATCCAAAGCTACAGGCATCAGCACAGATCAGACAGCATGGGTGCTGTGTGCCTGTGTAGAACAAAAAATAACGCATAATGCAAACACACCAAGATATATATGAGACAAGGGGCCCACGAGGGATATTATATATGCAACTACCAAGTGTCACCATCTCCAGCATAAGCAATGGGGTCCTTCCTTCTTTCACGAGTCACGGTCGTGCACTCCGGTCATCGTCTCAAGTTTTCATGGTAAAGAGAAAAAAAGGAAGAAAAAATCCGACGAGCGCAGCACGCGCGCATATGCATGCTCCAAAGTTCATTCCTCAGTCGTTTGCCCATTCTGTTTTCTTATATTAGGAAAAGAAAAGGACACGATGTTAGTATCAACATAATATGTATGATACTTTTGCGTGAGTGCACGCAATGATGGATATAGAGGCGCGCTTTTAGGTTGGTCTCATGGTCTGGGATGCACTAAATTCATAATAGGATTGTTAGTGCACCTTTTCATACCGACTTCAGTAAACTTTCTATATATGTTGACACATCAAGGCCTTATATCATATAAATAATAGATGAGATTATTGGTTGCTTAATCTGGCCGGAGTCTCCTTCGACTTGGACATTGGATCATCGGATCTAACTCCTCTTAACCAGAGATCCAACTTAGTGGCGGTTTGGATCACAAGCTAAAAAAATTGTCCATCTTGTAAAAATGGGTTAAATATGAGCTCTCTCTAACCACCCTTATTAGCCCGCAATTGGCCTGTGTTTAGCCCTTCTAATAATTGGTATTAAAAAATAGGAGCTAACTGTTAGCCCCTTGGATCTCGTTGGATGGAATGAAACCTGGGGTGGGGGCGGAATCATTATGAAGAGGGTGAAAAAACACTTATCGAAGAGAATATTTTTAGCGATTCAAGTTGACATAAGTTCTAGATAGACCCTTATAGTGTCATCATAGCTTTTTCAAAAGGTACCTTCTACATATTACTAATTGTTCCACTATTGCTACTATTGATACTTTAGCTCCACTAAGCACTGTTGTTTGGCTTATTGCGAATTTTAGCTCGGCTACTCCTAAGTCCTAACTGAGACATAAATGATTTAATAAAATAATAAATAATTGTTGAATTGTTGAATTTGTTGATCATATTCGTGAGTATATTGATTGATTGAATGAATGGTTGCGGAGTATTTATTATCGTCTAGAGGTCTCCATTTGTGTTTGTGTATTTGTGTTCATAGAAATTTCGTACTACTATGTTTGTGTACATAACTAATTGAGAATTCTCATTCTCATGTTTATAAGTAAAATAACTAAAATAAAAAGATACTATTATATCCTGCTAGAGTTTTTTTAGCTTCTTCACCGTTGCTGAATAGTTTAGCTCGCTATTAGAAACCTTATTTAACATGCATAATAATTTTTTTCTTCACTTCTAAGAGATGATACCTTAATTTGGCACTACGTACATGATCGGTGAAATGTAATCAGTGCGATCGCAGACCGTTATGAACTGTTTTGCATACCACTTGATGATCACGTGATTCAGCATGCTTAATTGAGAACGGGATGGTGAAATTTTCAGGTGGGTTGACGCAGATGGAGTCGTTCCTGAAGGCTTTCTTCCCCGACATCTTGGAGAAGATGAACAACGCGACGCAGGACGAGTACTGCATCTTCGACAGCCAGCTGCTCACCACATTTGTCTCGTCGCTGTACCTCGCCGGCATGTTCGCCTGCCTGGTCGCCGGCCACATCACCAAGAAGATTGGGCGGAGGAACTCGATGCTCATCGGGGCCTCGCTCTTCTTCGTCGGCTCCGTGCTCAACTGCACCGCCGTCAACGTGGCTATGCTCGTCATCGGCCGCGTCCTCCTGGGCTTCGCCGTGGGGTTCACGAACCAGTCCGCGCCGGTGTACCTGGCGGAGATCGCGCCGGCGCGGTGGCGCGGAGCGTTCACCAGCATCTTCCACTTCTTCCTGAACGTGGGCATGTTCGTGGCCGACCTGGTGAACTACCGCGCCAACACCATCGCCGTGTGGGGCTGGCGGCTGTCCCTCGGCTTGGGCATCGTCCCGGCCACCGTCATCCTGGTGGGCGGGACGTTCATCCCGGACTCGCCCAACAGCCTGGTGCTGCGCGGGAAGGCGGACGCGGCCCGCGCGTCGCTGCAGCGCATCCGCGGGAGGTCCGCCGACGTGGACGTGGAGCTCAAGGACATCATGCAGGCCGCGGAGGTGGACCGGCTGTACGAGTCCGGCGCGTTCCGGCGCATCGTCCGGCGGGAGTACCGCCCGCACCTGGTGATGGCCATCGCCATCCCGGTGTTCTTCGAGCTGACGGGCATGATCGTGGTGACGCTCTTCACGCCGCTGCTCTTCTACACCATCGGGTTCACGAGCCAGAAGGCGATCCTGGGGTCCATCATCACCGACGTGGTGAGCCTGGTGTCCATCGCCGTCGCCGCGGTGGCCGTGGACCGCGTCGGGCGGCGGTCGCTGTTCATGGTGGGCGGGGCCATCCTACTGGCGTGCCTGGTGGCCATGGCGTGGATCTTCGGCGCCCAGCTGGGCACCGACGGCGAGAAGGCGATGCCGCGGCCGTACGCCGTGGCGGTGGTGGCGCTGGTGTGCCTGTTCACGGCCGGCTTCGGCGTGTCGTGGGGCCCGCTCAAGTGGATCATCCCCAGCGAGATCTACCCGCTGGAGGTGAGGTCGGCGGGGCAGGGGATGAGCGAGGCCATCTCGCTGGCGCTCACCTTCGTGCAGACGCAGTCCTTCCTCAACATGCTCTGCAGCTTCAAGTACGGCGCCTTCGCGTACAACGCGGGCTGGGTGGTGGTCATGACCGCGTTCATCTTCTTCTTCCTGCCGGAGACCAAGGGCGTGCCCATCGAGTCACTCCGCGAGGTGTGGGCGCGCCACTGGTACTGGAAGCGCTTCGTCAAGCCGCTGCCGCCGCCGCCGCCGCCGCCGCCCAAAGTGGTGGATGGGCCGGTCCGTGCCTAATGGCTAGCAGTAGCAGTACATTAGAATATCTGACGTGCGCTCTAGTGTCAAGTTTGAATTTTTTTTTCGCGATCGTGCCTGGGCACATATTTCATTAAGAAGAATAGAGTTTGTTATAAGAGGCGGGCGCGACGGTAATTCGAGGTTACCGAGGGCCAACCAAAAGCGAGCACGAAGGCACACGAGGTTGTAATTAAGTCATACAAATTTCACGACCGTTGTTGCAGGGCTCAAATTGACGCCATCCGTGCACCGAGGTGCTTGTAGCCCACCATGCACCAAGCGTCAGCTTCTTCCTGGATGGAGACCTCAAGACGTGCCGCCGAGGTTGACACTCCATTGAAGGTTCTCGCATTGCGTTCTTTCCAAATGGACCAACCGATGAGGAAGAAGAGGGAGTCAAACCCACGGCGGAGCTGTTTTGGTAGTGCCTTCCTGCATCGCAGCCACCATGGGATAGCCAGTTCATCTTGAACAACGACGGTGTACTGTAGGTGTAGCTTCCTGAACCAGGCTTCCCAGAACTCGCGACTGAAGGGGCATCCAAGAAGGATGTGGTTCATCGTTTCGGCGCCCTGGTCATAGAAGATGCATGCATTCGAATCTTGCAGACCATGGCGGAACCGTCTATCCGCCGTCCAGCATCTGCCGTGCATGACCAGCCAAAAGAAGAATTTAACCTTCAGTGGCGCCGATGTTTTCCATATGTGCTTAGCTCCAAAGGCGATGATGATCCGATAAACATAGCACCATATGCAGATGCTGCAGAGTAGCACTGATCGGCGGTAAACCTCCAGGCGAAGGTGTCCGGCTGCGCCGATAACTGCACCCACTCCAATAGGTCGTACAAGCGGTCGAACTAGAGCAGGACCTGCATAGTTAGCGACCGGGTGATGTGTCAGATCCATGCGTTGTGTGTAGGGGCTCAGCAACGGTGGCCCTCCGCTTTCTCGCTTTCACCGCGACGAAAACAGCGGGAGCAGCATCCTCAATGCTGCGGCCGTCAAGCCATATGTCTGTCCAGAAGAATGTGGACTCTCCATTCCCAAGCATGAATACAGTGCCCGCCTGGAACACGGCAATAACTACCCATTCTTTCGAAGCCAGGGTGGGTTGACGCTCCACTCGCGCCTGCAACTCCCAGCATACTCGTAGGGCGATCCCGGCACGTCGCAAGTCAGAGACGCCGAGGCCACCGAAGTCCCTGGGGCGACACACTGTCTCCCATGCCACCTTGCACTTTCCTCCGGAGACTTTGTCTGAGCCACACCAGATGAAGGCGCGATGTAGCTTGTGAATCGACTCGATCGCCCAAGGCGACAAGCAAAGGACGATGGACATATGCGTCGGGATGGCAGACATAGTTTCTTTCACCAGAGCCGTTCGTCCAGCAACGTTGAGCATATTGCCCTTCCATTTCGGTATTCTTGCAGCAACTTTATCGATGAGAGGCTGCTCATCCGATCTTGAGTCTCCGGACTAAAAGCGGCGCCCCCAGATAGCGACACGGGAGATCCTCGATCCGGCAGGAGAGGATATCCCTAACTCTGGCAATGTCGTTCTCCGAGCAGTGGAGCGGGGACGCTACACTCTTGTCGAGGTTGGAGAACAGGCCCGACGCTAAACCAAAAATGGTGAGCACTGCCTGGATGACCTGTAGGTCCCTCACATTAGGAACCACGAACAGAACTAGGTCGTCAGCGTACAGACTTGTCCTATTGCCGACACTGTCATGTAGAGGTGTTAGAAGCTGCTGCTGCTCTACCCATTTTAGGAAATGGTTAAGGACCTCCATGGTGAGCACAAATAACATCGGCAAGAGTGGGTCTCCTTGGCGAAGGCTACGAGCATGGCAGATTCGCCTCCCTGAGCGGCCGTTGAGCAGAATCTTCGTGCTTGCAGTGGCCAAGATTATTGAAATCCAATTTCTCCATCGCTGGCCGAAACCCATGTGTTGGAGGACTTCTAGGAGGAACAACCATGAAACCGTGTCGAAAGCCTTTGCTATATCAATCTTGAGCAAGATGGTTGGCGACTTCTTTTCATGGATGGCTTTGCAAGCGATCTGCACATTCCTGAAGTTATCATGGATGCGACGTCCTTTGATGAAAGCGCTCTGGTTGCGCAGGACGAGAGCATCCAGAACGCCTGCTAGCCTGTTGGCCAAGCACTTGGTGATGAGCTTGCTGAAACTGTGTATGAGGCTGATAGGGTGATAGTCACGGATCTCCACCGGATGTTCCTTTTTTTAGTAGTATCATGTAAGCATCATTCAGGTGATTGAAGCTACGGCAGTCTAGCGACCAGAAAGCATTGAAGGCGTTTATGACATCCATCTTGATTGTCCCCTAGGCCTTCTTGTAGAATAGGCTGGTGAAACCGTCCGGTCCCAGAGCCTTGTCATTCGGCAGATTAGCAATGACTGACTGAACTTCCTCCTCGGTGAACAGGTGCTCGAGCTCTGGCCTTGCTATTTGCGGCACCCCCAAGGTCTGCAGATCGAATCTTCTTGAACGCTCAAAGTTTGCTCCAAGGACGCTGATGTAATAATCGTAGAGAGCATCGGCCATCGTTGCGTTACTGACAACATCCGTCCCCTGAACACGCAGCGCGTCAATCTGGTTCTTTCGGTTCCTGTGACAGGCTTGTAAGTGATAGAACTTCGTGCTAGCATCTCCTTCCGGCAAGAAGAGCAGACGCGAACGTTGCCTTGCAATCGTGCGCGCCAAGGATGCTAGGCCCAGGACCCGCAGTTTGAGGGCTTTTTGAAGCTCAGCCTCCCAGGGTAACAGAGTTCTGGACTCCTGCTCCTCATCAAACCTCTGAATGACTTCACAGGCCATGGCGAGCTGTAGGCGCACACTGCCGATCTTGGTGTTGCTCCACCGACGCAGTGCTTTGGCAACATTTAGGAGCTTGTGGTCTAGCACGCGAAAGGGGTCCACATTTGTCACACTTGGTTCCCATGCCGCGGCAACAACATCGTCGAAGCCCGACAATTTCGTCCAGAAGGACTCAAACCTGGAACCTACGCTTTAGATCGGTGTTGACCTTAAGCTGTAGTAGCAACGGACAGTGGTCTAAGCAGTCCGAGGATAAAGGCTTGAGCATGTGGTTTGGGAAGGCCGCAAACCAATCCATCGATGCAAACATGCGGTCAAGCAGTTCTAGTGTTGGTCTTTCCCTTTCGCTGGACCACGTGAACCTTCTACCGACCAAGTTCAACTCTTCGAGGTTCACCCTGTTGAGGAACGCACAGAAGCATCTCATGCAGCGGCGATCTAGCCTGCCGTTGTTCTTGTCTTGCGCGTGGTAGATCATGTTGAAGTCCCCGCAAAGGAACCAGGGCCCCGGGTGAGAGTCCCGAAAGTGCAACAGCTCATCGAGGAACTCCACCTTCTCGTGATCAAGCTGCGACCCATAAACGACAGTGATCCACCATTGATCTATCGACACGCCTGGCGCGGACAGCTTCGCCAAAATGGTGTACCAGCCCTTGTGGACATCAGTCGCCGTCCAGCAGTCGTTGTTCCAACCGAGTGAGGATACCACCGGACACATTCATCGCCGGGAGGAAGTCGTAAGCGAACGTGGCACTACGTGAAAAATGGTTTGTAGCAACGGGACAAATTTTTTGTAGGGGCGGCTGGTGATGGAGCCGCCCCTACAGTGGCGTGCTCGGGAGCCACTAGACCAGCCGCTCCTACAAATGGCATAGTAGGGGTGGCTAATAATACGAGCCGCCCCTACAAATGGGGTCGATTTGTAGGGGCGGCTCACTCACCAGCCGCCTCTGGTGTTACGATTTGTAGGGGCGGCTCAATCACCAGCCACCCCCTACAAATCACTTGTACAACAAATATCTCTCACCTCTCCCCCTACTCACCAGCCGTTCCCCTCTGATCCTTTCCCCCCCCCCCTCTCTCTCATCCCCGCCGTCGCCACCTCTGTCGTCTCTTCCTCCCCTACACCTACGCCGCTGCCGCACCTCCCCTCTTCCTCCTCATCCGCCACCACCATCCCTCCCCATCCCCCAACCACGACGGCTCCACGGAGGCCGAGATCTAGGCATGGTGGCTCGTGAGTCCAGCGGCCGCCAGATCCGGTAAGGGGGCTCCCACGAAGCCCGGTTGATTCAGAGAGGCCCTCCATGGCCTCACCTTCGTTGGCGTCGCCAAGGAGGCTAGGCGACCTCGGTGGCACGCCCCCAGATCCGGTGAGGCCGCCTCCTACAAAGCTGCTGCATATCGGATCTAGAGATGCCACTCCTCATCTCCTCTTCGACAACCACCGCTGCCGCTGGCGTCTGGCGAGGTACCCGCGTCTCCGGCCAAGATCGAACTGCCTATGGTGCCTCCTCCCTCAACCTGTTCCCCTCCGGCGGCGGGAGCTCCTGGGCGAGGATGCCGCACCACCACATCTGACTGCAGCTCACCACAGCTACCGCATTCATCAGCTCCGTTCCCATACGTTGGCCTATTCCTAGCTCTTCTGTCTACAAGGAGCTACCCTGCCAAGGTGAGACGCCTCCCAGCTCGTGTCTCTATTAGTGGCCACTGTTATGGACTGAATCGGATCTCTGATTTGGTAATCGAAAGTTAAAACACTAAAATTTATTATTGTGTCGATTGCCATACAAATTGAGCCCTGATATTTGTTATATATCGTGTGAAAGATCTATATTTTTATAGTAATGCTTGTTCATGTGAGATTGAACGATCTAGTTTTTTTGGCAAAGTAGTCCTACAGTCTGAGTCCTGGAATTGACCCAATTTTATATATGGTTAAGTATTCATACATAAACTTCGATTCTTGTGTAGTTACAGCCTGCAGCTACTATTTTTCCAAAGCACTTGGATTTCAACAAGCTAATTTACAAAACAGACCCCACTTGATAATGCTAACATGGCAGTCTGAAATATTTTTCTTTAGTAAGAACTGCATTCAGTTAATGCGACATGGAAGCATTGCCCATATTCTGAATGGATGTTGCTCAAATCTGTTAGACACCTGCTATTATTTTTCTGTAAGAGTTTGCTTCCTGTTGGTGGTGTGTGTGGGGGGGAGGGGTTGAGTTTGTTTGTACTTGGTCGGTTCCTGCCGGCCCTCTGTTTCTTTCTTCTTAATGAAATGACATGCAGTTCTCCTGCGTTGTTCGAGAAAAAAATTTCAAATATGGGACTATTTAACCCCATCCCTGTGATATTCTTTTTGTGTCATGAATGGTTTATTGTTACCTTATCATTTTTTGTTATGTCCAGTCTAGTCTATAGATTCTTCTTCACTGACTATTGTTTATCTATACACAGATTGGTTCAATTTGTGGATTCTTATGATCCACCTATCAAGGGGTTGCATGAAGATCTTAATTTTGTGAGCCCAAGAATTGGAGAGATGGTACTCATGTCATTCTCCATTGCAGTAGTAATAACTAGGAATTAAGCTTCATATGCTATTTGAGTGTTCAACTCCTAAATGTGTTACATGCTAGGCTACTTCCTCCCATCATTCAGTACTATGATCATGAAATAGGCTGCAGAAAAAGCTTCTTAGGGTCAGTTTTGCATACTTGCATTAGCATTGAGTATATTTGGAGGGCCAATTATTTTTCTTACAATCTGTTGCTTGACTAGTTTTGTGATTTTTTCCCATTTGTTTTACTTGTCGTTCTTATTGCCAAGCTTTTTTTTCCTTCTGTATCCGATACCTTATCTCTGCTATTATATTTAATATAAAGGATGGGATTCAAGTATGTTTATGGATTTTGTGAGCACTTGATGTGGCATTGAGCATCTTCTGTAGCAGAGATTGTCTACAGCATCTGACTTAGATTTTCTATCTAAATTGTTTTTTGGTGCTTTGACTGTAATGTTCTTCCAAAAGCTCTAGAATCAAAGAGAATGGCTAAATCTGGCCAACTAAGCAAAAGGAAGCTGATCTGGAGTACAATGTTGCAAAGCAGGTTGAGAGAATGTTAACGTATGTCCTGCACAGCCTTTTCATCTATGCTTTTCCCTATGCTCCAAAATAGCTTGTAATGTGAAGGGTTCTGTTGTTCCACAAGTTTGGGCTATTTACCTTATACTTTGATTATTGTTTTTTGAAGTCTTTCTTCATATTCACTTTTTTGGATTTGCCAAGATCAGATAGCCTATTCTTGGTTGGTTCTTTTGACTTTTAACTTTTAACTTGATTTGGTGCACTCTGGACCTTCCAAAAATAACCTATTTCTGTAGTTGATTTTGTCTTCTAACTTAGAGTAAGAATTTGACGGTAGGATTTTGATTTAGAAAGGATTCAATATGCCCATCTCACATCACTGTCAAGGTTCACAAGTTTGAATAATCTTCATGTGGGCTGTTTTGCTGTTTCGTTTGAGTAATTTCTAAACTTTCGGTGCAACATTTTTGCCATCTCTGATGAAGGAACATAGGAGCTACAGCTATAGAAAGCTATATGTTTGTCAAATTCATTCTGTTTTCCTCATATATTGTTGACCTTTTTGGAACCACATTTCTCCTTCAGAACTCAAAATATAATGTACTCTCTCAGTTCTGTCAGTTATTTTCCTGCTTAAAGTATTGCTATGTGTCAATTAGGATGGCCAACTTCATAGTAAAACTAATATTAACTGCTAGATTTTGAGGGTATCTAATCTTATGCTGAATGTATCATTGTAGCTTATAGTGTTCACCATTATGCTTTTGTCATTTTCATGGTATTGATGCTGCCAAGCTAATGGTGAACTGTTTTACTGAAACATCTATATAAGTTTTGATAAAAAAAGCAGTTCAAAACATTATGTTTAGTGCCTAGATGTTGTGGGTTAATTTTCCCTAAGTTTTCTGTTGAGTGCTTTTTGTACGTCTCCTAGCCTACTCGACTAGTTTCTTTGGCCTTGTGTTGTGTCTCATTCTCATAGTCCTGGATAACCAAGAATACTTGAATATTGGCGAATTGTCCAATTGCTATTGATGCTTGTGCTTGTCAACCTGAAGAACTTCACAGACATCAATTCTATTCTTAGTAACTGCTTGGAAAACTCTAAACAATATGTACTGCAAACAAGTTGTGCTTATCCAGGATTCTCTGATAGACGAACCAATATTAGTATTGATCTACTTTTTTTTTAACAGGAAATATGTATCAAGTATTAGAGAGAGTCGTTCGGGCAAAATTGGATCAATTTTGGACACTATTGGTATTCTTCTTACCTTCACTGCAGTTTTTTGGTTTTCATAATTCTTTACAACAAGCATCTCAGTTAGGTTATATTCTTACTTTCTTGGTAAATTTATTATATGTGGTTAACATTTGATGGAGCTGACTCAAGGATACTTTGTTGCATTTCCAGAGTTCATTTGGCGCTGTATACTGAGAAAGCAGCTTCAAAAAGCATTTGCTGTTATCCTTGGCTGTATGTCAGCTGCTATACTGTTGGCTGAAGCTACTTTACTTCCAAGTGGTGTTGATCTCTCTCTCTTTTCTATTCTTATAAAAGCTGTAGGAAAGCAAGAGGTTTTAGTTCAGGTAAGGAACTGAACACTTTATTTAAAAACTTACAAGTGATTTTCTACCTCCCCAGTTTACCAAAAAGTTTTGTTAATTGTGAGGCTGACTACCCTCTGCAATACTATCTTGTCTCTTTGCAATACTTACTATCTTGTCTTAGTGATGACATTAGATAATTTATTTGCATAGGACACAACAATCATGTTCATCTGTCACCAACTGATTATCCAGTCTCATGTCATATTGCTGTCTGTGAATTTAGATGGTTCCAACACCACCAACAACGATAACTTTGATGAAGATGACTTGGAAGACAAACACCTGCTTCCGACGTCTTCTGTTGGTGAAGACACAATTGTAAAAGAAGTTCACAGATAAATGTCTGAGCCTTACAGTGATTTCTCTCTGTATTCTAAAACGCAATGGGTTTCAACACTCAATGTGCAGCTTGTCATTCATTATGTACATTGTCATTGTATTTTAAAAATGTAATGAGCTATGTCTGTTCTGATCTGATTTGGGGGAGCACGTGTTGGTAATTTGATTTTTTTTGCGAAAAAATGCACTGTAGGGGCGGTTGTTACTACAGCCGCCCCTACAAATCGATTTGTAGGAGCTACTGTAGCCACTCCTACAAATCGATTTTGTAGGGGCGGCTCGTGTTACTAGCTTAGGGGCGGCTGATAACACCAGCCACCTCTACAAATCGATCTGTAGGAGCGGTCTACAAATACATGATTTGTAGAGATGGTATGGTAGGGGCGGCTGGCCGAACCGCCCCTACAAATACACTGTAGCCGCCTCTAGAAATCATATGACGTAGCGTGGTTCCTAAGATTTCATTAGCCAGTGCATTACAAACGACGGAGAGCTGTCTCCAGAATACACACAAGAGTTGGCCTTTCTTGGACCAGGAACTCTCGGACGACGTTCCAGCGAGCCCCCGCACGTTCCAAACTAATCAGCAAGCTAACGACGACATATGGTAGAGTTTTGCGACGGTCGATGTAGTGGATACGGTAATATACTCGAGCTATGCTTATGTAATATACAATACCCATGGCGTGTAATATCCTAAACTTGGATTATACCTCTGAACGCCACATTCCTGAAGTTCTGGGGGAAAAAAAAACCCTCTGCAGCTACTACTGTCGACAGTGTTGCTTTCACTGAACTCCAATGACAGGTTTAGCATTCCTTTTACACTGATTTTCACATATTAGATCGTCAACATTACCAGCGACCATGCTGATCGGCGGCATGCTTTTCTTGGCCGGCGCCATCCTCAACACCTCCGCCGTCCACATCAGCATGCTCATCATCGGCCGCATCCTGCTTGGCTTTGCCGTCGCGGCTTCACCAGCCTGGTGATCACTGTCACTGCTCAGCCAATGCGCACGCTTTGGTCGCCGTAACTCGCAAGGATATATATAGAAGGTGCGTCGTGACAGTGGTGTGTTGGTTGCAGTCTGCACCCGTGTACCTGGCGGAGATCGCACCGGCACGGTGGCGAGGTGCGTTCACGACCTGCTTCCACTTCTTCTTCAACGTGGGCATGTTCATGGCGGACATGGTGAACTACACGGCACCAACTCCGTCCCGAGGTGGGCTTGGCGCCTCTCGCTCGGCGTCGGCCTCGTCCCGGCCGCCGTCGTCATCGTCATCGTCAGCGCAGCGCTCATCTCCGACATGCCCAACAGCCTGGTGCTGCGTGGGAGGCTCGACGAGGCCCGCGCCTCACTGGGGCGCATCCGCGGGGCCGGGGCGGAGGCCGACACCGATGCGGAGCTCAAGGACATCGTCCGCGCCGTGGAGCAAGAGTCCGGCGCACGCATATTAAGGAAGTCAATTAGCTGACGTGTACTGGGTGAACGAGAGAGTGGGTGGACGCGCGGGTGTGAGCATAGCAAAATGAACGAAACACTGTTGCCTCCTGTACTCTGATGTCCGGCCGAATCAATTCAACTGTTCACTCACTGTTCTTCTGCACAACTCCAGCCGAGGACTTCTTGCGGACTCTCCAACACCGGGAAAGGCGAAACATTGCGGGCGACACAGAGCTAGGGTTGGTTCTTCTGGCACCGATGGATGCAGATTTGTGTGGAAGGTTAGTCCTCGTACTAACATGTTGTGCAGATCTCATGCTACTCCATAATCCTGTGTGCGTTAAACGATTGTAACTTCTGGTGAGGGGGAAATTGCTACGGCGTTGCAGGCTCTGATGCGGAGGTTCAAGATTTACAGCGACAAGTGTGAGGTTGTTTGCGGACTAGAGAGTATCTTTTCAGAAGAATTAGCGGGGCCCTACGGTTGGAAGTACGCCAAACCAAGGTCTTAAAACAGAAGGTTAACTTCCGACTCTAGTATTATCTACTAACGTCGTTTGCTAGAGTGAAATAGTAATCTGCTTGATTGATACTCATAATGGTGAAGCGCGTTTTGGTTTCTGACAACAAACCCATTGGTAAACTATGCAGTATCCCACATAGGGGGGATGAACACGGGCAGTCAGGAGGAGTTTGAGTGTGTGATTTCGTCGGGGGTGTTTGGAAAGTCGGCGACAAAATCCATACCTGGTTCAATTTCATGCAGATGGGATCAACCGGGGAGGACATTGAGTAGTGGATCAAACGCAGTGGAGTCAAGGTCCAATCAAGCAAGGTGCTCGGTGAAAGCAATACATGATATTATATCAGGATTCGATGAAAGGAAAAAGAAACTCGTCGAATCAATGGGTTTCGGAGGGCTTCTGAAATTTCCACCGATTAAATCTACAAACAGACAGTTCTCAGCTTGGCTTATGGGAATGGTTGATGTTGCAAATTCAAGGTTAACAATGCCAAATGGCAGCGTTTTAAGGTTCACTAAGAAGGATATAGCTATTGTGTTTGGCATTCCGGACACTGGGAAAAGGGTCAATGAATGAAGCTACAGTGTTGGCCTTTTGCGGGTAAAGAGCACGCGTCGCCCTGTTCGCTTGAGCTTATTCAGAACTACTTTTCAGCCATAAAACAGTGTTTTTTCTCTCACAACATTTCAGCATAAGCATCAACATAAGCTAAATTTCAGCATAAGCGAACAGGGTACCCAAGAGGGATGAGCGCAGAACAGGAGGCTGCATTCAAAGTTGCGTTTGTGGTTTTTGTGATGTCCACCCTGTTTGCGCCGGGAGCCAAGCATGATTATGCATGTGCACGTAGACTACTGGGGTGCCCAGTCCGACCCCAACTGTATTCACCAGTTTGATTGGTCTACGTTCATAAACGGTTGCTGTCATCGGCTGCAAAGTTCAAGTCCGATGAAGACTCAGGTTGCCGTGCACCCAATATAACTGGTTGCTATCTTTTTCTACAGGTGAGAATGCAGGACAATGAACCGTGTTTATCTATCGTACGTTCATTTGATGAAGGGCCCTAACAATTCGCACACGCAGGTGTTCTACCTTGACAACGTCGAGATTGGTGACTGGGATATGGATCATAGTGTCCTACCGCGGATATCTTCTTTTACATATGAACGCATTCGGGGCAGATAGCAGCAGACACGCTGCTGCGAAATGACGCAAAGTCCACACCTGGGTTTGGGAAGTCAAAGGTAAAGAAAATATCACTATTGCACCTTTTAGTTCTTTCATTGTTAAGTGAGTATATGCGAAAAAAATAAATCATAGTGTGAGGTTCAGCTGTGATGCAATAACTGTTGGACAGGTTCGACGTAGCGAACGGTCATGCTATACATGGGCACGTATGGGCATCACTGAACAAGCTGATATTGACAGGGAGGCCCAGATTTCGTTATGGAAAGCATCGGTGAAAATGGTCAGGGTTCTACGGCTGCCGCTAGAGGTATAGTCTCAGTACATAACATGTGATATGTTCTCATCTGGAAGACTGTAAGAAGTATGTGTAGAAGGTGCACCTGTCAGGTGTTATCTTTATAGATACACAACATATAATGATTTTTTGTACATCAAGCAAATTGTTAACTGAAGTGTAATATGGTCGTTTTGTCAAATGTTAGGCTGCTGGTCCCTAGCGGCTGCTAATTTTGACGGTCGCAAGCTAACAACTAGCAAGCATTATGGAATAGACTGTATCAATGTTTTACTAAGTATAATGGAGCCATATGTCGATGGGTTCAGATACCATTTTGAATGGCAGCCAACTAAAAATGGTGAGACAACTAAACCACGCCAGTTTAGAATAACATTTTTTTTTGCATCGTGGCTCTATATATGCAACAGGGGGTGGCTGTGTTGCAACTGAATTGAAAGATGCAGATCACCTGGATCAAACTGGTGCTGATAACAGAACCAGTATGCATGACAGGGGATGCCCAAGCAAAAAAAAGAACATACGACATCATGAGCGGAGAAACTGGGTCTTTGTCGGGTGCAAATATGCAGATAGAGTCAGCTGATGAAATGCTATGGACTGAGGTGGATAACACCAAAAAGAGAAACTGCAGAGGGTCGAGTTTAACTGGCACGAGCCATACAAAGCATCAAGGGCTAGGGAGTGATGGAAATAATTTGAGCAGCGTGGATTATTCAGTAATCAAAGCAATGTCACAGTTCTACCTGCTGGTACGTCGCATAAAGGAGAACGATCGAATAGATCTTAACGTGGCGACAAGCGATGAGGATGAATGGTTGAAGGTGCACCATTGTGTGGATGTCAGGATTCATGAGGGTGTGAGGTCAGGAGCTCGGAGATGTGTGGCCCTACAATGAAAGGACACACAGTGACTTGTCAGAGAACAATGCTGGGCGTGCCACTTCTGGCATCCCAGCAATATACCAAATGTAAGGATAAGATTACAAAATAATACTTGTGGGCAAATCTTTTATTATTTTTTAATCACGACGGCAACACTTGTCAGTAGAGATGCCCATAACAATCCCTGATGCTTGGTTTTATTAATGTACATATTGATTTTTTCCCTGTAGCCCACACATTGTGCACTACTGCCCCAAGTATACTGAGGTCATGCCAAATGCAGCACGTGATCATGTGATGGGGGTCTCGGAGATGGAAATGGACATGTTTGATGCAATAATACGGAGTTTCATGCAGAGTGACGACAAGCCGTATCGTTCGGAGGGTCGACTACGTTGGAGACATTTTTTTGAGTCAGACGTGTTGGTAAAGTGTCCACAGGTGTGAGAAAACACGCACATAACATCTTGTTCACTTGAACTTATCGGCCATGCTTTTTCAACGAAATAACAACAAATCAGCATCAGCATCAGCTGTTTTTCCAACCAGCCGAACAAGCCCTAATATGTTTCATTCAAAGCATGCACGAGTAGTACTGCAATAAGATCTATCAGTCCGACTATTTGAACATTACGAACTGATATCTATAATGTTTTGTTATAATAGGCTGCAGTTGTAGCAGGATGGTTTGACATAGGAAACCCATGCATCACGAATCAATTCGTGGGTTCCCACCTTAAATACGATGTATATAATTGCAGTCTGGTGAGCTAGATTTGTAAATGCATTTATTTGTTCCTTGTTCACAAGAAGGCTTATCCCTCTAAGCAATTGATGCAGCTGTTCTTCCCAGTGATTTTGAAGCAAAGATGGGTGTGTTTTTCTTGGAACCTGAAAGACAACACTATCCGGGTGTGCGACCCAGCATGTATGGGCATATCTGTTTCGCAAAGAAGCAGCGTTGTCGGGGACCGAATACTGGGTACCAAAAGAGGAGCAGCCAATAACCATCAAACGTTAATGCTTTCAAACAAACAAGAACGCAACTACACTTCTTGCCCAACGGCCAAAGAATGGCTCCGCCTCGCCCGACCCCTGGGGGCAGACTCCGCCTCGCCCAAACGACTGAGGGTTGGCTCCACCTTGCCCGACCCCCGAGGGCTGGCTCCACGCTCGCCCGACGTCTGAGGGCAGGCTCCGCCTCACCCAACGTCCAGGGGCTGGGCTCCCCCTCGCCCGACGTCTCAGGGCAGGCTCCACCTCGCCCGACCCCCGAGGGCTGGCTCCGCGCTCGCCCGACGTCCGAGGGCAGGCTCCTCCTCGCCCGACGTCCAGTGGCTGGGCTCCGCCTCGCCCGACGTCTCAGAGCAGGCTCCGCCTCGCTCGACCCCCGAGGGCTGGCTCCGCGCTCACCCAACGTCCAAGGACAGGCTCCGCCTCACCCAACGTCCGAGGGCAGGCTCCGCCTCGCCCGACGTCCAGGGGCTGGGCTCCGCCGCGCCCGACGTCTCAGGGCAGGCTCCGCCTCGCTCGACGTCTCAGGGCAGGCTCCGCCTCGCCCGACGTCTCAGGGTAGGCTCCGCCTCGCCCGACCCCCGATGGCTGGCTCTGCGCTCGCCTGATGTCCGAGGGCAGGCTCCGCCTCGCCCAACATTCAAGGGCAGGCTCCGCCTCGCCCGACGTCCAGGGGTTGGGCTCCGCCTCGCTCGACCCCCGAGGGCTGGCTCCGCGCTCACCCAACGTCCAAGGGCAGGCTCCACCTCGCCCAATGTCCGAGGGCAGGCTCCGCCTCGCCAGACGTCCAGGGGCTGGGCTCCGCCTCGCCCGACGTCTTAGGCCTGGGCTTTGCCTTGTCCGTCTCGGGGCTAGGCTCCACATCGCTCGATGTCTCAGGGCAGGCTCCGCCTCGCCGAACGTCTACACCCTGCTCCTTCATAATGACGAGTACAGGGTAAGACATGACACTCAAGTCAACCGCAGTACCGAGGGCCATACCCTGCGCGCCTGCGGGAAAGTACTGTCAGGATATGATGGGGCGGGCGCTTTAAGCCCTTCCAGGCATGGCAGAGCCCGAACAGTGTTGTAGGCATCGACTTTTGTCTTATAGTGTTGTGGGCGCCGCCATCAGCCCTCGGACGTGGATCCTGACATAAGCATACGACAACCACTACGATCCAGGAGGGAACTCACATCATCTATAGTAACGGATGTATGGTCACTTCCCCGTCTGCTCCCCGTAGGGTCGCGACTCGGCACCCTGGCGCACCGCACCGTCCGCCGGGGCAAGATGGGATGTGCCCACTTGCTGAATAAAGCCAGAGCACGGCCCTATCAAGATCAACAAACGTGCTATCCCTAGCACCGTCTGCCATGTCAGTAGGGCTGGCTCAGAGAAAAAGGAAGACCCGACACCTTCGAAGGACCTTCTTGGCCTCTGGTTTTTCTTCTTTCTCCCATCTATAACCCCTGCTCCCCCTTGTCTATAAAAGGGAAGGCAGGGCACCCCACTAAGGGGTCGGATCTATTGCACACACATCACACCACACAACTAAGCAGCATTCAAGCTCTTAGCACTCGTTCGACCTTTCAATCAGAGACTTGGGACCTGTCCCTCTCTCGACCGTTTGTACCCCCTACTACGAACCTTTTAGTGCTAATAATACATCAGGCCACGGATGGCTAGCCACGGTATCAGCTGGGTCCTAGGCGCACACGTGTGCTTCGAGAACCTAGACTTCATCATCACGGTGGGAGGAGAGTTGGCATTGGCTCACGCCGCCATCCAATCTCTCCCCTCCATCGGCCTCAACCACGAGAAGCTTGAGCGCCAGCTTGGTGTCTCCCTTGGACCCCAGCAGTCCAGGGAGGACCAGCGCCGCCTCACCCTTTCTGACGCCAACGACATGGCACGATTTTCTAGAGGAGGGTCCCTCTCTCTAGAACACCACATACGGAGCGCCCTGATATCGCTTTCGTTCGGTCTCCGCAACGCTGCGGCGACCGTTAGCCACCTTGTGGCACGACGCATGGTCCTACCACCCGCAAACAACGAGTTCGTGGGGGTGATCGAACATGTCATGGAATCTCTCCACAACCTCCTCACGGAGGAGCCAGGGTCGTCCTCTAGCTCTGACACCAGTCGGGGGAGCCATCACCCCTCCCGGGAATGCTTCATGATGGGTACCCCTGAGGGACACATCGAAAGCGTCCTCGCAGAGGAGGCTACCCCAGTGGGCAACCTCGGCAACGAAACCGAAGGGGAGACAGCGGCCCCACCTCGCATGGGATTGAGCAGTTGAAAGCCCGATAGCGGGAGATCGAGGAAGCACGACTCCAGTTTGTGCAGGAATGCGCAGAGCTCGATCAGGAGATCGAGCACCGCGGAGACGGTGGGCGTGCATGCGCCATGGCCCGTGATGTAAACCAAAGGATCATCGCCGACAATGAAGCCCTTCCTTGCTTCGCCTGGGCGAGCCAGAACATCGCCGCCGCGACGGCCTTGCTCCATGGCCTACGCCCGAGGATCGTCAGGCCCACCGCGAGATTCGCACGCTACTCGAGCGTGCGGTGGTGTAGCAGGCTGAGAGCTCGCTGTCTCGATGATGCGAGCTCGACGTCAGCTAGCGCACAACCATGGCGCGCCCCGCTAGGGACCCGTCAGTCCACCAGGCACCACAAGGCGGCAGGCAGCGCGCCGCTGTCCCGGTGCATCAGTGTCTTAGCTGTAACCACGACGCATGCAGCACTCTCAATGCTTGCAGACATACCTACGGTGACCCAAGAGAAGGAGCCCACCATGGCTATCATCCTCGTCGCGGTGGACGCTACAACAGCGGCGAGGATCAGAGCCCAAGCCCCGTCCTGCCGGGCCCTTAGGCCTTTGGCCAGCACATCCTCAACGCTGCCTTCCCGCCAAGGTACCGGCCACCAACCAACATCTCAAAGTACTCTGGGGAAACAAACCTTGGATTATGGCTCGAAGACTATCGGCTTGCCTATCAAGCCGATGGTGCGGATAACTATGACGTCATTATCCACAACCTTCCACTGTTCTTGGCCGATTCGGCACGAGCGTGGTTGGAACACCTGCAGTCCAACGCGATCTAGAGTTGGGCGGATCTGAAGGAGATCTTTGTGGGGGAACTTCCAGGGCACATACAAGTGCCCTGGGAACCCATGGGACCTCAAGAACTGCCGTCAGAAGGCCGGTGACACCCTCCATGGGTACATCCGACGCTTCTCCTGGCAGTACAACGAGCTCTCTAACGTCGCCGACGCCGACGTTATAGGAGCCTTCCTGTCTAGGACTACTTGCGAGTCTTTGGTTCATAAGCTAGGATGCAAAGGCCCGCGAACCACCAAGGAACTCCTGGACATCGCCACCAGCCATGCCTCAGGAGAAGAGTCGGTCGGAGCGATCTTCGATCATCTTGAGGGCAAGGCAAGGCGGGACGAGGGCACCGGCGAAGGCACCTCTAATCGTTCGGCCAAAAGGAAGAACAAGAAGCAATGGCGTGAGGACTCGCTCGTGGCCACTGTTGACCGCAAGGGTGGTCGAAAGCCCACGGAGGGCACTCCAAACCACTTTGAAAAACTACTCGAGGGGCCATGCCCAAACCATACCTTCCTAGTTAAGCATCTGCTCAAGGACTGTAGCTTGATGCGGCGGTTCTTGTCTGGAGGCTCCAACAAAGGGGAGCACAGAAAGGACCCTGCCCCCACCGCGGACGACGCTGAGGAAAAGGACGACAGCTTTCCGACGCGCGGACGACTGCCTTATGATCTTTGGAGGATCAGCGGCCTACGACTCAAAACGTCGTCAGAAGGTCACGCGCCGTGAGGTCTACACGGCCGAACCGGCCACACGTCCCTTCCTCCGGTGGTCAGAGTCCGTCATAACCTTCGATCGAACTGACCATCCGGAGAGCCTCCCGCATCTAGGGAGATATCAACTCGTGGTCGACATAATCGTCGGCCCAAAGCGGCTCACCAAAGTACTGATGGATGGAGGCAGTGGCCTTAACATCATGTACGCCAAGACACTCGATGAAATGTGCGTCGACCGAACACGTCTCCGCCCAACCTGTGCACCTTTCCACGGCATCGTGCCCGGAAAGCAGGCCATGCCTCTTGGGCAGATCGATCTGCCCGTTACCTTCGGGGATCAGTTCAATAATAGGACTGAAACCGTCACCTTCGAGGTGGTTGGGTTCCCTAGAACCTTCCACGCCATCTTGGGACGGCCATGCTACGCGAAGTTCATGGCCGTCCCCAACTATACATACCTCAAGCTGAAAATGTCGTGCCCCCACAGGGTCATCACCATCGGCACCACCTTCCAGCGCACCTATGAGTGCGAGGTTGATTGTTGCGGTCACGCCGCAGCGATCGTCGCCTCCGAGGAGCTCGCCGCCCTCAAGGAGGAGGTCACCGAAGAAGCGCTCGACGCCAAGAAGTCAATCAGGTCTTTCGAGTCGACAGAGGGCTCTAAAGAAGTCCTCATAGACCCCAGGAACACCGAGGGTAAAATGGTGCGCGTTGGTACCACGCTTTCCTCCGAATAGGAAGGCACGCTCGTCGGCTTCCTCCGCGCTAACAGAGACATCTTTGTGTGGAAACCCTCAGACATGCTAGGCATCCCAAGGGAAGTCACCGAGCATACCTTGAAGATCCACCCAGGCTCCAAGCCAGTGAAGCAACGCCTACATCGTTTTGACGAGGAGAAACGTAGGGCCATCGGTGAAGAGATAGCAAAACTTTCGGCACCTGGGTTCATCAAGGAAGTATACCACCCAGAGTGGTTAGTTAATCCCATTCTTGTGTGAAAGAAGAGTGGGAAATGGAGGATGTGTATTGACTATACGGGTCTCAACAAGGCATGCCCAAAGGATCTGTTTCCTTTGCCATGCATAGACCAAATAGTCGACTCTACCTCGGGGTGCAAAACCCTCTGCTTCCTTGATGCGTACTCCGGGTACCATCAAATCACGATGAAAGACTCCAACCAGCTCGCGACATCTTTCATCACCCCCTTCGGATCATTCTGCTACGTCTCAATGCCGTTTGGTCCGAAGAACGCTGGCGCTACGTACTAGCGTTGTATGCTAAAATGCTTTAGGAGCCTCATCGGGCGGACCATCAAGGCCTACGTTTACGACATCGTAGTTAAGTCCAAATAGGCTGACCACCTCATTGTTGATCTTGAGTAGACCTTTGCAAAACTCCGAGAGAATGGCATCAAACTCAATCCTGAGAAGTATGTTTTTGGTGTCCCGAGGGGCATGCTGCTCGGCTTCATCGTCTTCGAGCATGGCATCGAAGCCAACCCAGAGAAAATCTCAGTCATCATAAGGATGGACCCAATTCAGAACATAAAGGGGGTTCAACAAGTCATAGTATGCCTCGCCGCACTTAGCCGATTCATCTCGCGCCTCGGTGAACGAGGTCTCCCCCTTTATCGACTCTTGAAGAAAGCCGACCGCTTTGAGTGGACATCCGAGGCCCATGAGGCGCTTGACATGGTCAAACTGCTCCTAATAAAGGCCTCGATCTTGGTTCCTCCAACCGATGGAGAATCCCTTCTACGATACATAGCGGCCACCACGCAAGTGGTCAGCGCTGCCTTGGTAGTGGAGCGGGAAGAAGAGGGGCACGCCCTTAAGGTGTAGTGCCCTATGTACTTTATCAGTGAGGTACTATCCAACTCTAAGACCTGCTACTCCCAAATCCAGAAGCACCTGTACGCCGTCCTCATCACCAAGAGGAAGCTACGCCACTACTTTGAGTCACACCCGGTGATGGTTGTGACATCGTTCCCCCTCGACGAGGTCGTCCAAAGCCAGGACGCCACGGGAAGAACCGCAAAGTGGGTGCTCGAATTGATGGATCAGAGCATTACGTATGCCTCCCGAACGGCGATCAAGTCCTAGGTGTTGGCTGACTTCATCGTGGAATGGACCGAGGTCCAAACACCACCGGCGGTCATCGATCAAGAGTACTGGTTGATGTACTTCGATGGATCGCTGATGAAGAAGGGCGCTGGCGTAGGGTTGGTCTTCGTATCACCCCTCGGGGTACGCATGAGGTAGATGGTTCATCTCCATTTCTCCTCATCCAATAATGTGGCTGAGTATGAAGCGCTCATCAACGGCCTACGCATTGCCATCGAGTTGGGCATCCGACGCCTCGATATCCGAGGCAACTCCCAGCTGGTCATCAAAGAAGTCATGAAGGAGTCAAGTTGTCATGACACCAAGATGGCTACGTACTGCCAAGAAGTCTGATGGTTGGAGGACAAATTTGACGGCCTCGAACTCAATCACATCCCAAGGCACCTCAACGAGGCGGTCGATGCGCTTGCAAAGGCAGTATCCGGCCGAGAGCCGGTGCCAATAGGTGTCTTCGCCAGCGACCAACACAAGCCCTCGGTGCACTACGAAGGGTCAAAGCAGGCCAATGATGGTCCGTCCGATCTAGCCTCGGGGGCTAACCAACCGACGACTCTGTCCGGCCCCGAGGTCATGAAGCTTGAAGAGGATCCAGTGACAGAGCTCGACCCTCTGGTTGACTGGAGAACACTCTACCTCGACTACCTCCTCCATGACACGCTACCAACAGACAAGACGGAAGCTCAATGGCTCACACGTCGCGCCAAGTCCTTCGTTCTTGTAGAGGGCAAACTTTACAAATGAAGCCACACCGGGATCCTACAGCTCTGCATCCCCATCAAACAGGGGAAGCATTTGCTAGGCAATATCCACGGAGGGGTCTATGGTCACCATGCCATGCCTAGAACCCTGGATGGAAACACATTCCAATAGGGCTTCTACTGGCCCACTGCAGTAGCTGATGCCGAACAGATTGTGCGCACCTACGAAGGGTATCAGTACTATGCTCGGCAAACTCACCTCCTAGCCCAGGTACTCCAGATGATCCCCATCATGTGACCCTTCGCGGTCTGGGGGCTCGATCTGGTTGGGCCTCTCAAGAAGACTCCTAGAGAATACACCCACTTGCTTGTCATCATAGGCAAGTTCACAAAAAGGATAGAAGCTCAGCCGATCTCTGCGATCAAGTCCAAGCAAGCCGTGCTGTTCTTCCTCAACATCATCCATCGCTTTGGAGTACCAAACTCCATCATTACAGATAATGGCACACAGTTCACCGGCAAGAAGTTCCTTCGATTCTACGATGAAAACCACATCCGGGTCGATTGGGCCGCCGTCGCGCACCCCCGAACAAATAGGCAGGTCGAGTGCACAAATGACATGCTCCTACAGGGCCTCAAGCCTAGGATCTTCAATCGGTTGAACAAATTTGGCGCACGCTGGGTCACCGAGCTCCCCATGGTGCTCTGGAGCCTAAGGACAACCCCCAGTCGAGCCACTAGCTACACGCCTTTCTTCATGGTCTATGGTTCTGAGGCCGTCCTCCCAACCGACCTCGACTATGGAGCGCCAAGGATCAGAGCATACGACGAACAGGGAGCCGAGGCATCCCATGAAGACGCCATGGACTAGCTAGACGAAGCTCGCGATGCCACCCTCCTCCGCTCAGCCAAGTACCAGCAGGCATTGTGACGGTACCACAACCGACGGGTGCGGGACCGAGCCTTCAACATCGGGGACCTAGTTTTCTGCCTTGTGCAAAGCAACAAGGACCGCCACAAGCTCTCCCCGCCCTAGGAGGGGCCATATGTCATCGTGGAAGTACTCTGGCCAGGCGCCTACAAGTTGAAAACCATCGACGGCAAGGTCTTCACCAACGCCTGGAACATTGAGTAACTATGTCGTTTCCCCCCTAAATAAACGCATACTTTCTCTTATCAGTTTTATCATCAAAATCCCCGATCTTTCATGACATCTGACCCCTGCAAATGCGAGGGGTCGGACCTCACTCGGGGGTTGGTATGAGTACATTTATCTTACAAACATTCTCTGTGTTTTCCCTCTTTTCTCATGGTAAGTCCTAAGGGCTAGGATTTTAGGAACCAACTCTAAGTATAACTGATAGGACTACGGGAAACCCACGCCCTAGCGGCTACGGTCTCCTTGCTCACCAGCGTGATCAGAATTGGCTCGCCCGCACTCTGAGCTTTTTGCGACCTTAACTATGGGAAGGGTCGGAAGGCACTGAACCTCTTTTACAAAAAGAGGGAGAAAAGCTGAAAAGCTATTTGTCGTAACGAAATTTGAGAATTTGTTCATTTTTCACAAATTCGTTGCTTACAAAGTGATTTCATCACAAAAAGGGACTGGTGTATTCATAAATACAAAAGACTGTTCACATGGGGGCTCCCCCACAACTTAAACAATTACTTTTACTGACCAGTTCTACTCTAAATACTACTAAGGCCGCGGCGCCACGCTCTCCATCAGCAACGTCCTACCACTCCAAGGGATCCCTGAGGGTGCCATTGTCTACAACGTCGAGCACCATGTCGGTGATCGTGGCGTCTTCGTCGGGGTGTCCAGGGACTATGCCATCGTGATCATCCGCAACCCTGACAACGGCACCTCGACGGGAATGCTGCCCACCGAAGTATGGCCGCCATGATTGGTGGATGTCTCTGACATCTCATCAAACTTCATGAACTAACCGATCTGAGCGGCTACGAGGGCGAAGCCCCCCATCGACGCAGTCTCGGGCGGCTTCCCCACTGACAAGGCTCACCCGGAGAAGATTCGCCGGAAGCGGTCTTCGTACGGCTCCATCCCGACGAAGGCCTCGTAGGCGGGGACAAGGCTGGCGATGTGCAGCGCCTTCCAGTGCGCCTCCTCCTTCGACAGAAGTGACCCCTTCTCGGCTAAGGCGGCCAGCACCATCTCATCTACGTTGGATGACCTCTAGCTCGACATCGCGCTCTGGATTTATGAGCGGATCTATGAGTTCTCCTCTCCCTAGCATTACCCTCTCTCACTTAGGAACCGCTGTGACGCACGAATGCATTCGGTGAAAAGGAAGAAGGAGGGGAGGCAGCAGCTCAGGAATAGGCGGAGGAATAGGACGAGAACCCTCTCCCTCTTCCCCCTATTTAAGGAGGAGACACAACAGTTGGAGAAAGGTGAAAGGTTGGGACAAAAAACCCTCTCCCTTCCCCTATTCAATGCAGATGGGAATTCGATGCTAATGGGAATTCAAAGGGACGCGTCTGGACCGACGGGACACGCCCTACTCGACGAGACAATGCCTAGTCAAACAGGATGTGGCCTAGGCATGGCCCACCACTACCGCACGCCGGGCGCGAGAAACAAAGCGCACCCGCATGCAGGCAGCTCTTCGCTTCCCTAGGCAGGACCTGGAAGGACCCAACGACGGAACCTCCATGAAGGGGAGCCCAACGGGCCTCCTAGGTCAATCGGGTGGCCCAGACGAACGCCGAACGAACGGCCACCGAAATATAAGCACCCTTGTTTACTTACTTTGCGTGTCAATTTTAAATACCGAGCCTCTGACCCTAGCAACGGCAGGAGCGCGTTCATCGCTAGGGGGCTGCTGAGAGTGTTTACTCTTTTAGACATTCTTTTCGCCTAACCCCTCCTTACGTTTAAAAAACCGGAGGCATGGTGTGCGGGTGTAAAACTTTAAGTAAAACTAAACGAACCGCTAGATCCTATGCCCCAACAGCTACAACGTTTTTTGTTCACCAGCGTAATCGAATTCATTGTCACCGCACCCCAAGCTTTAGCATCCGCCTTCTCGAGAAGGGCTCGGAGGGGTCTGCCTGCAAAATCTCCTTCAAGGAGAAGCTATCAGGTCGCCCAAGTCAATTGAACGGCTTGGATCGCTGCTGAGAGACAGAAACAAAAAATCACGATGTTCATGCAGGTTACACCGGCCCCGTCGCATACGTCGGACCCGAACCCCGTACGGACATATCTGGTAAGAGCTTCCCTTCGCTCATACCACCAAGGTAACATCACAAACCCGCGCTTTTGTTTCCATTATATCATACGTTCATTCCATATATTCAAGCATTGCATATGCAATTGCCGCATCTCAACGCTTCGCGTCGCGTCACAAAGTGGTAGTCGTCTCATTCGATATGAGCGGCAACTGACTGAGGTTCAAAGGCCGGCCCATGAAGGGCTCGAGGCCACCTCACGTCAAATAGAGCCAGGGAGAAAAACTGAGATGAGCCCCAGCGGCCTTGCCCGACCCCTCTCAGAAGCGGACAGGGGCATCTTGACCTTTCTCGTTTGATTCTAACCTCGAGCCAAAACCCATAGAATCTCTATCAAGGAGAGGCCAACGGGCCAGCCGAGCCTATCGAACGGCTCGGGCATCTGTCGAGAGGCGGGTTAAGAAGTAGTGGAATGCCACATGAGGACTCTGCCGACCCCGTCAGCGGATGACGAACCCAGATTCTACTCGAACGTGCCCGTTAGCGAGCACATTGAGTGCGACACTCGAGCCGTTGAGGCAAGTGTCGTTAGCTCAGCCCCTCTGGTTGTGAAAACCGAGGATGGGGTGACACGTGAAACACGGCCGACCCCTATCAAACCCCAAGGGGCTCTGGGGCTCAAGCCGCCCAATCCTAGATTGAGAGACCGAGGTTCGAAGGCTGGCCCGCGAAGGGCCCGAGGCCGCCTCGCGTCGAACAAGAGTCAGGGGAGAAAATGCAGATAAGCCTCAATGGCCTTCGCCCAACCTGCATAGAGGCGGATAGGGTCATCTTAACCTTCTAGTTCAATCCAGCCTCTAGCTGAGCCCATAGAATCCCCATTGAGGGGGAATCTATTGGAAGGCGGGTTAAGGAGCAACGGAATGCCACCCGAGGGCTTTGCCGACCCTGTCACGAGCGACGGGACCGGATTCCGTTCGAACATCCCCGTTAGTGAGCTCATCAAGTGCATCACTCGAGCCATCGAGATAAGTAACGTCGCCTCAGCCCCTCTAGTTGTGAAAACCACAAACGGGGTGACAGTCACAAAAACGAGCCGACCCTTGACCGAATCCCCACCACGTGCGGGGGCTCAAGGAAGGCCAGACTTGCAACGAAACCGAACATACGGTCATGGAATGATAGCTAAAATCCTAAGGAAGGGGTACGTGTGAATACAAGAGTAGTTTCGCTATCCTCTCTTCGGTCTCCGGTGACATCCGACCCCTACAATCGCAAGGGGTCGGACCTCACTCGGGGGCTGATAAAGGTATAAATACCCCCTTTTTTTGAAATAGTCATTGCGTCGGACCTCTTCCTCATGTTAAAGTTAGCGGCAAGGTTTGTGGGAACAAATAACCAAATGTGCCTGGTAAGACTGCAAAAAACCCATGCCCCGATGGCTATGGTAGCTTTGCTCACCAGCATAATCAAAATTTCCCTCTTATACACCTCGGGCCCTACGATCTTAACAAACGGAAGGGTCGGATTGCATGAGCACCTTTTTTCAAATGCAAAAAGGGAAGAAAGCAAGTTCAATCCAACGAAACGAGATTGTGAATTTGTCTAATGAAACAAAGTTGCGAATCTGTTTTCAAAAAACAAAAGTGCCGACACTTGTCCACAAATTACAGATAAATGTCCATCAGACTCAATCGACTAACTACCCCCTCTTGGGGACAACCATATCTTCAATTTTGCTCGCCAGGGTTTCCACAAAAGGAGTCACCATCGCTTCTATGTCATCCAGCTCAGAGGGTTCATAACCAGGCGTGAAACCGAGGCTCATCGCCTAGAAATCGATGTTGTCATCGTAATGCGAGCGGGCGACGGTGAAGGCTTAGGTGATCCCTGCACGGAGAGCTTCCTTCTCCAACTAGCCCACCCACGCCGTGATATCTGCGGCACGGGACATGAGCGAGCTAGTTCCCTCTGCCCGCACCACCTATAGGTCATCACAGACTACGCCAAGGGCAACCTTCAGGATATCGAGCTCGTCGCTCTCCGCCTAAAGAAGACTCCTCGCCTCAGCGAGATCCGTGGCTAGTCCAGCAGCGGCACCCTTGGCCGCTAGCTTCTAGGCTTTTGCGGTCTCCAGCTTGGCCTGGAGGGAGCTGATCCTCTGTTGCGCCTCGTCATGCTCTCGGATGGCCTGGTCGCGCTCCCCGCAGGCCGCGTCGCGCTCCGAGCGGAGCCTCTCCGCAGTCTAGCATAGCTCGTCTCGCTCCTTGCACAGCCGGGCGACCATCTCATTGTCTAGTTTTGCCCTCTGCTCTAGGGCCGCGGACCTCTCCTCGGCCACCAGCCTAAGATCCTGCTCCTTCTCGGCCTCGGCCAAGAGGTCGATGATCCACTGGTGGGTCTCGGCATCCTGCTGGAGCAGCTCATCCCACTCCTTCCACACTCTAGCGGCCTCCTCCTGATTCCGCCGCGCCCTCTCCGATAGTTCATCAAAAGACTTCTCGGTGTCCTCCACATCTCGGCGGGCCTCGGCCGCCCGTCGTCGAAGATTGTCCGCCTCTGTGGCAAGGGGAGTCAACTCGACCACCCTCTGGCGGAGCTGGGCGGTCACGTCCCTATGCAGCCATGCCTCATCGATGAGGCGGTCCCAATCCTCCTTGTGTTCACGAAGGAACCAGGATTTCTCCCGGCTGTGTGCAATAAGGGACCAAAAAAAGGCGGTGGTCAGAAAACAAAAATAGATGAAGAAAAAAGAGATCGAGAGGCAAGACAAGTGAATACCCGACCGGTGGGGACGATTACATCTCAAAGGGCGCCCCTGGCCTACTTCAGAGCTTCCAGCATGGCCTTGAACCCCTCGTTGAGATTCTCCCGCTCCATGCCCTAGGCGACATCATCGAGGGTGAAGATTTCTGATGACGGGTCCCATGGACTCACCCACCAGAGCAGGGGCTCATCCCATGTGGGCGGATGGCGGCCCTCTGATGTTCGGACAAGTGAAAACTCCCTGTCAGTCTCCTCAACAGCCACAGCGGTGTGCGAGGGTCCCTCGGCCATGACCCCCTCCATCCCAATCATGGCGGGTGTTGTCTCTGGGGCCACCGATAGCACGGGACGCGTCGCCACCTCAGGCACCGCCACCACAACTTCTGGCTGCAACCCATCCATCGTAGCCACCATCACCTCCGCCTTCGTCGGTGGGACCTCATCCGGCTGTGCCACGCCCGCCGCGATCGACGCAACCGGTGCGGCCGATAGCTCCGGCCGCTCCAATGTCGGCAGCGGATTCACTTCCGTCGTCGGTTGCACAGCAACCTCCGAGGGTGCCCCCTCGGCCTCACCGACCACTTGACCCACCGAGGGCATGGGCGCCAGACCGGCGACGAGGCTATGACGCCGGCTCCGCTCTCGCCCAAAATAGGAGCGACGTCAGGCGGCGGTCCCTGCCTTGCCTGAAGGGCGATGGTTTTCTTGGGCGCCAATGCTATAGAAGTGCCCCGTCTGACCCATCTCCCAACGTTGCAGAAGAAACAAAAGGCGTGAGTCACTGTGAAAAACAGAGAAAAACAGAGGAGAACAGAGATAACAGAGGAGTCGGCAACTTACGTTGGTGCTGTTGGGCGGTGAAGACGTTTGGGGGACGAACCCCCAGTTCCCTGCTTCACCTCGTCGGGGCGGGACCATTTTGAGCCTGCCCCCTGCTCCCGGGCCGAGGGGCTCGCCTCCCTCATGTCTGGGGGCACGACGGCGGAGTCACTCCCCTCTCTCGATGCCTCGGGCGCGATGGAGGATCCGTCTACCTCCGCCGGCTCTTGGGGCACGGCGATGGGTCCGCCCGCTCCCGCTAGCACCTCAGAAGCGGTGGCAGATCCGCCCGCCCCCGCTGGTTCCCGAGGCACGGTGGTGGGGCCGCTCCCCCCACTAGCACCTCGGGCGCAGCGACAGATCCGCCCGCCCCTGATGGTTCTAAGGACAGGCCGACGGTCTGGCCTGCCACCTCCGGCCTCACGGCCGCACCTTCCCTTGCGTGGAACGGGAAGGATCCCTACATTGATGAGTGGGTACCTGTCAGCGCGTCCTTGCTTCCTAGGTCACCCACTCGGTGTCTGTGACTACCTCGTCATCCTCCTCCTCCTCCTCCTCGTCGTCGTCATCGTTGTCGGTCTCTTCTCCTCGCTCCCGTGCCAGCATCTTCTGCTGCTTCTTCTTCTTTTCGACCTCCTTCGTCTTCCTCTGCCACTTGGCCGTGGTGCGATTCGCCGCCGCCATGACCGGGTCCTTTGGTAGGGGGCCGCACGATCCATGAAGACGAGTCTCTTCGGTTGGTCCCGCTATCTCAATATCAGCACCAAGGAGTCAGAAGTCCAATTAAAAAGGAGGCACAGGGAAAGAGAACTTACGAAGTCAATGTACCTCGGTTCTGGCCACATTGGGGGTGCCCCGGCACCGGGTACACAAAATCAAGTGCGACGCTGGCGTCGTCCCATGAAGGCTCCATCGCCTCCTTGATGCGCCGTCCCATCGAGTGACTTCGGAGGGGGGGAGCGCTCCATCGATAAGCGCCGTCCCATCGAGTGACGCTCCAGGCACCATCAGGTACAGGGGAAGCGCGCGACTCATCAGCGGTGCCACCCTCTGCGTATGATAGGCACCAATGATCCCCGACCCCTTCATGCCCCTTTCCTTCAGAATGCAGATGGCGGTGAGATGGTCCTGGATTTTCTTCTTATCTTTATCCAGGACCCCCACTTCCTCAACAATTCTAGGGCCTCTTCGATGAGGCGTCCGGTGAATGCCGGCAAGGGGGCGACTGCGTCGTTCTTGACGTAGAACCAGTGCGAATGCCACCCCTTGTTGGAGGTCGATAGACGCATCGATGGGTATTCTTTGACCCAGTTGTTGCGGAGCTAAATGCCAGTGCATCCTATCGGCACGCTCAGCTGCTGCCTCTTCTCCCGCTTCTTTAGGAGGTTGACGGCGAAGAAGTGCCGCCATAGGTCGAAGTGGGGACTAATCCCCAAGAACCCCTTGCATAGGGCGACGAACGCCACAATGTGCTGGATCCCGTTGGGAGTGAGGTGCTGCAGCTCCACATTATAGTAGTTCAGCAACCCCCGAAGAAACTTGTGGGCGGGGGTGGCGAATCCCCGCTCATGAAAGTGAGCGAAGGACACAACGTAGCCATCCGGCGGCGACGGCGCGTCCTCATTGCTGGGCAGCCGTCACTCCTCAGCGGCGGTCCACTCGCAAAGGAGGCCGCGGCGAACGAGGCCCTCTAGGCGCTGGAGGGTGACATCGGATCTACACCATAGCTCCAGTAGACGATTGGGGTGGTTGGGTGCGACCTTGACGTCGGCTGCGATGCGGGTGCAAAAGGCTCAGGCGATTGGAGGCAGAGATTGTAGATGCAAAGGCAAGGAGGCAAAGTACGAAACCCTGGGGGCGAACCCCTTGGTTTTATAGGGGCGACAGATGCGAGGAAGGCAACCGTCTACCTGGATCTCCGCGCCCGACATGATACGCCACCACGTCGAGTCGCGAGATATGCGTCCACAATCCTTATCCTTTCCCACCAAAGTCGCGCCGGACGTTTCGCCTTCCCGGGCAGACCAGGACTCTTTTCTCGCAGAAGGGACACGGGTAAAAAAAAAGCGTTGCTTCGGTCCGCCTGGGCCCAGGAGTTTGAGGGCTGGCCCAATGGTTTCGACGACCATCCCAACAGGGGATGGGCCCACGAGTGGCCAAAACTCGAGCACACAAAACCTCAAGGGAGTCTCGATCCGCCATCGAGTCTCAACCGGGCTAACCCTGGACGAATCCCCGCGAACGGTATACCAGGGTTCCCTTTAAACTATCTAGTTGATCAAAATGCCAAATCTCATAGCCATACCCACGGAGGGTCCAAATTACCCCTTGGGCGATTCTATCCGAACCACCCGGGGGCTTGGGGGCTACACCCGACGGGTGCGCCCGTGCGCACCCTTTGACGAATCAAAACACCCCCCGGGCGATTCTATCCGAATCACCCGGGGGCTCAGGGGCTACACCCATCGGGTGCGCTCGCGCGCACCCTCTGGCAAGTCAAATCACCCGTCGGGCGATTCTGTCCAAATCACCTGGGGGCTCGGGGGCTACTGTCGGGGACCGAATACTGGGGTACCCAAAAAGGAGGAGCCAATAACCATCAAATATTGATGCTTTCAAACAGACAAGAACGCAACTACACTTCTTGCCCAACGACCAAAGGATGGCTCCGCCTCGCTCGACCCCTGGGGCCAGACTCCGCCTCGCCCAAACGACTAAGGGTTGGCTCCGCCTCCCCTGACCCCTAAGGGCTGGCTCCGCGCTCGCCCGATGTCCGAGGGCAGGCTCCGCCTCGCCCAAACGTTCGAGGGCAGGCTCCACCTCACCCGACGTCCAGGAGCTGGGCTCTGCCTCGCCCGACATCTCAGGGCAGGCTCTGCCTCGCTCGACCCCCGAGGGCTGGCTCCGCGCTCACCCGACGTCCGAGGGCAGGCTCTGCCTCACCCAACATCCGAGGGCAGACTCCGCCTCGCCCGACGTCTAGGGGCTGGGCTCCACCTCGCCCAACGTCTACACCGTGCTCCTTCATAATGACGAGTATAGAGTAAGACAGGACACTCCAGTCAACCGCAGTACCGAGGACCATACCTTGCACGCCTGCGGGAAAGTACCGTCAGGATATGACGGGACGGGCATTTTAAGCCCTTTTAGGCATGGTAGAGCCCAAACGGTGTTGTAGGCGCCGACTTTTGTCTTACAGTGTTGTGGGCGCCGCCATCAGCGCTCAGACGCGGATCCTGGCATAAGCATACGACAACCACTATGATCTAGGAGGGAACTCACATCATCTACAGTAATAGACGTATGGTCACTTCCCCGTCTGCTCCCCGTAGGGTCGCGACTCGGCACCCTGGCGCACCGCACCGTCCGTCGGGGAAAAATGGGACGTGCCCACTTGCTAAACGAAGCTAGAGCACGGCCCTATCAAGATCAGCAAACGTGCTATCCCTGACACCGTCTGCCATGTCAACAGGGCTGGCTCAGAGAAAAAGGAAGACCTGGCATTTTCGAATGATCTTCTTGGCCTCTGGTTTTTCTTCTTTCTCCCATCTGTAACCTCTGCTCCCCCTTATCTATAAAAGGGAAGGCAGGGCACCCCACCAAGGGGATGGATCGATTGCACACATATCACACCACACAGCTAAGCAGCATCCAAACTCTTAGCACCCGTTTGACCTTCCCATCAGAGACTTGGGACCTGTCCCTCTCTCGACCGTTTGTACCCCTACTACGAATCTTTCAGTGCTAATAATACAAGCAACAGACTGGACGTAGGGACATTTTGTCCGAACCAATATAAACCTTGTGTCTTTTAGCACACCATCCAAACCTAATGTGTAACAAATATAAATTTACTGGTTGGTGTTTATTCGAAACACCGACAAGCCGTATACACACATGTTGCAGAGATGTTGAAGGGCGCCATTTCATCTGCGATTCGGGTCCTTATTCCTGGGTGGGATCATGATTGGTCTGCTGCATCAGTTGCCCCATTTAATTGGCGCTACGGGGGTTTGCACTGGTTAGTAACAATCCCTGTCCACATGCATCCAAATACTGAAATCAGTATCCATTTCTTGGATCAATGTACAGATCTAATGCTTTTAATCAGTCAGGTTAGCTAAACATATTTGCAGTTAAGAGACACAAGAATGCATTGGTGTATTAGTGCAGAGCTGATTATTGATTATTTTTTTATTTTTTTTTTAAAATTGCAGCTTGAATGGTACTGGTGTCCTCTGTGCATATTTCTGCAGGTGCTTCAATGGGGAGCGACTAATTCCAGAAATAGAAAAGGTAATTTGTGCTGCTGTGATGAAGTCTCTTTGCTTTCAGTAAATTCATGCTGGGTACAGTGTTCAAGGTGAAATAGTACCTTCTACTACTTCTGTGCTATACCTCCAGTCGCTAAAAAAAATGTGCAACGCCAGGGGGATATTGGACGCATTTCGTCATTGATGTTTGCTGAGATGTGCGGACAAAATAGCAGTATCGGAAGAACGGAGAGCAACCGATAGGTGGGCACATAACAGAAATGCAAATACCACCACCAAGGAACATCTATAGTCGCCGTGACTTCTGCATCGTTGCAAATTGGGAGAACAGTCCTTGGAACATTTTTTCGGACTAGACTTGTACATGGGTGAATTTGCCTTATGTATTATTAAGGTCTCAGTATGTGGGTCTCTTCTTTAGGACATTAAGAGGCGAGCACGTTTACTAAGTACTGTGTTTATTGGATTTCACTAGCAGGTGGACATAGCTGCTGTGGAAGGAACATGGAAGCCAGAGCTTGATGGATTCAACTCAGGAAGGCTGGGCAATGGTGCATTGAGGGCCTCGGTGTATGGGTTGCCTAATTTTGAAGAAATGCGAATTGGCAGCCACAGAACTAGAATAGGAATCTAGAAGAAGCAGGATTCCGTATGTTTTAAATACTGATAGTATCGTAATTTGGTGATGTAAGAACTTAATGTATCGCTATTGAGTACTGTAAGACCTATATCAAGCACATGAACATCACTAGATTCTCGTTTCGAGCACAAACTTGTCTAATGTTTAAGTGCATGTGGTACACAAGATTGGATGCTGCGTAGTGCGAAGTACAGCCTGGTCTGATATACTCACCATATATGTCTGAAAATACAAGTAAACATTACAGTGTTCCAATGGAATGCCTCTTTAGATTCCTGATGCATGTGTTGCCTTAACAAGTTCATATTGTTAATACTACAAATGTCGTGTTTGAAATTAAAGCCAAGACGACATTACAATTTGAATGAAGAGGCATAATTGGTTGAATGATATTAGATGAGATGCAGTGCACAGAAGAAGTTGCCAAACATTGGACTAAACTAGAATAGGCTTGATAGTTAATTCAGTCGGGTCATGAGTTTAACATTGTGTCTGGAACCCAGTTGCACATGTAGTGCCATTACATCAGAGAACAGGTGGGCAATGCCTGAAGTTTATCATGTCTTCGTTGGGGCAGCCCCAATGCTTCATGCTAAGTTGGTGAACCCATTGTCGCAAAAGAACAGGAAGGTGTGGGAAGATACTGAGAGAGACATGATAAGTAGTCAAGGCGTACTGGACTCTAACGTGCCATTACATCAGCAATAAAACGGGCCTTGCCACCCTTTGGGTTCTCTTCATCTATGCTCTGCCGATGCTTTCTCTTTTGCTCTTCCTTCCATGATCCAAGACTAGAATTAGCATGTCTTCCCTTCTTTGTTCGGCGATGAAGTCTAGGCTCCCGAAGGTGATCTTGTCGTCTGGCTGCATTTTCTCTGCATTGTCGTCGAACTTGAAGATGAGACCCATCTGAAACACAATGGATCTATACGCGAAAGGCCTCTACCTAGCACGCCAACTGTCGAAAGAATTAGCTCCGGCAAGACCTAACAGTGTATTCGCGTACAGGGAATCAAATGGGTAGCACATAAGACACAAGGATTATACTAGTTCAGGCACGTGGTGCCCTACGTCTAGTTTTAAGTACCTTCTCTCAGTATTTGTATGCTGGGTTACATGGGCTGTTGATTGTAGTTATGCACTAGAATGTAAAAGATGGGATCCCGATCAGGCGGCCCCTACCCCTCCTTATATAGTCCAGGGGTAGGGTTACAATAGATCCCATCGGCCTGCATATGTTTTTCCTAGTTTGTTGCAATGAAAGTATAACAAAATGATTCTACCCTATCGCCTAGATACGACGGTGCTAAATATCCTTGGAATGACTTGATCTTCAAGGTGGTGGATGCGTCTGGCGTACGTGGGTCTCATTCCTTGTTGTCTTCGGCCATGTAGATAGGCATGGATCGGGTATACGAGCGGTGTAGATATCCTAGACGCATATATCCAATACACTTCATCAGAGGCTGCTTGGATGAGGGGAGCATCAAGGCTGGCTACATCAACACCCAGGATTAGCTCGCAGACTTCCTAACCAACTCACTTGGGAGAGTAAGTTCTAGGAGCTTCGCGCCAAAATTGGGATGGATCAAATCCCACTGAAGGCACCACACAAAGCTTAGGGGGAGAATTGAAGCAGTAAGCCTCGTGCCTAAGATATTAGGAGTTCAAACTCTAGATTAACAGTAGTAGTAGTTGGTGCATATGTCATCACCTTATCTTGTTTTAGCATCTTATCATCTACCTTATCTCCTACTTTAGTTGTTGCAACCCTATCTCTATTTTAGTTGTATAAGCAGACCACTTGGTCCTATGTATGTATCAATCCTGCCATGGTTAAGCCGGCTACGTAATAGAGAAAATCTGCTAAAATCTATGTCTTTGCCAACAACCTCCACCGCCGTGTCACGACCACCGCTCCCAAAACTCCCTTCTAAGGTCGTCAGTGAGTAGATCCCTAACCCCATTGAGCCTTCTTCTTCCTCTCCGGTGGGGCGTGCGGGCGCTATAACGCGCTCCTTCTTCTCCGGTGGGGCACGTGGGCGGTAGGGTGAGGAGGGTAGTAGGATGGGCCGGGCCGCGTAGAGTTTGCGTTGCTAGATTGGTCAGTCACGTATCTGAAAACTGGGCTTATTGATAATCCTGAAATCCTGTAGCGACCATGCCATCCATAACAGTTTGAATGAGCGCCACAGTTAGTAGAACAGCAACTAGCATAGGAAGTGCAATCAAGCCCTACAGTTGCGATCTGCGAAGCCATCAAAAATAGCACCAAAACTGTACGAACCAGGCCAAGATAAAAGAAGTGGAAAGAGAAATATTTACATCCACCAAACTAACCCACTCAAGTAACCAGAATTAACACACACTCATCTAGCTACGCATTTTCCTCAGCTGAACCCCAATCATGACCAGATCCACAGTGCATAGTACGCAAGAGTGGCGTTCTTCAGCCTGCATAGCATCAGCAGGAAGTACTGCATCTGGGCGAAGCAGACGCCCAAGTTGAGAGCCATGGCCAGAGCCTGTCCAGCCGAGTGAACCTTCCTACCAGGGAAGGTCCAGAAGAATGAACCCCACGACCAGCTGAGGCCGCAGGAGACGACACACGTCAGGGCGAACATCGCATGCGAGTTCCACCACCAACTCCGATCTGAACTTCTAGGATAAACGGAATTGCGACCTTGCAGACAAAATTTCAACCATGAATAATGTCAGCTGTTTGTTCCAAGAAAACATCTGAGAGTCTAAAGTTCTAAGTTTTAGCTCTTCTTTCAGTTACCTGGCAAATTACCATCACGATGGCACTGATGGCGAACGTCACCTCCCGGCCAAACTGTTTCACTGAAAGTGCAGATCCAAGAACTCCGCAGGAGTTCACCAAAACCAGCACGATGTTACCGATCACCGCTGGGCTACTCCTGGAACTTATAGCTCGGGACAGCATTGGCAAGAACAGAATGGTAACATTCACTCTGGTTAGCCGCAGGAAGAGTTGCAAGGCCGCCAGGACTATCATGCATGCCAAGTATTGCTCGTTTCTCGCCATGATCCTCCAAATTGCACTTGTGTCATGACCACTCCGTATCCACTGCCTGCTGAAGCTGAGCTTCTTTTGCGGGATATCAACAACCTTCAAACAAGCAGGGTAACAGATGCACTGAAGCGCTAGGCCGACATAATCTCGCTTGCGCCCAAGCAAACTTGATAAGAAGGTCTGACCATTGCCGAATTCATTATTATCCATGACCAAAACTGATTCTCCACGGAGGTTAGCACTATGACCAAGGATGAGTGTCCGACCAGAAAAATGCTTCGGGATCATAGTGCAGCCACAGAGCTTGGTCATTAGAACACCAATGCTCACAAAGAATGGCAAGGAGCCACACCAAGACAGTGAGTTCATAGCACGGGAAATCAGCGTGTGCTGCGAAATTGTCCAGTTAGAGATGTGTTAATAGCATGAATAAATTGAAAGAAAGCAGTATACAAAGAGCATTCTCTTGAGTGCATTCAGCAACTGACCTGTACAACAGAAGTTCTGTTTAGTAACCACCTACGAATAAGCGCCCCGTAGCTGACAGCAATACTCTGAATAGCAGTACCAGTACTGAAGAATGTACGATCGATCAACAGAACAGGAAGGTGCACCATTTTGCGGGTGAGATGGCAGCCAACGGTAGAGTTGTTTAATGATACACCAAACATATCCACATATTTCCTGTACAGAGAATTCAGCTCCAGCTTTGCCGTGGCAACGCTAGGGAAGAACGCCATCACAGATGACTGCATTTTGAGAACACCTGCATGCCAAAGCAAATTATCAGGCCATGTGCGGTAACCCAAAAAAAAATGTGTGTACACATGCTGAATAGCAAATGTAGAGCTTAAAGTGTGTTTTCAGCTTAACCTGACGACATTGTTAATCTTATAATTCCGTCTATACTCTGACTACTCGCGAAGCTGCACAAACTACTTAGTATTCAGTTGCTTCTTGTGGGTTCCTTTTAGGCACTGATTACTGGAGATGAATCATAGGCATCTTGGACCAGCAGAGTTTGGAGAATTTGTAAGCAAAAAAAGTAATAAAGGCAGTGTTCGTTGTAGGCTGGGAAGGAACATACAGATCTAATAAGTGGTATCAAAGATATCAGCAGACAACATGGATCCATCATAGCAAAGAATTTGGAACTTGGAAGAGGACATTGCATGGTACTCCTACAAATGATAAGTACAAGATATTTGCTTCGAACAGACTCCACTGAATATTCCCAGCACGTGGAAGATTCCTCCATCCAAGGAACAAGGCAACAATAATCGGGGGTGCTGGGCTACTGGCCACTGAACGTGGGCCCTACGCACGGTAAGGCTCACGTGACGCTCTCCCAGTCCCAGAAGCTAGTAGAGGTTCAGCGTGCGTGTCTCCTTCTCCAGCTGCAGAGTGCAGACGCCGAGCAACACGAGCCACAAGTTGAGAGATTCCGAGCAGCCTCTGGAGGTATGATTTCAAAATCAGGACCTTTAGCTTGGCATCATCATCGTTGGCGTCAACGACGCCGACCTTACACTGCTCGGCGTCATTGTTGGCGCCGAGGTCAGGGCCACGTTGGCCCCACAGACGCTGATATGGTAGCTAGCTCGGCGCCAACAACCCTGACGCCAAGCCCTCTCTTACGTATGGGTCCGAGGTTCCTTTCTCTCTTCCTCTCTCTTTCTCTTTCTCTCACCGCCGCCGCACCGTCCCTGCCCGCGCCACCGCGCCCGCGTGCCCGCGCGCCCGTGCCGCCCCGCCCGCTCCCACGCCCTCAGCGGCCGTCACTGCCCGGGCCCCCGCCGGCCATCCCCGGCCGCGCCCTCGCCCTCGGTGGCCGTCCCCGCCCGCGCCGGCCCTGTGCCCTCGCCGGCCGTCCCCAGCCGCGCCAGGTAAAAATTATGAATATGCAATGTAGGTGCTTAGTTAACTTTGATTGTAATGTAGTAGTTCGATTATTTGTTATTTACTAGTTAATATGATGACTCAGGTAGTTGATTTAGTTAGTGATATAGTGAGATATATATGTAGATAGATAGAAACATAGATACATAGATATAGTTAGATATGTAGATATATAGAAACATAGATACATAAGTACATAGACATAGCTATTTTGTGAGTACAGTGTATATATATACGTAGTTATTATCTTATTTACTTAGTTTGTAGTTAAAAAGTTCTTGTTAGGTACTATTTATCGTCTAATTTGGACTAAAGGACATGTGTTTCATCATATGTTTGAACTAGATGGATAACCTAGTGACCATATATCATGGAGGCATCGTTGAATGCGATCGTTATGGATATGTTGAGTTTGTTGACATGTAAAGCATGTCTGTGCTATTCAATGATAGGCCTTCATTTAGTGAGATGGTTGCAAGGGCTCGGGAAGAGCTGCATTGCCTTGGAGATGATGATGATATCATTGCAGTCGAGGGTGTACTGTACCTAGATTTTCCTCCCAACATCCTCAGGCGAATGATCCCAATTGGGTGTGCGGATCAGTGGAAGAACTATGTGAGATCGGCTATGAAGAGTCAGCTGCAATGTTTGAACGTGGTTGTGCGTCAGGTGTTAGTTGATCCCATCCCTCATGGGTTTTCCCCACCAATGGGTCAGTAGGCACACTTCGACCCTCCCGTCCTGAAACCTGATATGGATGTGAAGGTTGCACCTACGGTTCCCGATGCTCAATCTGCCCCCAATAAGGTAGATGGAGATGCTTGTCAGACTCAAGTTGTTATGGCAGATCCTCCTCATGAGATCCCTTTGACACAGAATCATCCGAGTAAGTGACTTATCCGCATGGTTATTGGGAGCTTACCCCCTTTCTTACATCCATTTCTTTCATTCTTTTCTCATTTCTCTATTTGTGTTGCAGGAGACATTCCTGACAATGTGGATGTGCCCCCTGTTGCTACGCAAGTGCACTGTGGAGATGGATTCCGTGGCTCCAATAGTATTGAAATTATGAATGTTTCAAAGCCATATGAGATGACAAGGGCGCTTGATTCTGATGATGATCGTCCTGTTGGAGAGCTGACTGAGAGTGATGTTACGATGCTGAGGCGTATCTTTCCTGGCCGTTGTGATCCAAGAGTTCACGAGTTCAGCGATCTTGCTCATTTCGATCAGGCGTGTGCAGAAGGACATGATGATGAGCTCCTAGAAGCTCCTGAGACCGGCCCTAACATGGTAATTGAGAATGTGAGGGTATTCAAGGACCTCCTTGCATTGAAGAGGTGGTTGCAGGCGTTTGCAGTGATACAAAAGAGACCTTACAAGGTCTTGCATTCATATGCGGAGCGCCGTTACACAGTTGTGTGTGACAAGGAACGCTGCCCATGCAGGGTTTGTGCAAGGAAGCAAAAGGTCACAAAAAAGTGAAAGATCATAAAAATTGTCGGGCCATACAATTGTGCTGACCATGTGCTGACACTGAAGCATCGGCAGTTGACATCTACCCTCATTGCCAAGCGGTTGATGGGAATATTGCAGGAAGAACCCAACATGAAGGTTAGGATAATTATCAGGACCGTTGAGGCGTTGTATGGAGGTTGTGATAACTTATGGTAAAGCTTGGAGGGCTAAGCAGCGACCATGGAAGATGATATATGGAGACTGGGAGGATGGATATGAGCAGCTACCAGTACTTTTCAATACAATCAAAGCGGTGAATCTAGGCATGCATTATGAGTACATCCCAAAACCAAATACATAGAAGGATGGGAGGCAGATATTCTTTTGTGCTTTTCTGGTGCTTCCCTCAGTGTGTCGAGGCCTTTAGGCACTGTCATCCCGTCTTTTTCATTGATGGTACATTCTTGATTGGCAAATACCAGGGCACACTTCTTATAACCATATCCTGTGATGCGAACAACAAGTTGGTTCCTTGGGCATTTGCTTTGGTTGAGAAGGAGAATAATGACAGTTGGGGATGGTTCTTGAGACTAGTCTGGATACATGTGGTTGGGCCTGGCAAGGAGGTTGGCATCATATCTGATAGGCACCAGGGCATACTTAATGCTGTGCGAGAGCAGATAGAGGGGTATGCACCTTTGCACCATCGTTGGTGTACTCGGCACCTTGCCGAGAATTTACTCCGGAAGGATGGTGTGAAAGATAACTTTGATTTGTTCCAGGAGGCTGCTCGACAGCTTGAGGACAAGTACTTTTCAGAAAAATTGGAGCAGGTCAGAACCTCATCAAATGCAGAAGGTAGACAATGGCTCACAGGTTTGATGAGGATTTGGAGAAATGGACAAGAGCTCACGACGCCGGTGGATGGAGGTACGAGTTTCAGTGCAACAACATGGTAGAGTCATTCAATAAGTTGCTATTGGGGATACGTGGTATGCCCGTGAATGCAATCATTCAAATCACCTTCTATAAGCTTGTTGCCTGGTTCAATGATAGACACACCCATGCATTGAAGTTGCGGAGTGTTGGAGAGATATGGGCTTCGAAACTAAAGGCACACCTAGAGAAGGTAAATGAAAGGGCTGGCACACATGAGGTTACATGCTTTGACCACACCACAGGGACTTCTTAGGTCGAGCATAGGGGCGGTACAACGTTCGATGGTGAGGTCCGAGAGTCAAGGATGCATGTGGTTATCCTCCAAAATTTCACATGCACTTGTGGTAAATCAAGGTAGTACCACTTTCTATGTTCCCATTTGGTGGCAGTAGCTAGGCATCGCAACTATAATATCGAGAGCAGGATACCTCACGAGTTTAGTGTCGACACGCTTGTGCACACATGGAGACCCCGCTTCGTGCCTTTCCGAGATCCTAGAGAGTGGCCTCCATATGATGGGCCAAAGTACATTGCGGATCCAGCTTACCATTGGAACAAGCATGGATCAAGGAAGAGGACGAGGCACAGGATGGTTATGGATCAGATACCTGTAAGAACGAGATGTGGGAGAGGAACCCCATTTCTTAGTGACCCCGGGCAGCATGAGTGCGGCAAGTGTGGTAGACTGGGCCACAATTCACGCATTTGCCATTGGCAGATTAGTGAGGTGCGACTATTGGTTGTTTTCATTATTTCATATTTGTCGTATTCATTTAATTAATTATGCATGTCTCAATTTATGCATGTAATTGTGTCAATTACTTGTACATTTCTAAGTTCATGTTTTATTGTATATTAAATTTCTATTTCATTGACTTTTTTTGTAGGATGGCGCAATTTCACCTGCTCGACCTGACGTACGTGGCGACCCACCGAGGATGTCTCATAGCGGAGGGGCAGGTAATAATCTATATGTTTTGTTCAAATTTTTGTGAGCGTACATGTGTTCGTGAAATAACGGGAGACTATGTTTTATTCCATGCAGGACCTTCCGCTCCTTCGTCCTAGAACCCACAATGGGTTCTTGGACATGCAGTACGACAACAGGTACACTCCTTTCCTACAAAGAGCTGGCCTGGATGTCATCTCTTTTCAGGTTTATCGTGGGTTACCCAAGTTCAACTCAGTGGCCATAATTGCGTTGGTTGATAGGTATTATCTTCAATCATTGCCTCCATTCATGGCCATTTATTCATGCGCTTACCTTTTTGACATGTAATCTTGCTTTGTCTAAAATGTAGGTGGCGGTCGGAGACTCATAGCTTCCACTTACCTTTCGGAGAGATGACAGTCACGCTCTAGGGCTGTCAGAAAATGCTAGGCCTGAGGATTGACGGCAACGCAGTCACTGGGTAGTGCAGGTCAGAAGGCTGGAGAGCACGAGTAGAGGCCTTCCTTGAACATGAGGTTGGCGAGCAAGAGGCTCGCACTTCTAAAGTTCTAATCTCCTGGCTCCGGCAAGAGTTCGCACAGTGCCTCGAGGAGGCGATGATGAGACAGTTGGGTACTACTGCAGGGCATGGATCCTACACCTATTTGCCTACGTTCTCTTCCCCAATGCCACGGGTGACACTACATCGTGGATGTTGGTCCACTGCCTCAGTGACTAGGACCAGGCGGGTCAGTACAACTAGGGCTCTACAGTCTTGGGTTTTCTTTACCGGCAGCTTTGCGAGGGGTGTCGTCGAACTTCATCCACAGCATCACTTGGTGGATGCGTGTACCTTCTTCAGTTGTGGATGTGGGCTCATCTACCAGTTGGCCGTCCTGAGGTTCTGGCTCCTCGTGAGTGGTTCCCAGGTCAGCCTCCAGGTCGGCAGCCGACGTGGGCTTGGGACCAGGTTAGGGTTCCGCACGTGAGGTTACAGCGGGCGTACATTGAGTTCACGAATGAGCTAGACACGCTCACGGCGTCTAGTGTAAGTAAATTTTATTTTTCATGCTGGTTTGAAATGGTTTAGTATACCATCTAACATCTTGTTTGGACATGTTGCAGGTGTCGTGGGAGCCGTACGATGGAGAGGGGGCACTTCCTTTTCATTTGAGCAACATGTGTTGGTGCGACGATGACTTCTATAGGATGAGGTGCCCTCTAATCTATTTCTATGCTGTCAAGTTCCACCTGCCAGATAGAGTTGCACGCCAATTTAGAGTGAGACAGCTTTGGCCAACGGCTCCGTTCTCGACTGGCGTTGACTTACACAAGTAAGTGTTTTGCTATTTCAAATGTCTTGTGATGGTCCATTTCCATTAATATGGTGACATGTACATGGATTCAAGTAACGATGACATACGTGCAGGTTGGATCGTCAGAAGAATAGAAAGATTTTTGACTGGGAGAAGCACCACCAGTACTACATTGAGCAATGGGAGTAGATGCACGACAACGTGGACGAGAATAACGAGCCACACACGAACCGTTAGTTCAGGCGGTACCAAGCTTGGTACCAACGTGCGACACGTTGCAGGCTGAGGCTACAATGGACAAAAGATGACTACGCCGACATCGAGTCCTCCGACGATGAAGACACGACGTACGACCAATCTACTTGTGCAAGAAGGCAGGTGGAGGCAGGACCAATCTTGGACAGAGTGGTAAGTCAACTGCCTTATTTTTCTACGTTAAGTTGCATACCAATACATTATGCATTAGAGGTATCTATTTTAGTTAGTACCACCTTTGAGCCATAGCATCCTTATAATATGTTAGATTCTTGTACAAAAGAAAACAAAACATGTTGCTATCTGTTCAGAAGTATTATTACTAAGAAGTTTGTTGCAGGGCAATACCCTCAAATGCTCTGTTGAAGACATTGAGTGCTTTCGTTCGAGAGTCAGGGACGACGACACGCGTAGCTTTCTAGACGTAAGATTCAAAATATTCTTTTAAACATATTATTAATACATTAGATTCTTTCAGTTAACATAATTTTGTACAATAGAGGCTGTCACGTCGGCTACGCCGTGTGGCTGCTCGTTGTGGTTGCAGGACAGACACGATGCAAGACGTGTACGTTCCTTCTGTAGGTAGAGGAGGCTTAGGTTCCTCTAGCCAAGCACCTACAGGGGATGAGGACGAGGACGACGTGGACCAGAGGCACGAGGAGCTTGGCCCCTCTCAGCTCCAGGACGCTCCCTCAACTCAGCCTACACAGCCTCCAGGCACTAAGCAACGCCGTCCACCTGACCCTTACACTCTAGGTACCAGCGCTCTTGGTCACAAGGGTAAGGGTAAGATTAGCAGGCAGTGAGGGTTTGTGGTAGATGTTAGCATGTACTATTATGGATTTTGTAGTTACTTTCCTATAACTATTTAGGACTATATGAATATTGTGGACTATTTGGACTATGAAGAACATATTATGTTGATTGTGATGTTCGATGTGGTTGTATTGTGCTCTTTGGATGATTAAATATTTGGATTATATAATGATGTCTCTGTTTGTAACTGTGGATGCTCCTGAAACAAGGGAAACTCTTGTGGATTTTTTCTGTGAATCATTAATTATACTACACTGCTAAAAAGGCACAAATGTAGTACACAAATTAAATGTAAATTCATTAGAACTTGTATAGTCCAATCGTATCGTACATATGCTTTGCAGATGAATCTAGGCTTTTCAGTAACAATGAACGAATCTAGGCTTTTTAGACAATGAAAATAGACTTTTCAGTTACAAGGATGAGGAGTACGATGACAACAACGATTTATCACTTCACTTACATAGTACACCTATAGCATCTAGGCTTTTCAGACAATGAAAATAGACTTTTCAGTTACAAGGACGAGGACGAGGAGTACGATGACAGCAGCGATTTATCACTTCACTTATATAGTACACCTATAGCATCTAGGCTTTTTAGTAACAACGAACGAATTTAGGCTTTTCAGACAATGAAAATAGACTTTTCAGTTACAAGGATGAGGAGTACGATGACTGCAGCGATTTGTCACTTCACTTACATAGTACACCTATAGCATCTAGGCTTTTTAGTAACACCGAACGAATTTAGGCATTTCAGACAATGAAAATAGACTTTTCAGTTACAAGAACGAGAAGTACGATGACAACAGCGATTTATCACTTCACTTACATAGTACACCTATAGCATCTAGGCTTTTCAGTAACAGCGAACGAATTTAGGCTTTTTAGACAATGAAAATAGACTTTTCAGTTACAAGGATGAGGAGTACGATGACAACAACAATTTATCACTTCACTTACATAGTACACCTATAGCATCTAGGCTTTTTAGTAATAGCGAATGAATCTAGGCTTTTCAGACAATGAAAATAGACTTTTTAGTTACAAGGACGATGAGTACAATGACAGCAGTGATATATCACTTAACTTACATAGTACACCTATAGCATCTATGCTTTTCAGTGATTTATCATGTCAACGATGAATAGACTTTTCAGGAAATGAATCTAGGCTTTTCAGTGTCCATTGAAATAGGCTCTTCAGTGAAACTAATTAGGCTTCTTGTGACTAGTTATAACACATTTAAACAGCAACTAAACCTACATCTGCCTATATATACGCAATGCTGGATGCATTGCGACTTACTTCCCAACTAGTATTTTCTTTCGTTGCAGTACCAATGTCTGGAGGGTCGTCCAAAGAGAGAGGAAAGGGGAAGGGAACTACCATTGTGTGGGAGGGTTCTCTTGGTCCCGATTTCTTTGAGGAAGCTCTTTATGAGAGGTTCCCAATTGAGAGCAAATGTGATTTCACCAAAGAGGCACCACTGAGAGGATACGATGAACGGAAAGAAGAGTGGCCAAAATGCATGCATGGTGAGGACTGCCTAGTGCAGATGTTCACTGAGAGAATAGATGGAGGTCGTCATTTCTTCAAATACCCGTGAGCATGGGTAATTGCTATTACTATTTGTTTCTTCAATATGTTTCTCTTCTATACAACTTACATGACATACTTATTGCAGTCTTCCTTGACCGAAGAAAATTGTGGGTTCACTAGGTTGGTCGATCCTCGACCTATTTATCCGCACGCGGAGTACATCTACTACCTACAGGACCGTATCTTCGATCTAGAAAGAGAATTTAGCAGCGGTTACAAGGACGACGAACAGGACAACAACAACAATGGTGCTGATTCACAGGAGGCACTCTGCAATGATCCATATTGCACCTGCCCTAACCACAAGAACAAGGGGCCTCCACCGTCACCCCCGCCACCACCACCATCAACAATGGGAGGCTACTGTGGAGAAGGTGCAACACAATTTGCTATGTGGCCATACTACTAGGACGACCCTATCTTATTCACATGGCACATCCATGTGTTTGTTGTTTGGTTTAATTACCAAAGGCATATTAGATTTAGTCGAAGGAACTCTGTACCCTAGTTCGGTACATGTTCTCACATGCTATTTTATGTGTTTTGTGTGTTGAATTATATAATGCCCTACTTTGTTTGGTTGTGTTTGCAGCACGTGATCACATTTCACTACGTCCGCAACATTATACTAAATATTATGACCACAAATAATGAAAACAACTACATAATGAAAAGTCTAATATTATGCCACATTAAACAACACAATAATACTAGAAGTACGTGCCGACAGTAGACAACATTGTTCATGGATAAACCATAGAACTAGCAAGTCATGGAGACTACTAACTGCAACGAGGCCACTTTCCCTTCCTCAGGGCATCGGGATTCTCCTCCATCGCTGCTTTCGCTCGGCGTGCACGCTCAAGCTTCTTCTCCCTCTCCTCTCTATACGCAGCAACACGCCTCATTTCCTCCTCTTCCTTGTGCTCCTTTTTTGCTGCCTCCTCTCCGCGTATCTTCTCCATCATCTCCTTGTCCTCTGCCTCCCATCGCAATAGTTTCTGCATCCATTCCTTGTCTTCAGGCTTGATCTCAGTGTCGATCCACTGCTCAAAATCATAGAGCGGTGGAGGGGTCTGCAAAAAATGCAATTGTTACAAAACAAAAAAATCATGCAAGATGTCATATGACACAAACATCAATTCCTCACCATCTTGTTAATGCGGCGCTAACGAAGTGTAGGCTCAAACGTAAAATTGGAACACATCCAATACCTCTGCCTATACGTGTCCTCTTCATCGGACTTGGCTACCTTGCAAGGATCGCCGTAAAAGCACATGGGCACTAGAACACCACTAGGCAGAGGCAATGGATCGAAGGCATTTCCGATCATCCGACCATAACTACAATTTAGCCATTTTCATTCTAAGAACCAAAATCAATTAACATTAAACCCTACACCTAGGGTTTCCCATTTCATCCATAACAATGAACCAATATCATAACAACGTGTGATGAGGTTACCTTGGTTTGCTAGCTTTTCCATGCCTTGGCATCCTACGGTTGTATAATATAAATATTAAAATTACATGAAACCCTAAGTAATGACAATTCTTAAGTTGAAAAATCCGACTAATATATACCGAATCGATGTGAAAAAAAACTAGGAGGGAGTGAGGATACCTTGCTCTCGAAGATCTACGGATCAAATCAAAGTTTCCAAGGTCCAATATGTCGATTCGTGAGGTAGGGCGAAGTGGGGAGAGAAAAAAACTCGAGAGGAAGAAGAAAGAAGAGGAAGAAGGCTCGGGCAGGAAGGTTGGGGGCCGGGTTAAAACACCACCTCGCCACCATAGATCTTAGCGCTAAGCTCGGTGCTAGGATCTACGATGCCAAGCTCAGCGCCAGGATCTACGTAGGGGCGCACAGCAGGAGGCAGCACCGGCTTGGCGGCCCCCAGCGGCCACGCCATGCCAACTTTACCTCGGCACGCCCATCAAAACCCACTTGCTCACATCCTCGTCCTACTCTCTGCTACTTTGCTCTACCCACCCCTCGCCCACATCACTCACGTTACTAGCACCAGAGCACCGGCAGACCATCTAGTGTGAGAAAAGAAAAGCGAAGCACACAGGTTCGCGGTCTCTCCCCCACTTCCTCTCGCTTTCTCCTCCCTTGTTCTTGACACTTCTTGTGATCGCCACCGGCCTCAATATTGCAGGCGAGAGAAGCCCACGACAGTCTATAGGCGAGAAGAAAGTGCCGACGCCTCGTTTCCGTTGTACGTCTCCTCGTCCTCGGGCCTTTAACCTTCACCTCTTCTTGTTCTACCTTTGCCTCTGCTGCATGTCTTGGGGTTTATGAAAGCGAGGAGGCAAACTGAATGTGGGTCCACTGCCTCAGTGACTGGGACTAGGCGGGTTAGTACAACTGGGGCTCTGCAGTCTTGGGTTTTCTTTACCGGCAGCTTTGAGAGGGGTGTCGTCGGACTTCGTCCACATTGTCACTTGGTGGATGCGTGTACCTGCTTCAGTTGTGGATGTGGGCTCGTCTACCAGTTGGTCGTCCTGAGGTTCTGGCTCCTCATGAGTGGTTCCCAGGTCAGCCTCCAGGTCGGTAGCCGACGTGGGCGTACCTTTGGGACTAGGTTAGGGTTCCTCACGCGACGTTACAGCGGGCATACATTGAGTTCACGAACAAGCTAGACACGCTCACGACGTCTAGTGTAAGTAAATTTTATTTTCCATGCTGGTTTAAAATGGTTTAGTATACCATCTAACATCTTGTTTGGACATGTTGCAGGTGTCGTGGGAGCCGTACGATGGAGAGGAGGCACTTCATCGTACGGCTCCCACGACACCTACAACATGTCCAAACAAGTCGTGGGAGCCATACGATGGAGTGCCCGGGGACGGCGCGACCACGGGCGTGGTCGCGGGCATGGGCGGGGATGGCCGGCACGGGCATGGGGCCACCGCGGCCGCAGGCGCGGGCGGGGACGGCCACCGAGGGCATGGGCGTGGGCCGGGGATGGCCGGCGCGGCCGTGGGCTGGGATGGCAGCAGAGGGTGCGGGCGGGGACGGCCACCGAGTGCGAGGATGCGGCTGGGGACGGCTGGCGCGGGCGTGGGGCTGGCGCGGTCGGTGACGGCCGCCTAGGGCGCGGGCACTGGCGCGGCGTCATGAGCGCACCGGCGCGGGCAGCTCTGGGCGGGGCGGCACGGGTGGGGCGGCACGGGCGCACGGGTGGGGACGGTGCGGCGACGGTGAGAGAGGGTGGCGGTGAGAGAAAGAGAAAGAGAGAGGAATAAAAAAAGGAACCTCGGGCCCATGCGTAAGAGAGGGGTTGGCGCCATGTTGTTGGCGCCGAGCTCGGCGCCAAGATCCACGGCGCCGAGCTGGCTATCATGTTAGCGTCTATGGGGCCAACGTGGCCCCGACCTCGGCGCCAGCAACGATGGCGCCGAGCTTACGGACGATGGCGCCGAGCTAAGGGTCCAGATTTTGAAATCATACCTCCAGGGGCATATTTGTGAAAAATTTTAAAAGAAATGGCTAAAAAATAAAAAATTCAGTAGACTTGTAGGGACATGGCGCGTATTACGCGCTGCTCGGCTAATGGTTTCTACGACTGATAAGCTGGCTGGTGCTGTTTTGTTGTTAGAGAAAAATACTTTACCATGGCTGATAAGCCGGGCTGATAAGTTCAAATGGAACGCTAGAGTGGGTTAATATGTTTCTCAAAAGAGAGAGAGAGGGGGTTAATGATACTATAAGAATAAAAAATAAGCAAAAGTAAAGTCAATAGCACAAACCAAAATAAAATGGAAACAACACAAAGAAAAAGATAAACGAAGAAAACAATAACTACAAAAAGAGCAAGTTAAGGATCATTTCTTGCAATAGTGTAGCTATCCACTAGCTATTTTTAAATATTAGAAGGATACTCCACGCGTTGTTGCGGTGAACTTGGATGATTTGGAATGAAATTAGACTACTTATATTATTTACGCAAAATATAAACTATATCAAAAATTAATATTAATGGATGGTGCGACGTACTGATATCAATAACTAAATATATGTTAGTAGATGAGGTAGCTTGCTAACGTAGATAGAATCAACTGCACACCAACACATACACTCATGAGTACACCTAAACAGATAGGACTATTGGAAACATTCATGTAAAAAGGATCTGAGGACGGCTGGGAAGGTCATAGTGTCGTACCCCTCCCAACACCACCGCGCAATCACTGTTCGCTTGGTTGATAAGCATGGGTAAAAGTATTGTTAGCTGATTTATTGTGAGATAAAAATACTGTTCGTCGGCTCTGGTCGTCTCGTCGAGGTGATTGAGTAAAAATAGGATCAAGGATAATTTACCAACATTATCTAGAGTTGTATGGTCCCCTATTGTCACAAATAGGCTCCCACGGGCAGCCTCACATGCACCTCTCTTCTTCCCCTCTTTCCTCTCTTATATACCGCCCACCTGTCTACTTTCCGTCCAGCAATGTCCGCTACTTTTACTGCTCATCGGAGCCTCCCTCAAACCATGCCACTCATAGGATTCTGGCTTGCCACTCGATTCTGGGCAAGGGTTCGGAATATTGGGATTTTGGGTCCTACTAGTGACCTCTGATAAATGTACATACTAGTAATTTTGCTTCCCATTCAGATCTGATTTGTTCAGATTTCCAAATTTTAATAAAAAATCATATCATAAAGTTTCACAAATTCTGGCCATTTTAGTTTTTTTTTTTTTGCTATTTTCGCTCCTACTAGTCGCCTTTTGTATTTTGTTGTCACCGGTAGACCAAACTCTGCATGGGTCCGGCCATGAAATGGCGGGCCGACGTGGGATGAAGTGGTGGCGGAGCACGAGAGGGGCACACGCGAGTAACCGATGACACCGTGCTCACCAGTTGCCACCATGCCTACGAGGAGGGTGGGTCACCATCACACGGGCATGTACCACTGCATGCTTGATGCCTCCATGTGGCCTACAACATCATCTTCCTTGGAAATTTCATAGAGTCCGCTGGACATGTTCCATGTGAGTCTATTTTTTCTTAGACTCCGTTGGCTGCGAGTTCTCATGTAGAGGCATCTAGAGGCGGGCATTGGTAAGACACCCGTCTCTAGAAAAAATAATTTCATGGGCAGTGGTGTCTTGTTGCCTATGGTAACAAATGATATCAACTGAGATGTTACACTAGAAAGTCAGGTAGCACTACCACCTCTGTGTAAAACCCGTTATTCCGTTTTGCCGCCTCTGGAAAGCTTTGTTGTAGTACAGTGTATATGTATAGCAGTAATTGTATGCGCCAATCAAAGTTGAATCAATATAATAAGAACTCCGAACAACTGATCCTCCTTACATGCATGATCAGGCTTACTTTGGACATTGACAACAGTCAACAACGGACACACGACGAAAGCAATCAAACACAAACTAGCATCGACACAGAGCCTCCCTGATCAATGACCACAACCACCTTGGTTCAACTCACAACTGCCACAACATTAATACGTTATTCCACGCGTTCTAACAAGACCCAACATCAAAAAATTATCTCCTAAGCGACATTTTCAATACGCAACAAAACAGTGTGCACAACACTCACTGTGTAGCTATGAATGGCCTATATATTCTTCTCATGGTGCAAAGTTTGCGATAAATATTCATGGCGAACATGTTTTCACGGAGTTATTCTGCCTATCAGCGTCTGAAGGATGTTGGACCTGTCAATTGATCGAACAGAACACATATACATAAACGCAAAGAAATTAGAGCGGCGATCAGTAATAATTGTGGGTACTGTATGTATTCTTACCCTTGATGGTTTCTGGCAACCGCGACGATCTGAGCCGGGGACGCGGCGTCTAGGATCTCGAGCACGCGCGCCATATGCTCGTCAGTCAAGTGCTGTACCAATGCCTCGACGAGCGCGTGGCCGTCGGCGTGGACCATGAGCCTGACGACATCGCCGGCGACCTCGCCAAGCACCTGCTTCGCCCTCGGCCACCATCCGGAACAGGAACCGGCATCCGGGGGTGTTCCTGGCGACGCTGCTCATGGCACCCCTCACGTCCTCCAGCCTTCTGCCCACGTACTGGTCGTCGGCGTTGTTCAAGAGGCGGCCACGGCCGAGGGAGGCCGCAGGATTATTCTGTCCGTCAGCGCCGACCACCAGATCTTGCGGTGGCTCTTGCAGGTTATTCACAAACTCACACAGCCGGCGGCCGCCGCGGTCGCGGATGCTGAGAGATCGTAGCGAGTTGCCGATGAAGCTGTCGATTTGCTCCATGGACCACGGGAGCGGCGAGCGTGGCCGAGGCCGCCCGCTGTTGGGCGCATGCGCATGATGGGGCGCGTAGTGCATGGCGCCATCACCTATGTGCGGCGAGGGGAAGGTTGCGCCGCCGCCGCCGCCGCTGACGTTGGCGTTGGCACTATGATAGAGCTCATAGTGATGCTGGGTGCTGCTGCCGATGCCGGTGAACAGATGGTTACCGGCGGTGCGTACATGTTGATGAGGGCCAGGGATACCGGCGGCGCCACTGAAAGGTAAAGGGACGAAGGATGCTGTACTAGCTCCGCCGTGGCCGGTTATTGGCCCGTAGTAGCCCGCCGGATCTACGTACTGGTAAGTGGGCGCTACTGTCAAAGGCAAAGACAAGGATGATGGGCTCACTACTGGATCCTTTGCCGAGTGCCTCAGGCACTCGGTAAAGGCCAAATTACATTCGACAAAGTCTCTGTCGAGTGCGGCACTCGGTAAAGAATATACGACAAAACATTGATCGGCAAAGTTCTCTTTGCCGAATGTCTTTTATCGGGCACTCGCCAAAGGCTTTGCCGAGAGCCCCGGGGCACTCGGCAACGAAAAGCGACCGTCACGGCGCCGGACCCGTTGACGGTCGCTTTGCCGAGTGCCAACCCTGCAGGCACTAGGCAAAGATTTTTTTATTTTTTAAAAAAAAATTCTTTGCGGAGTGCCCTCTATCCGGCCCTTGGCAAAGATGTTTTTTTTTTCTAAAAATTCTTTGCCGAGTGGCCCCTGGCGGGTGCTCGGCAAAGTTTGAATTTTTTTTTAAAAAAAATTTCTTTGCCGAGTGCCCTCTGGCCGGCACTCGGCAAAGTTTGAATTTTTTTAAAAAAATTCTTTGCCGAGTACCATAGTCATGACACTCGGCAAAGCTGGAAAAATAGTTTTTCGAGCGCCCATTTTTCCAGCTTTGCCGAGTGCCGTGACCATGTCACTTGGCAACGGGTCATTTGCCGAGTGCAACACTCGACAAAGTGACCCAAAACGGTAATTTTTAAATTTTTTTATATTCTATCATGACAAATAAATTCATACAAACATATATCACATATATATCTCATCCATCGCATATATATCTCATCCATCCACATATCCATCCGCACATATTATATCCATCACAATATATATCACATATATAATAATAAGTGCTCAAGTCCATCCAAATAAATCGACAAGTCTATCACAAAACGCAACGTGCACTACGGGAGACGCGCTCTTTACCGAGTGCTCGGCGCTTTGCTGAGTGTCGAAACACGGGCACTTGGCAAATAGGCAGTTTACCGAATGCCGCACTCGGCAAAGGCCGCCTTTGCCGAGTGTCAAACACTCAGCAAAGAGGGACACTCGGCAAACGTTCTATTTGCCGAGTGTCAGACACTCGGCAAAGAATAACCCTCAGCAAAATACCTCAACCGACGCCGGTGGCCTCTCCGTCATCCTTTGCCGAGTGCTGGCCGTTAGCACTCGGCAAACGTGCTGTCTTTGCCGAGTGCTGCAAGCCTGGCACTCGGCAAAGAGGTTCCTTTACCGAGTGCCAAATCCGACACTCGGCAAAGTATTTTTATTTTTTTTTCAAATTTTTTCTGTGGCATTTATATAGTACCTTGAAGCACATGTTTTAATTTAGAACTTTTCTATGACTTTTTGGTATATTTTTTTAATTTTTTATGTTTAGTTGAATTTTTCTCGAAAAAGTAAATTTGAACTGCAGGTGCATGAAATATTAGAATTTAGCGATTTAAAAAATAGTATTCATGTTTTTGAGTGTATTTTCAGGCCATGTGCAGGGACATTCGTGAAATTTCGAACATCTATTTCACGAAACATGACCACCAACTTGTTAAACAAGTGTTTTTTAATTATATAAAATGCAAACGAAGTCCAAAAATCACGAAACTTGTAGAGGTGTCGTGTCATCGCATGTAGAGGCTGTGGTAAAAAAATTTAGAAGTTTTCGAGCAAGTTGTGACGTACGATGCCTAAAACCCAGACATATCCACATGTGAAGGTGACCCTGGCACCGTGTCGCCCGACTCCTCCGCCACCCGAGGTATAAAGCCCCTCCGGTTGTCGGCCTTCGTGCCTTGTATGTTATTGACGGCCTTCGTGCCGTACGTGGATGTGTGGGCCTTCGTGCTGTATATATGCTGTTGGCCATTGTGCCGGCTTTTTTCTTGTAGGTTTTGGAAACCTCCTCGTATAGGGGAGATTCTGCTGAAAATTTTAACTTACAGTATTATAATTCTTCTTTTGCAGAGCAGGACCCGTCGGAGGGGACCCGGAGTACGTAGGCGACCCCGATCGTCTTCGTCGACGCTGCGGTCCTGCCTGCACAGTGTCGCCTCGCCACTGCCCCGCTAGCCGAACTCCACCGCCACCCTAGGTATAAATAACCTCTCTTTCTTATCGTTGTCGTAGATCGGTGTAACCCAGTTAGGCGTCTCCCGTTCGAAACAGATACGGTTGGAGGTATGCGGATCTTCGCATATCTAAGACCGTATCTGTTTCGGATTGTCCATTTTTTTGGACAGCCCGCGGATGCATAGATGGGGTAGTTTTCATGTTCTGCTTCAATCCGAGATAGAGTTTCGGCACCACCTCCCTGTTGTTCTCCGAATACACACTCTCCCTTCCAGGACGTGTATCGGGAGAACAACAGGGAGGTGCTACCGAAATTCTGTCTCGGATCGGAGTAGAGCATGTAAACTAACCTCATCTACGCATCCGCGGGTGGGATTAGGACCTATCCTCACCCATTAGGCAGTAGGCACGCCGTTCAGATGCAATTGGTGGTTATATTACTCGCTCATGTATATGCTAGAGGATGGATAACCGTGAGTGGATGTACACGGGCCGCCCAAGTCAGGCTAAAATCACCCCTGAATGGATGGACAAGATCGAGGGTTTCTTGAACCAAGCATTTGGCAAGGCAGCTAGTGAAGCGAGAGACACATTCTGTCCCTGTAGAGAATGCGGAAACAGGAAAAGAAAAACAAGGAAGATCATGGGGGAACATCTTTGGAAGTATGGATTTACGCCAAACTATACCCGGTGGGTGTTCCATGGTGAAGCCCATCGTACTAGAGAGGAGGTGGTGAGACCACGCTTGGAGGCGTTTGATGCTGATGGCGGGGTAGCAGGATGGTTAGGTGACTTTCATGAAGCAACGTTCGCTGAAAGACCTACGGAGGAGGAGGAGGAGAAGGAGGATGAGGAGGAGGAGCCAGAGCCAACCAGAAAGGCGTTCTACCAAATGTTGTCTTCGGCACAGAAGCTCCTACACGAGAAGGCAACGGTTTCTCAACTGGATGCCATTGGACGCCTAATGGGGTTGAAGTCCCAGTACAACATGAGTCAAGCCTGCTTCGATGGTATGTTGGCAGTTATTGGTGGGCTGCTTCCGGGGGGTCATATTCTGCCGAGCAGCTTCTACGAGTCACAGAGACTCCTTCGTGCACTTAAGATGTTGTATGAGCAGATACATTGTTGTCCGAAGGGGTGCATCCTATTTTGGAAAGATCACAAGGATGCAAAGTACTGTCCAAAGTGTAAATCCTCTAGGTATGTGGAGGTAGAAAAAGGTGATGGCCAGAAGGAGCAGCTTGAGATCCCCATGAAAGTCCTACGGCACCTTCCGATCATACCGAGGCTCCAACGGCTATTCATGACCGAGGAGTCCGCAAAATAGATGACATGGCACAAGAATGGCATTCGATACAATCCTGACAAGATGGTACATCCAGCTGATGGTGAAGCATGGAAAAGCTTTAATCGAAAGCATCGTGACAAAGATCTTGAGGCCCGTAATGTACGTGTTGCGCTGGCAACGAATGGGTTCAATCCTTATGGAATGATGTCGGCCCCATACACTTGTTGGCCCGTGTTTGCTATCCCCCTCAATCTCCCCCCCCCCGAGGTCCTCCTTCAACGGCAAAACATATTCTTGATGTTGATAATTCCTGGACACCCGAGAAACAAAATGGGTGTGTATATGGAGCCTGTTTATGATGAATTGATCAGTTCTTGGAATGAAGGGGTATGGACTTACGACTGAGCTACAAAGAAAAACTTCAAAATGTATGTTTGGTACTAGTACTCCATGCATGACTTCCTGGCGTATGGGATATTCAGCGCCTGGTGTGTCCACGGGAAGTTCCCATGCCCGGTATGCAAGACAACTTTGGAGTTCATTTGGTTGAAGAAGGGTGGCAAGTTTTCGTCGTTCGACAAGCATCGACAGTTCCTCCCTCTTAACCATGCATTTAGACAAGACACCAAGAACTTCACGAAAGGTGTCAAGGTGACCAACCCTGAACCGCAGAAGATGACTGGTGCCCAGGTTCATGCTCAGATAGATGCTCTCGTGGTCAATCCATAGAAAGATAGTCGAAAGAAAGATAATCCAAAGAAATATTGCTTTGTGGGATATGGTGTCGAACATATGTGGACTCATAAGTCGGGCTTGGAGAGGCTTCCCTATTTTGATGACCTTCTCCTTCCACATAATATAGATGTAATGCACACTGATAAGAATGTCACCGAAGCACTTTGGGCAACACTCATGGACATTCCTGACAAGACAAAGGACAACCCTAAGGCCAGAGTGGACCTGGCAACGCTATACGGTAGACCAAAGCTAGAGATGCTGCCTCCAAAAGACGGCAAGCCATGGAAAAGGCCTAAGGCCGATTACGTCTTAGAAAAGAAGCACAGGACGGAAGTGATACAATGGATGCAGACGTTAAAGTTCCCGGATGGGTATGCAGTGAATCTGAGGAGGGGAGCAAACCCAGAGACTGGCCAAGTCTTAGGGATGAAGAGTCATGACTACCACATATGGATTGAGCAGCTTCTTCCGTCGATGGTTCGAGGCTACGTCCCTGAGAATGTCTAGAAGGTGCTGGCAGAGTTGAGCTTTTTCTTCCGCCAGCTTTGTGCCAAGGAGGTATCTGTGAAAGTGGTTGAGGAGTTGGAAAAAGCGGCACCTCTGTTGCTCTATAAGTTGGAGAAGATCTTTCCACCTGGCTTTTTCTTGTCGATGCAGCATTTAATTTTGCACCTCCTGTCCGAGGCACGAATGGGGGGGCCCGTGCAGAACCGTTGGTACTATCCAATCGAGAGATGTCTAAAGACTATTCGCAAGAAATATGGAAACAAAGGCAGGATTGAGGCTTTCATTGCTGAGGCATTCATTCATGAGGAGGTGTCAAACTTCACAACAACATACTATAATGAGAACCTTCCTAGCGTGCATAATCCACCCGCTCGGTACAACGAGGACGAAAATGAATCGACCCTTAGCCTTTTCAAAGGGCCACGCGGGAGAGCAAGTGGAGCGACCACAAAGACCTTGAGCTATGAAGAGTGGCGCAAGATCATGCTCTGCATGTTGACCAACCTTGACGAAGTGGAAACGTATCTGGGGTAAGTTCTCAATGAACTTGTTGCATACTCCGTAACTTTTGTACATCCAACAACATTATTCCTTGTCGGTGCAGAGAATTTTTTGATGAATCCTGGCATCATTAAAGGCCACCTTCTGACCATGAACGAGAGACCCTTCTTCAACATGGTTCGCCTGATTTCATTACATGGTTTCAAAAAAGGTATCGGCCAACTTAGCTCTTACTAAGTTTGACGTTCCAAGTTACCTGATTTCATTTCTCTCCTGCTTGAACTTGTAGTGCCAAAGGGATGTGTCTATAAGTGCTGAATTACGATAGGTGGCCAATGGCTTTGACTATAAGGTCTTGTCATTTAACGCTTATGACGTGAATGGATATCGCTTCCACACAACAAGGTACGAGCAGAGTCATCACAATCCAAGGACCACGAATACCGGAGTATTTACGCCGGGCCCTAATCAGGAGGAGTATTATGGGACAATTTAAGAAATATACGAGCTTGACTACCGTGGTTCCAAAGCGCTTAATCCTGTCATATTCAAATGCCAGTGGTATGATCCTGTGCAGTATCGAGAAAGTCCCATCTACTTGGGATAGTCGAAACTCGACAGGATTTCTTCTATCCAGGAGCAGATGTCTATATTGTGGCTCAACAAGCCACACAAGTTTATTATTGTCCATATGCTTGCAAAACCGACCCACGTCTTCAGGGTTGGTATATTATACACAAGGTATCACCACACGGTAGATTACCTCGCCCAAACCCTGATGATTACAACTTGAACCCAAACACGCATGACGGAGAGTTCTATCAACAAGAAGAGGGGCTACCAGGGATGCTTGAGATAGACATAACCGAAGAGATCGAAATGGAAGCAGACGAGGAATGAGTTGTTGACGAGGACGCTGCAACTGAGGTGCATGATCCGAAGGACTTGAAAATGCTTCACGGACTACGACAAGGCAATGACAACGATGAGGATGAGGCTGTTGAGGATTTGGACAATTTTGATAGTGATGACGATACCTATCGTCCAAATAATCCCGATCATGAAGCATATTAGAAATACATGTAATACTATGCTATTTTGTAATTACATTTTCTTTATTTTGCATCTCTTACTAAGTACGTCTCGTTTATCTGTACTTACTGGTTTACTCTTTCTTGCACGAAATCTTCTGAAATTTTTATCATAGCCTCCACATACGATATCACGACATCTCAACAAGTTTCATGATTTTCAGACTTCGTTTGTTTTTTATAGAATTTAAAAATACTTCGCACGCAAGTTCGCGGTCATGTTTCGTGAACAAGATGTCCGAAATTTCGGGTCCGTTACTAGATACGGCCTCACACTACACTCAGTAACATGACTATCATTTTTTGAATCATTAAATTCCATTATTCGTACCACGTGCGGTTCAAATTTATATTTTTTGAAAAAATTCAAGTAAACGAAATAAAGTAACTAAATATATAAAAAAGCCACAAAAAATCCCTAAATTCTAACGAGGAGTTCCTGGTACTTTAAAAGGGCTGCACAAAAAATTTGAAGGCCAAAAACAAAAAAAAAACTTTGCCGAGCGCTGGGGCATGGCACTCGGCAAAGGGGGTCTTTGCCGAGTGCCAAGAATAAGGCGCTCGGCAAATAGGTTTTTTGAATTTTTTTTAGAAATTTTCTCTTTGCCGAGTGCCTTCAGGTATTTCAAAAAAAAAAATATTTTTTAATTCCTCCTTTTGCCGAGTGCCTAACTCGGCAAAGACATTTTAAAAAAATATTGAATCTTTGTCGAGCGCCGTGTCAGGGGCACTCAGCAAAGTATTTTCCAAAAAAAAAATCTTTACCGAGTACCTAACAGCAGGCACTCGGCAAAGAAGGACGTGGCCGAACACCGTTACGCGGGGCAGCCTATGCCGAGTGCCGCGCTTTTGCCAAGAGCGTGGCACTCGGCAAAGAAGTCCTTTGCCGAGTGCCCTTTTTTACTGAGTGTCCGGCACTCGGCAAAGAATTCTTTTCCAAGTGCGGCACTCGGCAAAGAAGGTTTGCCGAGTGCCCGATTTTTGACACTCAGCAAATCAGTTTGCACTCGGCAAAGGTCCTGTTTCCAGTAGTGGCTGACGCCGTTATCGTCAAAGTTCGTCGTTGGTAAGTGGGCGTTACCGTCAAAGGCAAAGACAAGCAGCCTGTTCGTTTGGCTGTGGCTTGTCGTAAATGATCGTAAATTTCCAGCCGGAATAGTGTTTTTCTCTCACACAAACCAGTCAACAGTACTTCTTCACAAACCAACAATATGAATCAGCCAACCGAATAGGCCGAAGGATGATGCGCTGACGCCGTTATCGTCAAAGTTCGTCGTTGGTAAGTGGGCGCTGTAGCCACCTTCATGATCATGCCTATCAACGGCGGCGCGGCTACCGCCGTAGCTGCTGAAGTCTCCATGGCTTTGCTTCCCTTATGCCCGCTGGTGATGCCGATCTCGTAGTCGAAGACGACGGATTTCCCTTTGGCAGATCGATTTCCATCTGCCATGTTGGAGATAGACAGAGGGGAAGCCCGTCGCTTCTTCCATGCATATCGAGCGTATTTATGCCGTATCGGCGTGGTGGTAGTCGTAGAGTGCATGGACTTTGTTTAACACAAGGAAATTCACCTTCATTTCATGTGCCTTGCTATTGGTCCGTCCGTCATCTGCCCCTGCGATCCCCACGAGGCCTCGAGCAGTTTTTTTTTCTTTCCATGCGCTGGGCTCCAGGCCTCCCAGTGGATCCTCTAGGGCCTGTTTAAAAGCATAGACTAATCTGACCTGGACGGATGAGTAGAGCCCGGGTATTCTCAATGAGGCTAGAAGTGTATCTATTGGGCCTGGTTTTATAGAGATGTTATTTGTTTGCCTGAAAATATCGTGTCGCCCACATCTCAGCCTCTCCCACCGGGCCAACTACACCCGCACTGTAGCAGCCTTGAGACCGAGGCAGCTGTGTCCGCCAGAAACGACCCTTCCTTTCGTTTCTGTGTAAGCCAGGCTCCAAGCCCATTTAAAGTCCGTGCCATCCAGACCCATGATGTCTCCAGGCTAACAAACACGCGCAGCTGTAGCATGCAAGCCTGTTTGTCGAATTTGTTTACATTTTAACCTTTTGTTTTTGAAAGTTTCTCACAAATAGATCTCTGGAGGAAATTTTTTTAGAAAATAGACCCTTAGCTCGGCGCCATTGATGCTGGCGCCGAGCTAACACGTCTCGGCGCCAGCGTCCCTGGCTCCGAGCTCCTGGGCTCGGTAGGTGACATGGCAGGGAGCTCGGTGCCAGTCACTCTGACGCTGAGCTCGGCACCGTAGATCTTGGCATCGAGTTCGGAGCCAGAGTGTTTGGCGCCGAGCTCCCTGCCATTTAACCCTGGCCCAACCTTCCTGCCCGAGCGTTCTTCCACTTCTTTCTCCTTCCTCTCGGGTTTTTTCTCTCACCACTTCACCCTACCTCACGAATCGGCATATTGGACCTTGGAAACTTTGATTTGATCCGTAGATCTTCGAGAGCAAGGTATCCTCGCTCTACTCCTAGTTTTTTTTCGCATCGATTATGTATATATTAGTCGGATTTTTGAACGTAATAATCGTCATCACTTAGGGTTTCATTCTATCCCTCAATATATGTATTATACAACCGTAGGATGATGCCAAGGCGTGGAAAAGCTAGCAAACCTAGGCGCATGTAGTTATGTTATAGGTTCATTGTTGTGCATCAAATGAGAAACCCTAGGTTTAGGGTTTAATGTTAACTGCTTTCGGTTCTTAGAAAGAAATTGGCTGTATTGTAGTTATGGTTCTCATTGACATTTATTTGTGATGTTTTGATTTATATTTGTTAAATTACATCCGTTTTGTTAGATGCAAGAAATGTTTCGGGAGGAGTTTTGGCGAAAATGGGGTCGTCCTCGAGAATTATACCCCGACGCGTCTAGCAAAGATGCCTCCGTCCCTCCTGACCTCCCTGTCCCTAACTGTGACTGTGGTTTCCTGACCTATGTTTTTCAATCGAAACATCCGGACACAGCAGCGCGTTGCTTCTGCACATGCAGTCATTTTAATGTAAGAAATTGTTTCCACTATCCTTTTTCTTTATTTGTGTAAGTATGGTACTAATATTTTGTTGGAATCTCGTTGTGTAGGACCATGATAGGTGCTTTTTCTTTCAGTGGATCGACGGTGCAGACAAGTTTAATCCTAGGTACCTCCTTTTCGACGATTGATTCAGAGGGAGACAACCACGTGAGCCCTTCAAGCGGTGGGTTCCACCGCCCCTAACCCTCCGCCAATGACGGCTAAGGAGAAGCACCTAGCCGTAGTTAGACGACTCGAGGAACCTCCTCCATGCGATTGTGGAGATCGAGCTGTGATAAACCCTGAGAATACGTTGGAGTTTGTGTGTCCAAACAAGCATGAAGTAAGTGCAAAGTGTATGTGTTGAAATGTTGAGCTATATGTGTTCATGTACTAATGTCTACTTATTTAGATGTTTTCAATGGTGAAGTGTCGTTTCAAAGAGTGGTTGTTTGGTCCTAAGAACCAATGGCCGAAAAAACCGCGAAAGGTTAAGGAAAAGAAGAAAGAAAGGGTAATTTACAAAGCACCTCCTGTCATGTGCGAATGTGGTTTTAAATCCAACTATGGCTTAGTCCCTTTGGAGCTTGGAATATGCCATTATTGCGGCCATATGGTTGAGTATGATGAGGTTGGTTATTTTTGTGGTAAACATGAAATCGTATTTTGTTTCTTTTGCAAAGACATATATGATATAATTTTCCGTTTGAACAGAGTACTAGAAAATGCAGGTGGGAATGTTACGATGGTCAAGCTAAGTTCTTAGATGAACTGAAGAAGAGGCAAGTAATTGCACGGAAGAGGAGATATGGACCTGACTACGTCAACCTATTCGTTAAACATCACAAAGAAAAGATGCGTGAGTTTGCTAGACAACGCGGTATTTATAACCCGATCGATGTTGGACTTAACAAATGAGGATTGGAGAGACGGATGACGTTAGAGGAGGAGAGGACAAGGAATGAGGCAAGGGAGGAGACAAGAGTGCAGATGCAGGTTTTGAATGAGCATGTTGTTGTATTATGTGCCAGTGAGTGCTTGAAAACATTTTTTTTCGTTGCCTGATTTTAAATGTAATATAATCGCGTTGCTAACTGATTGCATTTCATAAATGAAGGGATTGGTTGCAGCGAGGAACATGCCACAGAGTTGGCTCGTGCAAAGTATGAGGAGAAGAAGTTAGATGAACATAGATCGCGAATTGATCGCACCATTCAATCACCGATTGTGTTGTCTGATGAGGGGGACGAAGATGAGTACGACACTGGCAGACTGAGTGAGCTCATTGCGCTAGCAGAGGTGGGCTTGCAGTCACAGGAGACTGAGGACAATATTGGCAGACTGAACGAGCTCATCGCTCTAACAGAGGCGGGCTTACAGGCGGAGGAGACTGAGGAAGACACTGGCAGACTGAGCGAGCTCATCGGTCTAGTAGAGGCGGGCTTACAGGCGGAGGAGGGATGACGACGCGTTCTTCACTCAGGCCGCAGCGGCCGCAGATAAAGCGAAGGCCGCTTACTACATGCGATAGGCAGGTCAAAGCAACACAGGTGAGCCTAGCCACATCAACAGGGTTGTAGTAGAGGACTGGTACTCGGATGATGAGTTGTTTACTCAGTATGTTTCAGACTGAGGATTTGAAAGTGCATTTGCCCCTATGTGTACTGTCGGCATTTGCCCCTATGTCTATGGCGCCGAGCTCGGCGCGAAGATCTACGGCGCCGAGCTCGGCGTCAGAGTGGCTGGTATCGAGCTCCCTGCCATGTTACCTACCGAGCCCAGGAGCTCGACGCCAGGGACGCTGGCGCCGAGACGTGTTAGCTCAGCGCCAGCATCAATGGCGCCGAGCTAAAGGTCCATTTTTTAAAATCTTTCCTCCAGAGATCTATTTGTGAGAAACTAAAAAAAAAAGCTAAAATGTAAAAAATTCGGGGCTGTTCGTGACTGCCGTCCAGACAATCAAAAAAAGCCCCTAGTTTCTTCCCCCCTCTCTAAGCCCACGCTCGCATTGTCCCTGATCCGAGATGTCAGGTCATCAGCATTCAGCAAAACGGCAATGTCGTCGCTTTAATTGAAAAAACACACTGGATCTTCCTGTGCCCTGCTGTTTCTTTCGGTCAATCTTTTTCAATTGATCAGCTTTCAATTGTTATACATAAGTGTTTTCTGGATTATATACATGTTCATATACAATCACGTGAACCTTGTTTCCTAAAAAAATGCATGAAACTTGAACTATGAAAAAAATATTGTCATTTGGTTGTTTTATTTGTATCCCTGAAATGAAGCCATGGCGTTAGTACGGGCACTATACTAGTTTTTTAACGAGAGAGCTTCTTGATACATTGTGTATTATTGTAGATTTTTTCCGTTATAAAAAAACCTGTATATATTGCAATACAAATAGTTTGAAGTGGGTGAAGATGATATAATCGTCACTTTCATATCCCTTAGTATGGTGTGTGAACTCTTTGAAGTGTAATTTATGCAAGTTTCGGACTTGATCGTTGAATTTCTGGCAACAAAGTTTACAGATATTACAGAATTTGATTGTGAAATTTTCTGCATGGCATACTCATTAAAAAATCATGCATCCGCTGCCGTGTGATTGCAACGTGCAATGTCATCCTCCTCGCTCAGGCAGGAGCATGCATAGTACACGTCAGGTCATTCATCCTACTGCTCGGCTTCCACCAGTGATGGATTTAGGATAAAAATTTAGGGAGGCTGAAAGTTATCTCCAACCTCTAGCTTCTCTTCCTCAAAACAGCTATGACAAAAAAAAATTAGAGGAGCTCTACATGAAATCAGCGGCGGTAGGCGGGCTTAAATCCGTCCGTGGTCTTCACCGCACAGGAGAGAGCATTTAGCAGGAGCTAACGTCGTCCACCTAGCCGCTGCCGCCTTCATCGCTTAGGAGCTAGCGTCATCTTCACCAATGCTAGCTAGCTAGGGCACTTCATTTTATTATAGTATGTGGGGACTTCCTCCAAATATAAGAGCATCTCCATTAGTTTTGTAGTAAAAATAACACCCTGTTTTGAATATTTAATAAAACGGAAAAAATCTTTTCCAACAGTTTGATAAAAAGAGTTATTTCAATTTAAAATAAAAAGTTACCAAATATCGTCTTTTCCAATTCGTAAGTTCCCACAGTTGAGAGGAACGCCAAATCCGCTTCCCACGCGACGTTTTTTCTCGTGTGATCAGGGTAAATTGCACGCATGAGTAAATTAAAAAAATAAAGGGTTCATGTGAAAAAACCGTAACCGACAAATAAACTATTAAATGAGGTTTCGTCCGGCCCTGCCGCTCGTGTCCGTATTGGTCTCGAGTGCCGATTCACGTTGCCTTAACATTGACAAGGGAGATTAGGAGTGGGAAAGAGAATAGAAAGACATATGGGGTTCCAGATGTAAAGATGCCAGAGAGAAAGAAAAGGTGGGAGGATCTTAATAGTTTTTGAAATAGATCAGGGTTTCAGATACAAAATGTTTAGATCCGAGTTGGCCTCTTCTAGTGGGCTTCTTTTTCGACGTGGGTTGAATCATTGCAATTGGTCCGGCTTTGTTGTGGGCTGAACCAAACCCATGCAAGCCTTTTTTTTCCTTTTCTTTCGTTTTTCTCTTTTTTATAAAAACTGAGATCTTGCAAAATTAACCAAAATTCATAGAAAAATCAGAAAAATACCAAACTAATTTTGTTAGCTTCATAAAAATGTAATCTATCCATAGATGTTATGAATCTTGTTAGGTTGTACTTTGTCTATAGGTGTGTTAAATCATCCCTGTATATGTTGCATGCTGTCGGATACCACAAGAAGGGGTACCCTAAGCAAGAACCGAAAATATTACTTAAGCCTTGCAAAAATCAAAGTCAAAGGACAACCACAAGGTCTCGGCAGATTCTCCGACTCGCCCAAGGCTTGCGCCGAGGCCTCAGACGAAAGGCCAAAGCCCTCCACCCCGCCGAGGCCCTCTCGCCGAGGCCCCCTCGCCGAGGCCCCACCCTGCAATGCCTCGGATGGGATGCCAATTCTCCGATTCGCCCGAGACTGGGCTCGGCAACAACCTCATCACCTCCGTCCCGACCGACTCCCCTGACAAAACGCCACGTCCAGTCAATACGCCCCACTACTCCCGCAACGTCAGCCGCACGTTGGCACAGTACAGGTAGAATGACCGACGGGACAGGGGACCGGGCGCAGCAGGGGTTACCTACCACTGTGCTCATCACTGTGCCCCCTGCTGACACCCGTACTGCCCTGTGCTACCTAACTCCTGCGCCAAGGACAAAGTGGCGTGGAGGGTCAAGTCCGGGTCCCAGTAGTCTCGGAATCAGCATAAAAGACCAATCGTTCGTCCTCCGCCTCGTCTGAGACCCCCCGGCAGGGCCTCGGACGTACTATTCCTTCTCCGCCTCGGCCGAGGCCGGGCTCGTCCCGCATCCTCGTCGCCTTCGCCTCGTCCGAGACCCCCCGGCAGGGCCTCGGACGTACTATTCCATCTCCGCCTCGGCCGAGGCCGGGCTCGTCCCGCATCCTCGTCGCCTCCGCCTCAACCGTCCCTCTGGCGAGCCGTCACATCCGTTTAAATGCGCCTGGTCGCACCTACTACGTCAGCCACGACTGACAGGGTACAGCAATAGGGGCGATGGGACAGCGGTCAAATCTCGTTTTTACCATCCCCTACTGACGGTGCAGGGGTTACCGTGCCCTGAGGACACACGCTCCGCACTTCTCCGCCTGAACCGGGTACGACGCTGACCACCGAGACCCCCGCATCATACACGGGTCACCTCCGAGGCCTCGGCAAAACAGGCCTCGGCACGATCAGCTACAGCACCCACCAGGCCTCGGCACTCCACCAAGTCAAAAACACACAAGGCACAGCATGTCTCCTACAGTGGAAGCCATACTGACTAGACGTCAACAAGGACTCCCACGACCTCAACAACCTCGGGCCTGGCCAGCACGGTGCGCCAGTCAAGTACCAATCGCCATCCCCTTGCGGTTATAAAAGGAAGCAGCTAGGGATAGCTCGGGGGGCAAAAAAGGAGAAATAGGAAGAACACCTGGTAGCTCATAGACATACACATCCCAGCCACCTGAGAGCAACGTCTCAAGCAGCCCACACGACACCTCGCCGAGACCTGAGACTAGCTCCCTCTCTCCCTGTGCTTGTAACCCCCTACTACTAGCATTTCGGTGCACGGAATACAAGATCGATCTCTCAGACTGGACGTAGGGCATCGATTGCCTGAACCAGTATAAACCTTGTGTCTCTTTGCATCACCATCCGGGATTAGGGGCACGCAGTTCAAATTCACTAGTTGGTAGAGGACCCCCGGTCCGAAACACCGACAGTTGGCGCGCTAGGTAGGGGCCTCTGCGTGTCAGTCCTGTCATCCCAACAAGTTCCGGATGGCAGACCCCGTACGACCGTTTCGTCTCGGCATGGTGATCTGGTTCGGGGGCCTAGAGTTCATGTCTCTGGGGCATGAGTACGACATGGTACTCCTCACGCCCCGAGCCCCACCAACCGACAGCGACGTCACGCACCGGCAGCCCAGGCTCTGTGAACATTGTCCTACCTGCAGCATAGAACGAGAACCCTGCTCTTGCGCGACCTCAACGTCCAGACCTGGAACATCTCTGTGAGCTCCAGGCCAAGGTCAAACAGGACCGACTCCTTCTACAGCAGCTTCGAGACTCTCTCGAACAGGAGCCTAAAAAAGTTTGGCAAGAAATGGCTCGCCGAACTCCCATCGGTCATCTAGAGCCTGAGGAACACTCCAAGCCGAGCCACGGGGTTCACGCCTTTCTTCCTAGTCTATGGGGCCGAGGCCATCCTCCCCACTGACTTGGAATATGGTTCCCCGAGGCTACAAGCCTATAACGAACAAAGTAACCGCACCACCCGAGAGGACACCCTCGATCAACTGGAGGAAGCCCGAGACGTCGCGCTACTACACTCGGCCAAATACCAGTAGAGCCTACGGCATTATCAGGCCCGACGCGTCCGAAGCTGAGACTTGAAGGTAGGCGACCTGGTGTTGAGGCTAGCACAGAGCAACAAGGGCCGCCACAAGCTGACCCCGCCATGGGAAGGGTCGTACATCATCGCCCAAGTACTGAAGCCCGGCACCTACAAGCTGGCCAACGAGAAGGGCGAAGTCTTCACCAACGCTTGGAACATAGAACAGCTACGTCGCTTTTATCCCTAAATTTTCAAGCATTGTATATGTCGTTTCTCGAAATACAATTAAAAAGTGTTCTTTAGTTGGTCTAATATTTCGAGAAACCCCCCGGGCCCATCATAGGTCTCGGCAATATAGTAACACGACAAGAGAGGCTCGGCTCTGCCTCGGCAGAACCAAGCCTCCCTCGGGGGCTAGATGGGGGACTCCCCCTAGGTCCCATGCACCATTCTTTAGGGACTCCCCCTAGGTCCCACGCACCATTCTTCAGTCATTTTTCGCAAAAATTCCTATGCCAAGACTCTAGCATGCTCTGACAAATCGGTTGTAAAAACCCCTCGGACCAAGGTCTGTTTCCTAAGCAAGAGGCCGGTAGAGTCGCGAGACGGCCTACGCCTCCGGGCTACGGCACTCCCTCACTACCTCTCGCCCAAGGGACGGCTTAGGCCCCAAGGGGGTGTTTTGCAAAGCGAAATCTGATCAGGAGCAACAGAGGGCAGAGGCTCGGAAACATGAGAAAAACAACTAAGAAACACAAATACTTCAAAAATAAAGGCCTCAACGGCCACAAGTGTTACGATACAAAAATAACTCCTACTCTATTTTTACATAGCCCCTAGGGCCCAGATCAAGGCTTAGGGCCTTCAGCACCGGCAGATGGTAAGGGAGGAACCACCTCCTCTTCGAAGAGCGTCGCCAGCGCCGTGCCAGGGCCTTCCGCCGCCTCCATCAGCTTCGTGACCACCGCGTCAGCCTCCTCGTCATCATCAGGCAGGACATACCCATCACTAATGGTCGAGAGGTTGACACCGACGTAGTGAGAAGAGATGACGGCCAGCGCACGCTTGACACCCGTGTGCAGCGCTCCTCGGAGCCGCTCGCACATCTGGTTGCTTAGCGCGATCAAACGGCTTCCTAGGGAGCTGCCTGACTGAACCCCTTCAACCTCCAAGGCCTCACAGGCAGAAAGGGCAGCACATTTCAGCGCCTTGTGCTCCCTGATCTCATTATCGAGCACCATCTGCACCGCGCTAGAAGCCTCGGCTGCCCGAGTAACCTCCGCCTCTGACTCTGCACCATGGAGAATAGAGTAAGGTTGAGCGAGGGAAAAACAACCTAAATTAGGAGAGGAAGCCCATGGAACTCACCCTTAGCCTTCAGCTCCCAGTATCGGGTCTTGACCTGATAGGCCTCGGCTTTCTCCTTCCAGCGCAGGGCCTTGGCCCTGGAAGCCTCGGCCTCCTCCTTCAAGAGCCGTGCCTCGACCCGAGAAGCATTGGCCACCCTGGAAGCTTCACTCCCCAGCTCTACGTCACACAAGGGAGTTGGGGAGCGAACATAAGGAAAAGAAAACAAAATGAGGGGACTAAGACTCACCCTCGACCATCCCCCTCCAAACCATAGCCTCGGTTCGCGAGGCCTCGGCTGCAGCAAGGGCCTCATCCAAGGCACCTTTTGTCAACTGGTGCGCCCTCCGTTTCGCCCCCAGCTGCCCCACGAGAGCCGCGGCCGAGGCCGTAGCATCAATGGCTCAGCCCCTGAAGGCATCCTAATCGCTGACCGCGCAGGTGAGCTCCTCCTCCAACTCCTTGACCCGCGCCGCTAGAGGGGCGAGCTACGTCTGGGCCGTGGCCGCCTCGACCTTCGCGTCGGCACAACGAAGGCGGAGGTCCTCTACCTCTGCGCTCCGCGCCAACAGGAGCTCGTTGGCGCCGGTGAGAAGGCCCTCCTGCCGCTGAAGCTGGTCCCAAACGCCCCTCTCCCGCCGAAGAATGACCGACTTCCCAAGGGACCGGGTCTCGAGCTCCTGGGGAAGTAGAACAGGGGTCATTGATTGTAACAAAACCAGAAAAGGACAACGTCGCGCGAGAAAGGAAAACGCAAACCTGGGAGACTCCGGGCAGGTCGTCGGCCACCACGGACAGGGCCGTCCGTAGTGACCGCTCCGCCAGCTGACGGTATTGCTCGAAGGTGCCCCAGCGCCCGCCCTCGGCTGCGTCCTCGAGGGTGAATAGAGGCTCCCCCTCAGGGTCATCCCGGCTCCGCCACAGTACCCGCGGGTGATCCCACCCGCGAGGCTCGGGTCGCACCCGCACGAGGGCCGAGTTTCCCTCGTCTAAGATCGGCGCCGGCTGTCCCACGGCACCAGCATCCTCGGCGTCGACGACCTCCCGCGCTCGGGAAGTATCGTTGGAGGAGATCGGATAGACCTCCGTCTCCCGGGCGCGCTCTCACAACAACGGCGGCCCCTGAAGCAAGGGTGCCTCCAAGGCTTCCGCCGCCATCATCTCCGCCTCCTGGACAGACAGCCTCGCCGCCATCACGATGGCCTTGGTGGTCTCGCGGGCTCCGGCCTCCGCCATCGTGGCCTCGGAGGATGCAAAAACACCGACCGCAGCCTCTGCGGTCTCGGCGGTCTTGGACGCCCTGGCCTCCGTCGCCTCAGCCCCGGAGACCCCGGGGGCCTCGGCAACCAAGGGCAGGCCGGCCCCATCTGACTCGTGAGCCTCGCCCTCACGAGGCGGAGGCACTCCCTCCCTCATCTGTGTTGGGGCCGCCTCAGCAGCCCCTCCTTGGGCGGCCGGCTCCTTCGGATCGACCCTCACCGATGCCGCGCCGCGTTGGATAGCGGCTTGTGCCTCTGCCACCCAGCGGGCGGAGGAGCCGGGGCTCACCTTGAGCGCCTTAAGGGGTGCCAAGGGAAGCTCGTCCGTAGGCCGCTTCCGACTAAGGAAAAATAACCGACAGGGTCAGCGCGAGACCAAAAGGCGAACGGAAGGCACTATGATCCTACCAAAAATACTCTTACATTGAACGGGGCGGCAATCGTTTTGCCACGGCAAACCCCGTCCGCAACGGCGGAGGCGGCGGCAGAGGCGTCGCCTCCGTGTCCATCGGCGCCGGTCGGTCCTCAATGGACCTTGGCGCCCCTTCGGTCCTCTGCGGGGGCGGTGGTGTCACCTCCACCGCCACTTGTTCCACCACAGCCGCCGAGCCCACCGGGCTGACGGCGCGTTTGCCCAACGCCCGCGCCTCGAGTGTGTCAGCCTCTACCCCGGAGCGGACAACCGCCGACCCCAAGTCTGCTTCTCCTCCTCCCCCCGGGAGTGCCGAGCTACTTGCCATCGCCCCAAGCACCACCTCCACTATGTCAGGAAGATGGTCCAGGGGACCTCCCTCCACCTCGCTCCTGCCATCCCCGTCCGAGGCCTCCGTCGACAGCGACGTCGACGGAGATTCCTCCAACGGGAGACCATCCTTCCGTTGTTGACAGCGGCGCTTATCCAGCTCCTCGCGCGTGAGGATTTGCTTCGTGCACTTCGCCGCCTTGGCGTCTTTCCGCTTTTTCTGCGCATCGGCGTGCGCGCGGTTGATCGCTCACCGCCTCGCGTCCTCGGGAACGGGTGGCGGAGATGAGCGTACGTCCCTCATCCCCTGCAGGAACGACGGATGTGCATAAGGAAACAAGGGGTAAGGGGAGACTGAGGAGGCTCGGAGGCTACAAGCGGCGCACGACTTACCAGCGAAAGGAACCCCTGCGATGGCCGCATAGCGATAGGGGTCAAGTTGCCGCCCCTCAGCTTCGCCTCTACCGTCTCCCCCACCCGACGAAGAATTTCCTCGTCGGAAAGGGCAGAGGTGGACATCCGGGTGCCCTCAATGGAGTCACCCGACTTCATCTCGAACACCCGCCGCCGCCAAGCCATCAGCGGCAGCACCCTCTAGCGATGGAAGGCGGCCACGACTACAGCCGCGGTGAGACCGTGGCCCCGCAGCCTCGCCAGCCCCTCCAGAAGCGGCTGCAGCTTGGGCTGGTCGTCCTTCGGGACGCCGTACTTCCATCTCTTCGGGCAACTCCCCACAATCCGCCTAGTGTAGGGGGGAAGTCCTCCGTAATCATTGCGAAGGTAGAACCAACTCGTGTACCATCGGCGATTGGATGACGCGAGCTGGGCTAGAATGTAGAGGTGCAGGCAGTCCTGGCGCACTTGGAGAGTGCAGCCGCCGGCCCTCGTCGCCTTCCTCGTACCCGATGTGCCCGTTGGCTTGGTAGTGTGCCCCGCCCGGAATAGGTGGAGCCACAACTCCCAATTGGGAGCAATCCCCAAGTACCCCTCGCAGACGGCAACAAAGATAGCCGCCTGAGCGATGGAGTTGGGGTTGAAGTTGTGGAGCTCCACGCCGTAGTAATGCCGGAGCGCCCACATGAACCGATCCACCGGGACGCCAAGGCTGCGCTTGTGAAAGGAGACAAAGCTTACGACGTAGCCGTCGTGGGGCCTCGGCTCTCGCTCGCTGTACGAAGCAATCCACTCCGGCCTAGTGGGGTCTGTCATCGGGCGAAGGAGTCCGCCATCAACAAGTGACTGAAGCATCTCCTTGGTGACATCCGACGGATCCTAGGGGTCCGCCTCGACAACGACGATGTCGCTGGCCATGGGTGCGACGAAGGAATCGGGTGCGGCGGTGAGTTTTTTCTCTCTCCCACGCTCTTGCTTTTTCCTCGCTTTCTCCCTAGGCTCGCTCTTCTCCCCTCTTCTTCTCGGCACCCGCTGCTCTAGCGATGGCTCGACGGAGGTAGTGCTAATGCAGGCAAGGTAAGACGAGGAGGGGCGGGACTCTTTGGGTATTTATGCAGGGAGGAGGCGAAACGAACGGGCGACGAAATCGGGGAAGTTTCCCCCCGATCCGGCGCAGTTAACCACGAGCCGATTTCGCTGGCCCACGCGCCCATGTCTCCCTCATTAAATGCGAGAACAGTTACATCCCATCCACCACGTCACGCTCGGCCACTACGGCAGCAGGCGTCGTTTCGCCTCCCCAGGAAACCTCCTCAAAAGGCGTGCCACCCGTTGCCGAGCCAATAGGGAAGATATTCCTCACGTCCTATTCCTTTCATATGAAGGAACCAGGCTCTGAGCCTATTACGGTCCAGGGGTTCGAAGGCTGGGCCCCAAGAGGTTTTGACAGCCGCCCTAGGATAACAGAGTCAGGGACGACCGCGGGCGAGCCTATACGGCGTCGAGACCCAAGCAAGCGAAACGCTTGGGATGCCCAAAGTCGTGTCCGAGACCGGCAGGAAGGTCTCTAAATGGGATCCCACCGTAGGGAGGCACCGAGCCGCCGAGGCCCAGCAAACGGCCTCGGCACCCACTAGAGAAATCCTCTGGTACTCTTGGAGTGTGTCTCTGGACCACTAGCCGTCCCCTAGTGAATGGGGTTTGGGCCTCCACTCGGACTACCCGAAAATAGCTCACCGGAGGTGCCACCGCTCATGCCCACCGAGGGTAGCGAGGTACATTCCACCCCTCCTTCCGAGCGAAAAGGAAGCATGAGGGTCGTACAAAAAGTCAGGGGAACCCCTGACGGCCTTCTCGCTCTATGCAGGGGCTAAGGGTCTCTTCCTGCAACCTTGCCGAGACCCGACGACCCCGGCTCGCACTCAAAGGGGCTCGGCAAAACAAACCCTCCTTCCGAGCGAAAAGGAAGCGTGAGGGTCATACAAAAAGACAGGGGAGCTCCTGACGGCCCTCTCGCCCTGTGCAGAGGTTAGGGGGCTCTTCCTGCAGATACGCCGAGATCCCACGACCCGGGCTGGCGCCCAAAGGGGCCTCGGCAAACAAACCCTCACGCGCGAGGGGCGTATAAAAAGCCAGGGGAACTCCCGACGGCCCTCTCGCTCCATGCAGAGGCTAGGGGCTCTTCCTGCAACCTTGCCGAGACCAGCGGCTCCGGCTCGCACCAGAATGGGCTCGGCAAACGAGCCCTCTGTCCGAACGAAAAGGATATGTGAGGGTCGGGTGAAAAAACTAGGGGACCCCTGACCGCCCTCCTGCTCCTGGTGGAGGCTCGGGGGCTCCTCCTACGCCCAAGACAAAGACAGACGGTCTAAGTCCACGCTAGAAGTTCTGTTACAAATACGATAAAGGGCACCGAGCCCATTACGGTCCAGGGGTTCGAAGGCTGGGCCTCCAGAGGTTTCGACAGTCGCCCCAAGGCAACAGAGTCGGGGATGACCTTGGGGCGAGCCTACAAATGGCAGAGGCCCGAGCGAACGATCGCTCGATCGCTCGGGGCGTCCTAAGTCGTGTCCGAGACCGGCAGGGAAGTCTCCGAATGGGATCCCACTGTAGGGAGGCACCGAGCCATCGAGGCCCAGCGAACGGCCTCGGCACCCACTAGAGAAACCCTCTGGTACTCTTGGAGTGCGTCTCCAGACCGCTAGCCGACCCTTAGCGAACGGGGTTTGGGCCTCCACTCGGACTACCCGATAACAGCTCACCGGAAGTGCCCACGCTCGTGCCCATCGAGGGTAGCCTGGCACATTCCACCCCTCCTTCCTAGCAAAAAGGAAGCATGAGGGTCGTACCCAAAGTCAGGGGGATCCCTGACGGACCTCTCGCTCCATGCGGAGGCTAGAGGGCTTTTCCTGCAGCCTCGCCGAGACCCCCGCAACCTGAACTTGCGCTTGTGGGCTCGGCAAATGCGATAAAAACTCCTCGCTCAAACGCAAAAACAAAAAAAAAAGCCCCTAGAGGAGTAACTCCACTCCTCCAGGGCCTCGGGGGCTACACCCGGCGGGTGCGCTCGCGCGCACCCACCGGAACCACCAAGTACAAAACACAATCTCGACGAGAGCTGCTACGAGCCAAGTCTCGTCAAAACCTCGAGAGAGTGCCCGCACTCCTCCCAAGGCTCGGGGGCTACTGTCGGATACCACAAGAAGGGGTACCCTAAGCAAGAACCGAAAATATTGCTTAAGCCTTGCAAAAATCAAAGCCAAAGGACAACCATGAAGCCTTGGCCGAGGCCGAGCTCGTCCCGCATCCTCATCGCCTCCGCCTCAACCGTCCCTCTGGCGAGCCGTCACATCCGTTTAAATGCGCCTGGTCGCCCCTACTACGTCAGCCACGACTGACAGGGTACAGCAACAGGGGCGATGGGACAGCGGTCAAATCTCCTTTTTACCATCCCCTACTGACGGTGCAGGGGTTACCGTGCCCTGTGGACACACGCTCCGCACTTCTCCGCCTGAACCGGGTACGACGCTGACCACCGAGACCCCCGCATCATACACGGGTCACCTCCGAGGCCTCAGCAAAATAGGCCTCGGCACGATCAGCTACAGCACCCACCAGGCCTCGGCACTCCACCAAGTCAAAAACACACAAGGCACAGCATGTCTTCTACAGTGGAAGCCATACTGACTAGACGTCAACAAGGACTCCCATGACCTCAACAACCTCAGGCCTGGCCAGCACAGCGCGCCAGTCAAGTACCAATCGCCATCCCCTTGCGGTTATAAAAGGAAGCAGCCAGGGATAGCTCGGGGGACGAAAAAGGAGAAATAGGAAGAACACCTGGTAGCTCATAGACATACACATCCCAGCCGCCTGAGAGCAACGTCTCAAGCAGCCCACACGACACCTCGCCGAGACCTGGGACTAGCTCCCTCTCTCCCTGTACTTGTAACCCCCTACTACTAGCACTTCGGTGTAAGGAATACAAGATCGATCTCTCAGACTGGACGTAGGGCATCGATTGCCTGAACCAGTATAAACCTTGTGTCTCTTTGCATCACCATCCGGGATTAGGGGCACGCAGTTTAAATTCACTAGTTGGTAGAGGACCCCCGGTCCGAAACACCGACACATGCATATAGGTTCACCGATCACCGATAACGTGCCAGAGGCAAACCCGGAATACGTGGAGGTGGCCGAGGAGTACGAGGAGGATGTCCTCGTCATCAGTTTTCCTGAAGCCTTGACTACCGTTTCGTTCTCCGATTCCTGCCCAAGAGACCCGTTGCATAATCCATACTTTTTAGCACTTATTATGTTTATTTGCGCATTAAGTTTTGAGGAGAAAGATCTACACCATCTGATGTAGTTTTAAATAGAAGTAAAACTTATTTTTATTAAAATATGGATTAGTCAATGGTACAACTAATTATTTCGTGAACCAGAATTTTGGGTAGATTATTGTCTAATGAAATCTAAAAATGTATTTATATAATTCCCAACGAGGGCTGCGAGGTCTCCCATCACAATCATTGGCGGACAGACCAATCCTTGACACATTGACAAAAATGTTACGGAGGTTGATATGATGCGTCAAAAAAGCTACAAAGGTCAATATTGAGCCATAAAAACATATGGGTAGTATAAAAAATTAAAGTTATGATATATTTATATATAATAATTATGTGCTTTGCAACAGAAGGAAAAATATACCAAGATATATTTTAATTCGATATAGGTTTAATAGAACATTGTTATTTATTGTCAACATTAACTTATTTTATGGATGTGATGGTCATCATAAAATAAATTATAAAAGCATAATAAAACATAAGTAGATATGTACCATTCACGCTATCGTTTTGCATAAATGTTTAATAGTTTTTTTTCTTCTGTTGCAATGTACGGGCATATTTGCTAGTAAAGCTAATATAGGAAACTAATGGAGAGAGAAATAAATTGAGATTGCTACTTGTTTTTGTTAACTAACTAAACTTATTGGTTTGGCAAGTTAATTATAGGAAGCACCTGGAGTTGCTCTAATTGCAGGAGAGAGAGGGGCATGGCTCTCTAGTCCCTACATGGCTCTTTGTCACAAAATTTAGAAAACAAACAAAAAAAAATGCTCTAATAGACTCTATAAGTCACTCTTCATCTTTTCCGCTCTTCGAAAGCACCCTTCTCGCTCTCCACTTTTGAAGAGACTATACATGGCAGCATTATATTGGAAGGTTTGGAACTCTGGGACGGCCGGACGTGGGCAGGCATGGATGGTGGAATTGGAACTGGAACTCTCGGCAGTCGACTCGACTCTTCATGTGAGTAGCGTGGAAGTCTTGGGTAAGTAAGCTAGCTACACACCACACAGCCTCACCTGAGCAGCTAGCGCGACTCAGGTCGAGCTTTATTTGTTTTTTTCCTCTTTCATGTTCTTTTCTGCTTCAGTTCGAGAGAAAAAGAAGGCCAACGTCAGCGATGACGTAAGCTCGGTGTCTTATGTTTGCGTTTATTATTTGCCGTGCCGTTGGAGAGGAGATCGCGCCGTGATCGATTTCCGCACCCCGGCCGTCGCATCGCACCTATAGTTCTTTTTAGGTTCAAAATAGTGGTATAGTACGTGTTCATTTTTAGAGTGAAGGACAATGCCATCACCTAAATCTCTAATTACCAAATGATAAGGACCAACTCTCGGAAGCGTGGTTGAGGCAACGGGTGGGTTTGATAAAACTAGAATCACTTGGAGATCAATCAACAAGATCAACTAGCCTGAGGTTACTCTACGGGAGATCAATTAGCACCAGAGGTTACTCTATGGACTAGGATAACTCGGAGATCACTCCAGGAGATAGGAGGTTACCTACAAGTTTCTCAATGAAGAGCCATTCTCAATACTAAAAAATATCAAGTCTTAACCCTCCTTCAAACGACAGATTACACGAATTATTTATACTAGGAACATAACATAGGTATAAGTAAAAGCAAGTGGAAGATCATCTTGGTGTATAAATTGAAGAGCTCTCAGTTTTCTCCGCAACCACGAAACAAACATGAACAGCTTCCATTAACATAGCCATAACTCTTAGCTCGGAAGTCCAAATGATGCATTGTTTATTGCATTAGAAACTAGACTCACATATATTTCCACACTAATATAGCATATGAATGTTGAAACCTTCGAAATTAATGCCAACAAGCCATGGATTATAGCATTAATTTTGCACCCTTCTCATGACCTTATCAGTGATGTATAAGGTCTAATGCAAGCTAAGCCTAATACAGACAACCAGTGAGACACATGGGTCCCTATTTGGTAGAGCGGTAAAAAAATGCTTCTCTCAAAGGAGGTGCATAAATGAAGTAAAAGCGCAGTTAAAACAAACTGGTCTGATCTAGCGTTTTAGTACAAATAGGTGTTGTCGGAAAAAAATGTGGCTTAAAAAAACATATGGTTTAGCTTTTAGCCTTAGCTTATTTTAGCCATAGATAGCCGGGCTAAACATAGACTAACGACATATGCTCCATGCCGACCCTGCCTGTCGACACCAGAACCAAATGAAATCACGTTCCGCACTCTGCCAATAAATAGAACAGATTGGCTCAATAAGCTGCAGGTGTGGGTGCAAGCTATCCTAATCTCACGTATTTTGTTTTCTTGGCGGCAAGTCCTGCAGTAACCCGGAAGTCCGACAGGAACCTTGGGCGTACATTTGCGAGCCAATCCGACCATGTGCTACTGCCATCTACTCCCTCCATCACAAAAAGAAGGATGTTATGGGATACGTGCAAGACAAACTTTTTCAACTTTAATTAGATTTGTAAAAAATGCGTGCAACATTTTTTATCTCTAAATAAGTTTATTATAAAAGTACATTCAACTATCTATTTAATAATACTAATTATGTATTATAAATATTAATATTATTTTATATATAATTAGTCAAAATTAAAAAAAATTGACTTGTCAAAAAGCAAGAATAAGTTCTATTTTGACACAGAGTAAGCATGCGATAATAGATGCTAGTACTACAAAATGGAGCCTATGGCTTCCATGCGCGCTCTCCATTTCCGAGACGACGGCCACGTCCTTTGGCCGCCGTCACGGGGTCGTTGCGGCGGAGCCACGTCACGAGTCACGACATCAACCCCATGCATGCGTCCTCTGACTCTGACTCTCGGATCTTTGGCTCTCTTCTCAGTTCTGAACTTCTGATCGCCTGTATAAATCCTCCCCACGCCGGTGCAATCTTTCGCCTGTTGTCCTATCTACTCCTATCTAGCTAGATCATCCGTGTCAGGACTCTGAGAAGGAAAGGAGACGCCGCCGACGCCGACTATACCACAGCAGAGTGGTTCGTTGCTAGTAGTACAAGTGCTGTACTCTAGTCTAGTTTACTCTGAGTCGGCAATGGAGCACGACATCGCGCACGGTGACGGCGCTGTCCCGGCAGGCCAAGAAGCATTCGAGGTGGCTCAGGAGGTTGAGCAGGAGGAGTTCAGCGACTCTGAGTCGGGCTCCGAGTCCATTGAGATCTCCGACCTAAAGCGCCGCATGTGGAAGGACCAGATGCTGCTCAGCAAGCTGGAGGGGCGCGCGGGTACCTTCAGGGCCGCCGGCGGGGCGGGCCCGTCGTCCAGGCCGCTTGCGCCACCGACGGCGGACGCGGACGGGGAGGAGGAGGAGGAGAACCCCGAGGTGCGGTGCCGGCGGAAGGCGATGCTCCGCGCGCAGGACGGCGTCCTCCGCCACATGCTCAAGATGATGGAGGCCTGCAACGCGCGCGGGTTCGTGTACGGCTTCATCGACGAGGCCGGCGAGCCCATGTCCGGCTCCTCCGACAGCCTCCGCGGGTGGTGGAAGGACAACGTCAGCTTCGACCGGTCGGGGCCCATGGCGCTCCCGGCCCCGACCGGCGAGAGCCCGCTGGGGGCCGCGTCCTGCATCCACCGCCTCCAGGACATCCAGGACAGCACGCTGGGGTCCGTGCTCTCGGCGCTCATCCAGCACTGCGTGCCGCCGCAGCGGAGCTTCCCGCTGGAGCGCGGGCTGGCGCCGCCATGGTGGCCCACGGGGGAGGAGGCCTGGTGGGGCGCCCAGGGCGAGGTCCAGGCGCACCAGGGCGTGCCGCCGTACCGGAAGCCGCACGACCTCAAGAAGGCGTGGAAGATCTCGCTGCTGAGCGCGGTGATGAAGCACATGAGCCCGCGCTTCGACCAGATGCGCAAGCTCGTGTGGCAGTCCAAGCGGCTGCAGCAGAAGATGAGCGCCAAGGAGACGGAGACGTGGTCCAAGATCCTGCGCCAGGAGGAGACGCTCAGCCGCCGCCTCAAGAGCTCGCTCAAGATCACGCCCCTCGACGGCGACGGCGGCGGCGACGACGAGGCGGAGGAGGACCGAGACGGCCTGGAGGACGTAGTCCGCGGTGTGCACGACAAGCGCAAGCGCGAGCTAATCAGTACAGGAGATGACAGCGGGCGGAGCAGCGGCGGCGGCGAGGGCGGGGAGCTGCTGGTGGCCGGCCTCGTGGCGGATGAGAAGAACCTTAGCCCGGTCGACGAGCTCCTGAAGCGTTACTACAGCTGCGTGCCTGATCAGCACGAGAGCTTCGTCGTCGCGCCGGAGGACGAAGCAGGCGTCATGACGATGCCTCTCGGAGAGCTGGACCTGTGCGGCGTCGTCGACGAGGTGCCGCCGGACGTGCTGTTCGATCTCATCGCGAGCTGCTCGGGAGCGGACGACGCGTTCCGCCTGATGCAGCAGGACTGAGCAGTGACTCAGCTTGATTGTTGATCCACGCGTCGCTGCGCGATAGGCCTGCTTGGGCGGGGGGAATGACGTGGCGCGTGGCTGATGGATGCATGTTAGTGCAAGTGCAATGATACAGCCCGCTGCCGGCGAAATAAACTCCAGCCTGGCTTCCATTAAATGTAGCAGTGGCAGCCAGCAGTGGCAGCCAGCAGCACGTTGCACCCAATGCGGAGCCTGCACAGCAGCAGAGCAGCCAATAAAAACGCAGCACACGCGTATCCATCCGCTCCAAGCCGACGTTTTACGAGACGCCCGCTCCGCACTCTCTCTCATGTTCTCTCTCTGCCAGCAGGGATTCAACTGGCTTGCAGCCAGCCATAATACTTGCTCTTAGCTAGTCAAAGTGCGTCTAGGTACTATGCTTGTTTGCGTTCCATTTCTTCTGAGCTTATCGCGATGGGACTTGTGACGGTGAGTCGTCTGTGACCTGTGACTGGGTGGGGATAGTAGCTTGAGTAATCAAAAAGACAAATCGTGCGAGCTTGAAAACGCCAATCGGGGTAAATTCATGACGAACACATCGGATCTGAAATCTGAAATTGCTAAATTTGATTCGCATAAGTTCAACAGAAGATCTTGGTCAAAAAATTATGCCCCTACTGTTTTCCGTCACAACACAATGATGTTCAACGGTCCCGTATAAAAAAAAATCACTAGCGCCCGAACGTCTGGACGAACGTCCGAGAGTGCACCCTGTTTCCCATGCCCACGCGAGGCCCGCGCCATCCGAACATCGCCCGCACTGCTTGACCACACGCGGGGGCTGTCTATGGCTGCTCGGTGATGCCCAGCAGCTGCAGCAGGTGGCTGCGGCACTCGATCTACTTTTGTAACATCCAATGACACAGTTGAAACACTTGCAACATTCATTTAAATTTTATAACACTTGCACAACACCAGAAAAAATTTAAAAATACGTGTGTAGCCATTACAAACATAGCAAACATCTAGATGAAACACTTGCAATATACGTATTAAAACACCTGAAACACCTACATATATATGCGATATCCAAATAAAACACATGCAATATACGTCTGAAACAGATAAAACTTTTGAAACATACACTTGAAACATACTTGTATAGCCATTGTAACATGTGGAACATCCCGATCTACTTTTGCAACAACTATATAAAGTACTTGCAACATATCTCTGAAAGTTATGAAACACTCGAAACATACGCTTGTAACATGTGCTTTCAGCGCAATATCACCTTGCTGCTTGGACAATTGGAGGCTCGTCGTTGTGGAGCTCGACGCCGACGCGAAGGTCGGCGACGACACATGGAGCTCGCGACGGCACAGGCAACTCGCCGGCGGGGTAGCGTCACACGATGCCTGCTTGCTGGAGCATCCATTATGGAGGCTCGCCGGCTCAGTGGAGCGGCCGCGGCGGGCGACACGATGGAGGCGGAGTGGGGAAGGCGGGCGGCGCGGTGAAGGCGGGTGGCATGGTAGGGGCATAGTGCAGTAGAGAGATTTTTTAAGCGTCTATCTATCCGGACGCCCTGGCCCCAGCATTACCGGTAAGAGCCCGTCATATTCCCTATGTATAATGCACAGTCGAGGAACATAGACTGTGTTTAATTTATGACTTCGGTGTGCAAAGCCAAATTTTAGTCATTGATAAATTGGGGCAGTTACAAAATCCGATTTTAAAAAATAACTTTTGGTTTGTAAAAAAGCTAAAATTTGACCAATACCAAAATCTGTAGTGGTCACGGAAGTTTATAGGTAGCCATGCTAAATTTTGTTAAGGTTACGATTATGACATGTAAGGTTCATATATGTCATTTTTTCCTTTTTAGGGAATTATTATAGTTATGTGGGATCTTGTGTCTAACATAAAAACACAAGGAATATTATGGTGAAAACAGGATATATTATTGTCGGATATCGATATTAGGAACACCCGAAAGAAGGAGACTAATGGCCACGAACAACTAACTCGTTCGACCCCGAGGGCGCGGGCTTCGTCTTGTCCGACCCCGAGGGTACGGACTCCGTCTCGTCCGACCCCGAGGGCACGAGCTCTGTCTCGTCCGACCCCTCGAGGGGGGAGCTCACCTCGCTCGACTCCTCGAGGGGGGATTCTGCCTCGCCTGACCCTAAGGGAATAGATTCAGTCTTGGGCGGGTGCATAGGCCCCACGGGGCCCGCACCATCTCCAACCACTATGGGTATAAGAGTACGGACCCGGGGTCAAATTCTGACACCAGAAAGAGAGTGGGCACATTTTGACGTGACCCGTGGCCACGACGAGCCATACTTGGGAGCTCACGTCGCCGACAGCGTCGAGTAGGCCAACACTGTGCTGCCTAACCCCCCGCACGACTTCCGTCAGGGGTACCTGTTGACCATGCTGCCCGTCGGGACGAAATGGGCCGCCACAACCTGCTGACGACGCCCGCGTGTAGCGCCAGTGGCGAACAGGGTCGCGACATGGAGCCATCCCCGTCATCTTCTACAGGACTGGCGGGACCCATGTAGGCGGATGAAGGATGACACAACCCTAGAGGCCCTCTTCCTCCTCGCTTCTCTCTCCCTCTCTCTCTTTCTATTTCTTTCGTGTAACCTGCGCCTTCCCCTTCCCCTATAAAAGGGGAAGCAGGACGCCCCGTGGGGGAGGACTCAGTTCAACTAGACTCAACTCCATTCGATCCTTCCATAAGAGATTTGGGAACTTCTCCCTCTCTCGCCCGTTTTAACCCCTACTACAAACAAGTGCCGGTAACACGAGTAGCCTCGAACTGAACGTAGGGACATTATGCCCAAACCAGTATAAACCCTTGTGTTCTTCGAGCACACCATCCGGGCCAGACGCGCAAACACAAATTTACTAGTTGGCGTTTCGAAACACCGACAGTTGGTGCCCCAGGTAGGGGCCTTTTGCTTGTCTTGTCATCGACAACAGGCCACGGATGGCTAGCCACGGCGTCAGCTGGGTCCCGGGCCCACACGTGTGCTTCGGGAGCCTGGATTTCTTTGTTACTATGGAGGGAGAGCTGGCGCGGGCTCCCGCCCCCGTCCAACTTCTTCGCTCCACCGGCCTCGACGCAACCATCAAGGCCCTCGAAGAGCTACAGCTGCACGTCTCAGAGGCCCATGCCCCCCAGGAGCGACCAACTCCTCGGCTTTGATTACGGGAGGCTGGAGCGCTAGCTCGACGCCTTCCTAGGACCCCGACCATCCTGGGAGGACCTGTGTTGCCTCACCTTCTTGTTCACCAACGTCATGACACAGCTTGCCGGAGGGAAACCACTCTCCCCGGAATATCTCACCCGGAGCACCCCGACAGCGTTCCTGTTTGGTCGGCGTAACGCCGCAAGGACAATTGGTCACCTCACGGCACAGCGCATGCACCCGTCCCCCACGAATGACGAATTCGTGGGTATAAGGGACTATGTCAAGGAATCTTTTCATGACCTTCTCTTGGGAGATTCAGAGACGATGTCCGACTTTGACTCCAGCAGGGGAAGCCATCACCCCTCACGAGAATGCTTCATGGCAGGCACCCCCGAGGGTGTGTCGATAGCGTCCACAAGGGAGGGGCTACTCCTACGAATGACACTGACGACGATGTCGAGGGAGATGCAGGAGCCCCGCCTCGCCTACGGGTAGATTAGCTAAGGGCACGACACAAGTAGATCAAGGATGCGTGACTCCAGCTGGAGCAGTAGCATGTGGAGCTTGAGCGTGAGATTGAACGCCACGGAGACGGTAGCCGTGCGCGCGCCATTGCCCATGACATAAACCGGAGGATTATCAAGGATGATGAAGGCCTCCTGCACTTCGCCAGGGCAAGCCAGAAGATAGCTGCCGTGAAGGCCTTGCTCCGAGGGCTCCTGGAGCCCACGACACCCGAAGACCGTCGGGCCCATCACGAGATCTACACGCTGCTCTAGCACGCGGTGATGCAACAGGCGGAAAGCTCACTGTCTCGGCGATGTGATCTCAATGCTAGTCAGCGTGCGTCTTCAAGACAACATGGCCGGGACATATCCGTCCATGAGGCACCACACAACAACGAGGGGCTTGCCATGGTCCCGGTGCATGAGCGTCTCAGCCCCAATTGTGATGCATGTAATACCCTAGACGCACGTAGGCGCGGATAGGGGGACAAGAGAGAGGAGGCCGGCCGCGGCTACCACCCTCGTTGTGGCAGACGCTATGACAGCGGCGAGGACCCAAGCTTTTGGCTGGCACATCATCAACGTGGCTTTCCCGCTGTGTTATCGACCACCAACCAACATCCCAAAATACTCTAGGGAAACGAACCCTGGCCTATGGCTCAAGGATTACCGGCTTACTTGTTAAGCCGGTGGTGTAGATAGTGATTACTTCATTATCCGCAACCTCCCCTTGTTCCTGGCCGATTCGGCATGAACATGGATGGAGCACCTTCCGCCCAACTGGTTCAAAGCTGGACGAACCTGAAAGAGATCTTTGTGGAAAATTTCCAGGGCACTTACGTGCGCCTTGGGAACCCCTAGGATCTAAAGAATTGCCAATAGAAGTCCAGGGAAACTCTTTGTGAGTAAATCCGATACTTCTCCAGGCAATGCAATGAGTTGCCCGACGTCGCCGATGTTGACATCATTGGAGCCTTCCTGTCTAGGACCACCTACGAGCCCTTGGTTCACAAGCTGGGATGCAAGGGACCTCGAACCACCATGGAGCTCCTCGACATTGTGACCTACCATGCCTCAGGCAAGGAGGCGCTTGGAGTGATTTTTGACCGCCCCAAGGGCAAAGCAAAGCGGGACGAGGACACCGGCCAGGGTGCCTCCAACCGCCTGAACAAGAAGATGAACAAGTAGCGACATGGGGGCTCGCTAGTGGTCGCTACCGAGTGGAAAGGCGGCCAGGCGCCCGTCGAGGGTGCTCCTGACCACTTCGAGAAGCTACTTGAGGGGCCGTGCCTGAACCACGCCTTTCCCGTCAAGCACCTGTACAAGGACTACACCCTCATGAAGCATTTCCTATCTAGTGGCACCAAAACGGGGGACCAGGGGAAGAAGGCTGAGCCGATGGCGGACGACGCTGAGGGGAATGATGGTGGCTTTCTGACGCCTGATGGCTGCCTCATGATCTTTGGTGGGGCGGCGGCTTACGACTCCAAGCGCTGCCAAAAGCTCATGCGTCGCGAGGTCTACACGATCGAACCTACCACGCCTTCTTTCCTCCGGTGGTCCGAGTCTGCCATCACCTTTGACCGATCCGACCACCCTGAGAGCATCCCACAGCTAGGAAGGTACCCGCTCATGGTTGACCCGATCATCGGCACAAAGCGGCTCACTAAGGTGCTAATGGATGGAGGCAGCAGCCTCAACATCATGTACGCCGAGACGCTTGATGCCATGGGCATCGACCAGTCGCGTGTCCGACCAACTAGGGCACCTTTTCATGGCATCATGTCGAGGAAACAAGCCATACCGCTCAGGCAGATTGACCTGCCCATCACCTTTGGGGATTCGGCCAACTATAGGACGGAGACCCTCACCTTCGAGGTGATCAGGTTCCACGGAACCTACCATGCCATCCTGTGACGACCGTGCAACGCGAAGTTCATGGTCGTCCCCAACTACACTTACCTAAAGCTCAAGATGCTAGGCCCATGTGGGGTCATCACCATTGACACCTCCTTCCAGCGCGCTTACGAGTGCGAAGTTGAGTGCTGTAAGCACGCCTCGGCGATTATCGCTTTCGAGGAGCTCATGGTCATCAAGGAGGGGACCACCGAGGAAGCACCTGACTCCAAGTGGTCAACTGGATCTTTTGAGCCCACGGAGGGCGTCAAGGAGGTCCTCCTAGACCCCAATGGCTCTGAGGACAAAGTGGTGTGCATTGGCACCATGCTTTCCTCCAAATAGGAAAGCGCGCTCATCGACTTCCTCCGTGCTAATAGAGATATCTTCGTGTGGAAACCCTTGGACATGCCTGGCATTCCAAGGAAAGTCACCGAGCAAGCCTTGAAGATTAGGCCAGGCTCCAAGCCGGTAAAGCAGCGCCTGCGTCGCTTCAACAAAGAGAAGCGCAGGGCCATCGGCGAGGAGATCGTGAATCTTTTGGCGACCAGATTCATCAAGGAAATGTATCATCCCGAGTGGTTAGCCAATCCCATCCTCGTATGAAAAAAGAATGGAAAATGGAGAATGTGTGTTGATTGCACGAGTCTAAACAAGGTATGTCCAAAGGATCCATTTCCTTTGCCACGTATAGATCAAGTAGTCGACTCGACCTTGGGGTGTGAAACCCTCAGCTTCCTTGATGCGTACTCCGGGTACCATCATATCTCGATGAAAGAATTCGACTAGCTCGTGACTTCTTTCATCACCCCATTTGGATCGTTCTGCTATGTCATGATTCCGTTCGATCTAAAAAAACGCAAGGGCTACATACCAGCATTGTATGCTCAAGTGTGTCGAGGACCTCACCGGGTGAACCATTAAGGCGTACGTAGATGACATCGTGGTCAAGTCCAAATAGGCTGACTGGCTCATAGAAGACCTAGAGCAAACCTTCATGAAACTCTAGGCAAACGGCATCAAACTCAACCCTGAGAAATGCGTTTTCAGGGTCCCAAGGGGTATGCTACTTGGGTTCATCGTCTCCAAGCGCAGCATCGAAGCCAACCCAGAGAAGATCTCGGCCATCACGAGGGTGGGCCTGATTCAAAATCTAAAGGGGGTACAGCGAGTTACGGGGTGCCTCGCCACGCTTAGCCGTTTTGTCTCGTGCCTCAGCGAACGAGGCCTCCCCTATACCGACTTCTGTAGAAAATCGACCGATTTGCGTGGACGCCCGAGGCTCAGGAGGGACTTAACAAGGTCAAGGAAATCCTGATGAGAGCCTCGATTCTGGTCCCACCGACTGATGGGGAACCACTCCTGCTGTACATTGTGGTTACCACACATGTGGTCAGTGCCGCCCTGGTGGTAGAATGGGAATAAGAGGGACACGCCCTCAAGGTGCAGCGTCCCATATACTTCGTTAGTGAAGTCTTGTCTGATTCCAAGACTCGCTACCCCCAAATCTAGAAGCTCTTGTATGTCGCCCTGATTGCCAAGAGAAAGCTACGTCACTACTTTGAGTCATACCTGGTGATGGTCGTGACATCCTTCCCTCTCGGCGAGGTCATCCAAAACTGGGATGCCACAGGGAGAATCGCGAAGTGGGCACTCGAACTGATGAGTCAGAGCATTTCATATGCCCCTCAGACGACTGTCAAGTCCTAGGTGCTAGCCAATTTTGTTGTAGAATGGACCAAGATCCAAATGCCACCAGCAGCCATCGATCAAGAGTATTGGACGATGTACTTTGATGGATCGCTGTTGAAGAAAGGCGGCAGCATGGGGCAGGTCTTTGTTTTGCCCCTCGGAGTGCGCATGAGGTACATGATTCGCATTGACTTCCCTGTCTCTAACAATGTGGCCAAATATGAGGCCCTCATCAATGGCCTATGCATTGTCATTGAGTTGGGCATCCAATGGATTGACGTCCAGGGTGACTCACAGCTAGTCATCGATGAAGTCATGAAGGAGTCAAGTTGCCGCAGCACCAAGATGGCTGCATATTGCCAAGAAGTCTGCCAGCTGGAGGACAAGTTCGATGGCCTCGAACTCAACCACATCCCGAGATGACTCAACGAGGTGGCCGACACGCTAGCGAAAATGGTGTTCGACCAAGAGCCGGTCCCAACTGGCATCTTCGCCAGCGATCAGTACAAACCATCGGTCCACTATGAGGAGCCGAAATAGACCGGTGACGGGCCGCCTGCCCTGGGCTCCTGGGATGACCAACCGTCGGTTCCTTTCAACCTCAAAGTCATGGAGCTTGATGAAGACCCAGTGGTAGAGCTCGACCCTCTAACTGACTAGAGGACACCTTATCTCAATTACCTCCTTCGTGAGGTGCTCCTGACTGACAAAATGGAGGCTCGATGGCTCACACGCCGTGCCAAGTCCTTCGTCATTTTTGAGGGGGAACTCTACAAGCAAAGCCATAACAAGATCCTACTGTGCTGCATCCCCATCGAACAAGGGATGCTACTGCTGGGAGATATCCATGGCGGGGTCTATGGACATCATGCTGCACCTAGGACCCTGGTCGGTAATGCGTTCCGACAGGACTTCTACTAGCCAACCGTGGTTGCTGAGGCCGAGCATACCGTGTGCACCTACGAAGGATGTCAATACTATGCTCATCAATCCCGCCTGCTGGCCCAGGCGCTCCAAACGATCCCCATGACGTGGCCGTTCATGGTCTGGGGGATTGATCTTGTTGGACCCCTTAAAAGGGTGCCCGGGGGCTACATGCATTTGCTTGTCGCCATGGACAAGTTCACGAAGTGGATAGAGGCTCAATCGATTTTCGTGAGAAAATCCGAGCGGGCCGTGCAATTCTTCCTCTACATCACCCATGGCTTTGGAGTCTCAAATTCCATCATCACGGACAACGGCATGCTGTTCACCGAGAAAAAATTCCTAAAATTTTGTGATGACTACCACATCCATGACGACTGGGCCACCGTGGCGCACCCCTATACAAACGGGTAGGTCGAGTGCACGAACGGCATGGTCCTGCAATGCTCTAGCCTAGAATCTTCAACCGACTGAACAAATTTAGCGGACGATGGGCTACGGAGCTTCCCGTGGTACTCTGGATCTTGAGGATGACCCTAGGCCGGGCGACTTGCTACACGCCTTTCTTCATTGTCTATGGTTCCGAAGTGGTCCTCCTGAACGACCTCGACTACAGAGCACCGAGGGTTAGGGCGTACAACGAGTAGGGAGCCGAGACGTCCCTCGCGGACACCATGGATTAGCTTGATGAAGCACGTGATGTTGCCCTCCTCCACTCGGCCAAGTAGCAGCAAGCATTACGCTAGTACCACGACCGCCGTGTGCAGTGCCGGGCCTTCAACGTCGGGACCTGGGTCTCCACCTCGTCTAGAGAAACAAGAACCTCCACAAGCTCTCTCCACCGTGGGAGGGACCGTACATCGTCGCAGAGGTGCTCTGACTGGGCACCTACAAGCTCAAGTCTATGCGCGTTCTTATGAAAATTAAGGATGATATTTCTGAAATGCAAAAACACTTTCTCTTATCGGTTTCGCTATCGTTTTCTCGATCTTTAGTGACACTCGACCCCAGCAACGGCAAGGGGTCAGGCCTCACTCGGGGGCTGATAAGAATATATCTACTCAGAAACATTCTGTGTGCCTGACCCGTCCTTACGTTAAGATCTAGAAGCAAGAGTTGCGGAAACAAACGCTGAGTAAAACTAGTCGGACCGCAAGAAACCTACGCCCTAGCGGCTACGACATTTTTGCTCACCAGCATGATCAGAGTTTTTTCGCCCGCACCTCGAGCTTTTCTTCCTTAATGTCAGAAGGGGTCCGATTGCATCAACCTTTTTATACATAAAAAAAGAGAAGGGCCAAACTATGTTCGGCCAAAACAAAAGTTAAAAACTTGTCCATTTATTTCAAGTTCACCGACTGGCTCATCCAACTAACTAATCCCTCAGGGGGATGACTTTGTCCTTGATCTTTACAGCTAGATCCTACGCCAAGGGGCCACCGCTCCTCGATCTCCTCTAGCTCGGCCTCGGTGTAGCCGGGTGCATAGCCCTGAATCAACATCGGCAGATCGATGTTCTCATAATGAGAATGAGCGATCACAAATGACCGATGAACGCCGAAGTGAAGCACTTGCCTCACGATCTCGCATGCTCAATCCACAATTCGGATGGCACGAACCCTGAGTGAGCTCGTCTCCTGCTCCGGGGCTAGCTCGAGGTTGTCGTAGACCAGCTGGACGGCAACACATAGGGTATCATCCTCGTTGCTCTCCTTCAGGAGGGAGTCCTTCACTTCGCCAAGCTCCCTCTCCAGGCCAGGGCTCTTCACCACCTCCGTCCCAAGCTTTCATCAAGGCCTATCCAAGTCACACACCAACCGTGTCAAAAGGCCAACCGTGGATTCTAGGAATAAGGACAACAAGGGAAACCAGAGGCTCACCTTCCATGTCCGCCTAGAGCTTGCGCACCTCTTCGCGCTGCCAGATCACCTTGGCCTCTAGCCTCTGGATCTCTTCCTGGCGATGACCAACCTCCGTGGCAAGCCTAGCAGTCACGTTCTTGGCCTCAACCTTTATGTCCGTCTCCTCCTCAAGCTCGCCCTTGAGGAGGTCGATCCGCTGTTGGGCATCGGCGCACTCCTGGTGAGCCAAGTCGCGCTTCGTGCGGTGCCCCTCTATGGCTCGAAGCAAATCATCCCGCTCCTTTTGTAGCGACTTAGACTCCACAACGTCCCCACGCGTCCACTCGATTAGGGCCACGAGCTTTTCCTCTGCCTCGCGGGCATCCTCACGAGCATCCTTCTCCCTGACTTGGAGTTTGCGCAGCTCCTGGGTGGCGGGAGCAAGCTCAGCCACCTCCTGATGGGCGGAGGTGGGCTATATGGCCAGCCCCTCGCAACGCCATGTCTCTTCAGTGAGGCAGTCCCTAACATCCTTCTCGCGATGAAGGAATTGGGACTTCTCCTGGCTACGGACCATAAGGGACTGCGGAGAGGACAAGACTTAGAGGCGCGGAAAGGGAAAATGAGAGTCGGAAACACGGTCATGTCATACCTGGCCAACCGGGGTGATGACGTCACACAACGAGCTTAGCGCGGTGGTCAGGGCGTGAACCGCGGTCCCAACCTCCATGTGGACGCTCCCCCATTCCCTCTCCTCCGCGATGTCGTCAAGGGCAAAAAGCATCGCTGTCGACAGAATATCATCGGCAGTCCTCCGAGGGGTATCCCATGAAGGTAGATTGATCGACAGAGGTGTGCATAATCTAGAACAAGAAGACAACAGATACACAAGAGTTAGATAGGTTCGGGCCATCAGCACAACGTAATACCCTACTCCTATGGTCTGTTGATTTGTATTGGCTGTTGTATGATATTGCCTGTGTTTTGAGGGGGTCCCTATCCACCTTATATAGTCTGGGGGCAGGGTTACAAGTCGGTTAGATCTAGGAGATAACCGGAAAGTAATAATAAATTACAGGAATCACGGGATCATAACATATCCTAACAGATCGTGCCGTATCTTCAGGATATCTTTCCGGTGTCTTGCGGGGCACGCCGAGCAATGCCGTGCTCTGCAAGGCTTTGACTTGTAGGCTGGACCACCCCTGGGGGCACAACCCATGTAGTCTGCCATGGGTATCCGGGGTCGTACCCCCCACAGCTAGTCCCCAAGTGCCTTATATCCGCTGTGCAACGCCATCTTATGCTTGTCCTACCAGGTGCAAACAAAGCCGAGCAGTCAGACTCATAGTCCGACCACTCTAATGAGTCGTCGAGCAGTTGTGGACCATTGCTGAGCAGAGCATCCAAGTAAGGCTTTCTAGAAGGATGTAAGGAGCTCAAGTTCAAAATAAGAAAATTTCTTCGCATTGAACCAAGTGTGCCCACTTAGAGTCCGACCACAAGAAAGCGATATAATCTTCTTCAACTTTAGGAGGCACAGAGGCTTCCAGATTAAAGAAAACACACTCACCGCAAGGTGAAGTGTGCCCACTTAGTCCCCAAGCCTGACAGTAGGTGACGTGGTCACGTGGTGCCAGGGTCTAGAAAGTAGAAGAAAGGCAAAAGACCAGCCGAGCAGGCAAGCAGTCCATGGGCGGAGCCCTGAAATGAAAAGTGCACATTCACCGCAAGGTGAAGTGTGCCCACTTAGTCCTTGAGCCTGACAGTAGGTGACGTGGTCACGTGGTGCCAGGTTCAGAAACAACAGTAACTAAAAAAGTCCCCAGTATGGTGAGAGACCGAATCATAAAGATGACGCAGTCCCCGAGCCATAAGTGGAAATCTCAGATATATCAAGAAGGACCGATTACACAATCGTGGAGAAAAAACCGGAGTAATGGCTGTACAGTAGAAATTACTGAGCCTTGATGGTATGGCGGAGAAGTCGGTGAATATTCGGTTTGCAGTACCAAGTTGCATAAAAAATGGGCGATATGGGCCGTAGTTGCGTAGAAGCCCAGACAATGGCCCACCACGCCGCTTTGGGGAATTTGAAAGGGTGCAAATCATGGTGCGGTTTTCCAAAAACCCTTGAATGCGAAAAGTGGAGTGTGTGCCTTTATAACTGCATCACCGCACTCCGCGCTCCCACCTTTGCCACTTCGCCACTTCGTCTTCCTCCTCAGCCTCGCGCTCCCCGATTCACATTCACACACGCTCCGCCACTAGGGCTAAAGAGTTTGTGAAAAAAGGCCAGTTCTGATCCAGTTCTGAGGGATGGCGCCGAAGAGGGGAGGTGGTAACCCGAAGAAGGCGACCGCTGGGGCGAGCCATGGCAAGGAATGGGTGCTGTCACTCATGGGGGAGACGGAGCTCAATGAGATGGTGGAGGCGAGCGTTCTTCCTAACCGTGTCATCGCCAGATGGCATCCGGCCGATGGTGAGCCCTATCCGATGCCACACACCGATGAACTCATCATCTTTGAAGATTATTTCTAGCGTGGATTAGGACTTCAGGTACACCCTTTCTTGCGGGATCTATTGGAGTTTTGGGGAGTGAGCTTGTGCAATCTTCATCCAAACACCATTCTGCACATTTCCGTGTTTATCCATTTCTACGAGGCCGATCTTGGCATTCTTCCCCATTTCAATTTCTTACGACACCTTTTCTGGCTAAAAAAGAAAGGAGGGGCGGTTCCAAGGTGGTCGGCGGTGTATATCTGTAGCTCCGTGATGGGATGGCGGGTGAATACATTACTGTGCCGCTGAATACCTCGCTGAAGGGGTGGAATGCTAGGTGGTTTTACATGAAGTAGAGCCATCCTGCCATCCGATGCGATGTCAACTAGGTTCTAGAGAATTAGAGGAGCTGGTCGGAGAAGCTGACTAGTGCCAATATGGAACAAGTGAAGGTGCTCCTCAGGCTGATAAGGGGCATGAAGATGAACGGAGTGGTGGTGGCGGTGAGCTTCATAGTGCACCGCGTCCAGCCCTACAAGGAGAGGGCTCATCCAGGCTTCAACTTCAAGGGAGACACTGACGACACCCAGGAGAGGACGGAGAGAGTGACAAAGGAGGCTGTGCTACATCGGGCTACTGAACTATTTGCTCCAAACATGTCGTTCAGCGTGCCAGGGAAGCCGAAAGCCTTTAACTGCACGAACCCACCTCCTCAGGTAAAAATCTTGACTATTATTCCTGGTGCTTTTTATCCCGTGCCAGCGCCGCATAGTGGACTGATTCGCTTGTGGAAAGATCCATTTGCAGGAATAGGTGGCATACTTCTCGGGCATGCCGAGGAGCGATTGGCCAAAGGCAGTGGCACCAGGCCGACCACTCAGCCAGAGGAAGGTACCATCAGCACCTTGTCTGAATCTAGAGGCATAGGTGCTGGTCAGAAGGAGTCCCCCCGGTATCGGAGAAGGTTCAGGGGAAAAGGGCGGCGACAGATGAGCAGACCAAAAAAAGAGAAGAACGATGGATGTAGCTCCCCGCAAGCCGGGCGGTATTTCACTTGGTGGCGGTCAGACTGGTCGGACACAGAGTGAGGTGATATCTAAGTGGTCGAACGATGACGAGGCTCTAGTAGTTCCCCCTTCGAGCACCCAGGCATCATCACGCAACCCACGCGCGGAGGTGCAACCGGAGGGAGGGGAAGGAGTCCCCGAGCAGCAAGCGGAAGAGATGTCGACGGCAAGGGCAGCAAGACCTCTAGCCTAGGACATGTAGGTTGACCCTAGAGCAGTGCCTGGGTGCTCATGGAGGCAACGCCAGTTCAGAACCGTCTGCTAGGAGGCTAATGTGTAAGTATCTCTGCCTTGGGATAGATAGCGATCTGTTTTTTACAGTTGCGGTGACCAATGAGCTGATCTGCTATAGAACGGGATGCGTGGAGGACCTAAATCCTTTGTGCTAGACTAATGAGCAACCGAGGGCTATTCCTGGCATGGAGACAATGCTAGCAGACTCTGCCCTAGAGTCCCCGGGCGCTCGGCGGTTTGCAGAGGAGTCGGCCGCCACTGCTGGTGGAGTTGAAGGCGGAGAACAGTTGGCGACGATGGTGAGCGAGTCGATGGAGATGCTAGGAGCAATGGCGGGAGCCACCGAGTCTTCAGAGGTGGAGGCGAGAGCTATCGACGTCATGCTGGAGTCTGGGGTGCAGAGGCCGGCAGTGTCGGAGGAGCAAGCGGCACGCCCGGAGATGCCGCGGGGCGTGGTCGGTCGCTTTGTGCGGCCACTGAGCCCGTAGGGAGCACCACCAGCTATGGAGGAAGAGGATGAGGTCGAGGAGATTGAGCGTGAAGAATCACAACCTCAAGCCGTCCGCATCCTCCGCAAGCAGGGGATGAAGTTGTGGTCATGGAGGAGGAGGACACCACCAGGGAGGTGAAGAGGCTACGGTCGACCCTATCCACAGCCATGAAGCAAATTGAGGTTAGTATTGCGCCAGCGGTGTCTGTCTTTGGCGTTGGAGAATATGTCCTTTATAATCTTGGTGCTTTGTAGGGCATAGCGTGAACTGCTGTACAACGGTAGCAACTTATCAAGAGGATGGAGCCTCTCGCTGACGAGAACGCGAAGCTGAAGGAGGCAATGAAACTGATGGTGAAAAATGTCTAGAGGGCCCAGCATGAAAGGGATCTTGCTGAATCCAATGCAAGGGACCTAGAGTACCAAAAGGGTGCCTTATCCGAGTAGTTGAATACTGTCTTCGAGTAGCTGGGGTGCGCCTCCGAGCAGCTGAAAAGAGTCTTCGAGCAGCTGGAGCGTGACTCCAAGCAGCTAAGGAGCGTCTCTGAGAAGAAGAAAGGTATTGTGAATCGGTGAGTTTGTTCTATATTGCTGAACAATCTTGACGTTGCTGTACACCATTATGTTTGTAGAGCAAGATGCGAAGCTCGACTAGTTGCGTCAAGTCATCGGTCAACTCAAAGAGAAGAAGGAGAAGGCGATTGGAAGAGCGGAGAAACTGGCCAAGGATCTAGAAGGTGAGTAGTTCGTGGTTGGAGTTGTTGCTGAAATGTTTTCTTCGCTTGACAAATCCCTTTGGTGTCTGTAGAATACCGCCGAAGAGCCAAGGCGCAGTTTGACGTGCTGGAGCTAGAAGCGCAAACCTAGAGGGGAAAACTTGATGCCGTGGTGGCTAGAGTTAGGCCGATGCTCGATTGTATTGACATGGAGGTAGCTCCTTAGCCCAGTGACAGGCCGCCCCGTCCGGACGCCATCATCGATAGGTGCAAGGTGGCATGGGAGAACTTCAAAGGCTTCAACTATGATGCCACTGTTTCCATCATGATGCATGCCCTGGTGGTAGTCCGGTCTTATTACCCTACCATCAATCTTCGAGCGATAGGGGCCAGATTCACCTGAGGGATGGGTACGACAAAGCAGGAGCAGCTGAAGGATGAAGTGGAGGACGCGGTTAAGAGACTGGCCGGTGACGTTGATCTATTCGGCGAGGTAGTTGGTGAGGGCCAAGCTTAGTAACCTGAGTGGAGAGGAAACCTATATGGGACATCTAGAGAGGAGAGTTAGATGCGTGAGGGCATACACAAACATTTATGTGTTTGTATAAATGTTGTGTGTAGATGACATGTGCATGTTTATGCTGCATGCTAGCACTTTCGGTGAAAAAGAAACTTGTTGTTAACCCTAATGCGTTTATACGTGGTACAAGTAGCATCCGTGCAGTTAGTTCTTTACTAGCCTCTTGGCCTTGGCTAGCCCGTATTCCATAACGTTGAGCGCTGGAGCCCGTGCACATGTAGGGGGAATAGACGTGATCAAGGAACCATAGCCGACCACCCATAATGCAGAGCGTAGGGCCCATATCACATGTAGGGAGAGATCGGAGATAGGGTTTTCTCCAAAGAACATAGAGCGAAACGTGTGTTGCTCGATGGTTGGTGAAATATCTTAGAGATATTTTAGTATGGAGAAATAGGGCAGAGCATTTATGGAGATCATGTATAATTGTCGGCATTTATTAAGGAGTAAGTTGGAGCTAGTAATTGTAAACGGAGATTAAACTAGAGTGGAGAAATAATCTAGACAAATTATGGCGACAAAAACTTCATTCATTATGGAGTGAAGAGTACATATCTAGAGCGTTTCAAGGATAGAAACGTATAAATTGCTCGATGTGCCATGAGTTGGGGATATTGATTCCCTGCATGTCACATAGCTGGTAAGACCCTAGTCGGGTAACCTCTTTGACCACGTAAGGCCCTTTCCAGGGAGAGGAGAGCTTGTGCATCCCTTCGGTTTTATGCTTTCTGCAGAGAACGAGGTCGCCGATCATAAATGAACGACCTTTGATATTGTGATTGTAGTATCTTCATAGGCCTTCTAGGTATTTGGCTGTGTGGATGCAAGTGATTAGGCATTCTTCTTTGGCTCTGTCGATGTCCTCTGTCCGAACAGCTGCGGCTTGCTCTTCATTATAATGCTCTACTTTGGGTGCTCTGAAGGCAGTGTCCGCAGGAGATACAACCTATGAGCCATAGACCAAAAAATATGGAGACACACTGGTGTTGCGACTAGCTTGAGTGCACAGTCCCCAGACCATAGCTGGGAGTTCTTTGTGTCATCTGCCTGGATGCTTTTCCTCTTTCTGGTATAGTCTCTTTTTTAGGGCATCGAGGATCATGCCGTTCCCCCGTTTGACCTAGCCATTGGCTCTAGATGGGCAACAGAGACATATTTGATGGAGATGCATCGATCTTCCCAGAAGTCCCAAAAATGGTGGCCAGTGAATGTTGTTCCGAGGTCGGTGATAATGCTATTCGGGAGACCGAATCTATGGATGATATCTTCGAAGAGCTCGACTGTCTTCTTTGCAGTGGCCAAAACAAGCAGCTTGTAGTCAATCCACTTAGAGAACTTATCAATGGCGATGTACACATACTAAAAACCGTCTGGCGTGGGCTTGAAAGGCCCAATCATGTCGAGTCCCCAGCACGCAAAAGGCTAAGAAGCTAGGATGGTCCGCAATTCCTGCACCGGCACGTGTATTTGCTTGGCGAAAAATTGACATCCTTCGCAACGTCGGATGAGGTCTTCTGTGTCGGTGATGGCCGTGGGCTAGTAAAAACTAGCTCAAAAAGCTTTGCTGACCTGGTTTCTAGAGGCCACATGGTTGCCACAAGAGCCAGAGTGAATTTTAAGAAGTAATTTCACTCCCTCTTCTTGGGTGATGCATTTCTGTAGTATCCCTTCCTTGGCGCTTTTCCTCATCAAGTTCCCGTCTACCAGCATGTAATGCTTGCTGCGACAGATGAGGCGTTTAGTTTTGGTCTTGTTGGCGGGTACGTCGACGCTGGTGAGGTACTTGATAAGCTGTCCCCTCCAATCTATGACCAACAAAGGTACTGCAAGTACCAGCTGCTAGGCGGGGGGGTTCTTGAACTTCCTTCTCTTTCATAATAGACGGAGTAAAGAGGTCTTGAACAAAGACCCCAGGTGGAATCACGGTGCAAGAAGAGCCTATCTTAGATAGGTGGTCGGCGAGCTGATTTTGGTCTCGTACCACGTGGTGGTACTCGATACCATAAAACTTTCCTTCGAGTTTCCTGATCTCGGTGCAGTATGCATCCATCTTCTCACTAGAATAGGACCAATCTTTATTGACTTGGTTGATGACCAGCGTGGAGTCTCCATATACCATGAGGCGTTTGACGCCGAGCTCGATGGCTATACGAAGTCCGTGGAGACATGCTTCATACTCCGCGACATTTTTGGAGGCTAGAAAATGAATTTGGAGGACGTAATAGAGCTTGTCCTTAGTTGGAGTAATGAATAAAATGCCAGCACCAGCACCGTTGATGTTGAGGGCACCGTTGAAGTACATCACCTAGTGCTCGGGGCAAGTAGCTAGGATGGGCTCTTGGATCTCGGTCCACTCAGCGATAAAGTCAGCCAGCACCTATGACTTAATGGTAGGCCTGCTTTGGAATTCTATGGAGTAAGTGCCGAGATCAACAGCTCACTTGATGATGTGGCCATTGGCCTCTTTGTTGCGGAGGATGTCCCCTAGAGGGAGCTTGGTGACCACGATGATCTTGTAGTACTCGAAGTAATGGTGGAGCTTGCGCGACGTGACCAGAATGATGTACAACAGCTTTTGAACCTGAGGGTAACGCATTTTGGACTCATTAAGACCTCACTTATGAAGTAGACTGGGTGTTGCACCTTGTAGGCATGTCTAGCCTCCTCGCGCTCAATGATGATAGCTGTGCTAACGATGCGAGAGGTGGCAGCGATGTAGATCAATAGGGTTTCATCTGGTCGAGGCACCATCATGATTAGAGGCTTTGTTAGAAACAACTTGAGTTGCTCAAAGGTCGTATCAGCCTCCTTTGACCAAGAGAAGCGCCTGGAGGCCTTGAGTAGTTTGAAGAACGGTAGTCCCTTTTCGCCAAGGCGTGATATAAAGCGGCTGAGAGCAGCCATGAACCCTGTGAGCTTCTGTATATCCTTTACGTAGGTTGGCTTTTTCATATTGGTAATGGTGAAGGCCTTGTCGGGGTTGGGTTTGATACCGCGGGCGCTGAGACTGTAGCCTAGGAGTATTGTGGATGGAACTCCAAAGATGCACTTTGAAGGGTTCAACTTCCATCTGTATCTTTTCAGGTTGGCGAACATTTCTTCGAGGTCGATGATGAGATTGTCATCGGTTTTGGACTTGACGACCGCATCATCGATGTAAGCTTTGATGTTGCGGCCTATCTGTTGGTCAAGGCATATCTGGATGGGCCTTTGGTTGGTTGCCCTGGCATTTTTGAGTCTAAAAGACATGGTGGTATAGCAATACGCACCGAAAGGCGTGATGAATGATGTTTTGATCTGGTCGTCCTCTTTGAGGGATATCTGGTGATAGCCAGAGTAACAGTCGAGGAAGGAAAGGAGTTTGTAGCCAGCGGTGGAGTCTACAACCTCGTCTATCCAAGGCAGACTGAAGGGGTCTTTAGGGCAGTGTTTGTTGAGATCAGTGTAATCAACGCATATTTTCCATTCTTTATTCTTTTTTTTGAACAAGAACTGAATTTGCTAGCCACTCAGGATGATACACTTCTTTAATAAATCTGGCTGCTAGGAGCCATTTTATTTCTACCCTAATAGCCTCCTTCTTGTCTGGCACGAATCATCAGAGTTTCTGCTTGATCGGCTTGGCAGTCGGCGAGACATTCAAGGAGTGCTCGATCTTCTCCTGTGGTACCCCCGGTATGTCTGCAGGTTTCCAAGCAAACACGTCAGTGTTAGCACGTAGGAAGGAGATGAGCGTGCTTTCCTATTTGGGGTCGAGATGAGCCCCAATCTTGATGGTCTTGGTGGGGTCATCGAGGCCGAGGCTGACCTCCTTCATTTCCTTAGACTTGGCAGAGGCACGTGGAGGCTCTAGCACTGGGATCTCTAGGTCATCGGTGGGCACCATCTTGGCATTGTTGACCATGCTGGCCATCTGGATGGAGAGGTCGGTGGCTTCAGCAAGGGAGAGACTCTCTGTTTCGTAGGCGTAGGTGATGGAGAGGTTAGCCCGTAGAGCCAGAACTCCTGCAGGCGAAGGCATCTTCAGTACCAGATAGACATAGTGCGGTATGGCCATGAACTTGGCCAGAGCTGGTCGACCAAGTATGGGGTGGCAAGCGGTGTTGAAGTTGGCGACATAGAAGTTGATGTGCTCGACGCAGAAGTTTCTAGCCATGCCGAATTGTATCGGGAGGGTGCTCTCTCCAAGTGGTTTGGATGCCCTGCCAGGTACCATGCCCCAGAAGGAGGAGTCAGAGGGAGTGAGGTCTTCTATTCTGAGGCCCAACTCCCTTAGGGCTCCGGTGGAGAGGAGGTTCAGAGCACTTCTGCCGTCGACGAGTACTTTCCTGAAGAGTACTTTCTTGATGGTTGCATCAAGAATGAGGGGGAAACACCCTATGTAAGGGATGTCTGCCCACTGGTCGGCCCTACTGAAGGTGATGGGGACCTCAGACCAGGGGTGATAGCTGGGGTTGGCGGTAGCATCTTCTGTGTTCACGGCGAGCACCTGGAGGGCGGTGAGCTTTTAATCTCTTCTGCTCTCGGTGGCGGCGAGGCCTCCAAAGATAGTGGTGACCACTTTGTCATGATCCTAGAAGGCGTTGTTGTTATCCCTAGGTGGTCGGCGACCTCTGGCTCCATCGTCGTTGTCATCCTTCTTCTTGGTCTAGAACTCCTTAGCTAGGCCAAGGCAATACTTCATCTTGTGCTTGCTGTTCTTGTGGAGGGGGCATGGGCCTTCAAGGATTTTCTTATACTACTCGTCGTAGTTACACTTGGCGCGAGGCTTGTCAATGGTGGCGACGATGTTGTTTGGACGGCGACGGCGATATTGACTAGCTTTGGACCCATCTGGCCGATCACGACCACTGTCATGATGGTGGCCGCGGTCATCGTAGCAGTGGTCACTGTGGTGTCGTTCGTTAGGGCGCTCATCGGTACGGTGAGTTGGGCGGTGAGTGCCCGCATCCTCGTTGAAGCGAACTTTGTCCTCTTCAGCGTCAGCGTACTGATCGGTGGTCGTGATCATCTCGCCAATCCCCTTTGGTGGCTTGCGATTGAATTTGGAGTGGAGGTCATGGTGATGGAGTCCTTGGATGAAGGCGGTGATGACTTCTGCTTTTGTGATGTTGGGAATAGAATTCCTCATCTCAGAAAAATGTCTGATGTAGCTACAGAGGAGCTCAGACGGTTTCTGATAGATGCGATTCAGATCATGCTTGGTGCCCGGCCGAGTACACGTAGCCATGTAGTTGTCGGTGAAGACTTTCTTCAACTATTCCCAAGATCTGATGGAATCCAGGGCGAGGCTTGTGAGCCAGTTCATTGTGGTTGGTGTGAGCATGATAGGAAGATAGTTTGTCGTGACACTGGTATCTCCCCCGGCAGCGCGCACAATGGTGGCATAAGCTTATAGCCACTATGTGGGGTTCATCCACCCCTCATAGGGTTCAACCCTGGTGATTTTGAAACCACGGGGCCACTAAAGTGTTTGGAGTGCTCTCGTGAATGCTCGGGGCCCTTCGGGATCATCACCGTCGTGATTGGCGGTGTTGTTGGCATTAACCGGCTGGAGGGCTGTATCCGGGTTACCAAATTCTTGCTCGTATTCTTGACGCCAGCGTACTTCCTCTTCATGGTGAGAGAAACGGCGCCCATCGATATGATGTCGCGCATCCTAGAGATTGTTGATGTGCACTCAGACATCTTGGTTGAGTTCTTGGTTATGTTGGCGAGGGTAGTCGATACGGTTCCCCCTTGCTCCTCCCTAGAGGGGTCGTCCCTCATCATGACGCTGGTCGGCAAAATGGCTTCTGTCGGGGCAGCGATTGGATCTTGGCACGGTGGATCAGTGATTCGAGCTTGTCGAGTAGGAAGGTCCCTGATCCTAGAGGATCTCGTTGACCTGGCAGTGCGCAACTTTAAGCATTGCAGTGACTTTAGCGACCTCTGGCGTTTGCTCGAGCCAAGAGAGCTCATTAGCGGCCACAACCAAGTTGGCACTTGGGGTCTTGTAGACATTGTGGCTGTCGACATGGACGAATTCGTCGTCGAGGTTGCGGCGGAGTGGGCGTGGCCTCCCTTGCGAGTCGAGTTGTTTTTCATTACGGGCAGCCTCGGCTATCACGATGGTGGCCTCATTTGCTTGGTGCTGCGCATGGTTGGCATTCCTGTTGTCACAAGCCACACGGTCCTCATCGGTTTCTCCATCTCATGGAGGGCTATCGACGCTGACATTGAAGATCCTGCCTCCTCGGAAGGGAGGGAGAGGAGGTCGCACGGCGGCGTTTTCAGCGACAGTCTCCATAGAGCCCTAGGACTTAGAGTCTAGATTTTCCTCCAGGATGGTGTGGAGGGATGCTTCGGGATGTCGGCCGATTTGCATCATGTTGACAGTCGGTGAGAGCTGGTCGACGATCAGGTTGACGAGAGGATAGATCTCCCACCTGGTCAACAAATTTGCCCCTTAGGGCATCCTGATGGATGGCGGCCATAACTCCTAGAGTTTCCTAATCAGCCTCCCATAGTTCAGAATCGGAGGGTGGTCGGCACTGAACTAGAGTGGTCAGAGCTGATTCCATGGTGGAGAGGCAGTCGACGAGCTTCTGGCCAACCTGATCGATGGATGCAATCAAATCATCATTGTTGATCTGCTTCCTCGGGTAGCGGGGGAGCAGGCGGTGAGTTGTTGGTGAAGACGACCTTGGAAGCGGTTCCGAGATCAGATCTGCTGTTGTAGGTGTTGGTGTGGTTGGCGTAGGATCGATCTGTACCGGCTCGATGATCTCTCCGTCTCCTTCAGCATTATTGATCTAGGAGATCAATCTGACCATAAAGAACTGGCTGGGCTTTGGGGAGGACGAAGAGCCTGCAAAACGTACCATCTTGTTTGTCATAGAAATAGCACGCACAACCCTACCTGGCGCACCAACTGTCGATAGAATATCATCGGCAGTCCTCTGAGGGGTATCCCATGAAGGTAGATTGATCAGCAGAGGTGCGCATAATCAAGAACAAGAAGGCAATAGAGACACAAGAGTTAGACAGGTTCAGCCATCAGCGCAACGTAATACCCTACTCCTGTGGTCTATTATTTTGTATTGGCTATCATATGATATTGTCTGTATTTTGAGGGGGTCCCTACCCGTCTTATATAGTCTGGGGGTAGGGTTACAAGTCGGTCAGATCTAGGGGATAACCGGAAAGTAATAATAGATTACAGAAATCATGGGATCGTAACATATCCTAACAGATCGCGTCGTATCTTCAGGATATCTTCTCGATGTCTTGCGGGGCACGCGCAAACAACGATGTGCACCGTAAGGCTTTGTCTTGTGGGTTGGACCACCCCTAGGGGCGCAACCCATGTAGTCTGCCGTGGGTATCCGGGGTCGTACCCCCCACAGTCGCCCCCGAGTCTTGCCGGTCTGCCCACCAGATCTAGGATCCTCCCCACGTGTGCGGGTCACCGCCCACTCGAACCAGAGATCGGGATGGCTCCATGCTGATCCCAAACCATGCCTATTGCCACATCCGCTAAGGACTCCTCGGGTGCACCCTCTCCTGTCCGCCCCACCGCAGACGCGGCCACCTGCATGGATGACAGCTCCAGTTGCGCCGTCTTCGCCTATGACGTCGCGGCCGCACCCGGCTGCGCCACGTCCACTATGGATGCCTCAGGTGCATACTCCACCATCCACCCCGCTGTAGAGGTGGCCACCTACGCAGATGACGGCTCCGGCTGTGCCATTTTTGCTTGTGATGTCGTGGCCACGTACGCGGATGACGGCCTCGGTTGCGCCGTTTTTGCCTATGATGTCGCGGCCGCACCACATTCGCCATGGGCGCCCTAGACACGCCCTCCTTCGTCTGCTCCCCCACGAACACAGCCACTCTCGCTCACCTCTAGCATAACGCCAGCTGGCTCCTGGCGCGTCTGCCAGAGGGTGTAACACCCCTGGTGTTTTAAAACCTAAAACATGACATGTCATCATATGCATTGCAAAGCATTTGGTCATATGAAAAACTTTTATATGCATTCACTAAAACAAGTTTACATTTCTGATATGCGTGTTGCCTTGTATGGTTTGAATTGAGTTCAAAGTTTTGTTTGGATTCGAATTTCCGAAAACCCTGATTTTTCAGCATTTAAGTTTGCCCTGGGAAATCCATTTAAAAATCTAAGCACATTTTGGGGTTGAGCCTTAAAGAAAAAGTGTAGAGCTTGTCAAGTTGTACAAAGTTCGTTTTTGGAGTTTTCACAGTTGTTTAGAAAATTTTGAAGTAATTTGAAAAGGCGTAATTCTTTAAATGTCCCATTTTTGAATTCAAATTTGCATTTCAAAATGTAGACCGAATTAGGGGGTGGTTATGAAAGCATAGTTGTAGAACTTTGAATTTTGTACAACTTTTGTTTTTGGAGATTTTTGAATTGTTACACAAATTTGGGAGTAATTTGGGATTTGAAACGAAGGGCAGTTTTGTAAAATGGTGAACAGTTCTCGCCGCTTAAGCTACACCGCCGGCGACCTTCTTCTCGGTTCCAGGTGCGCGCGTGGCCATCCTTCGCTTCGCGCAGGCACGGGGAAGACTCCGTCGTGGCTTCCTCTTGCTTCCTGGCCGTCCTTTAAAGGCCGAGACGTCATCGCCGTCGTTCTTTTCTCCTCCTCTGTTTTCCAGTCGCCACCGCCGCTGCTCTGTTGAGCTCTCGCCGTCGATTTAGCGCCTGTGCCGTCTCAGCAAAGCGCTCAATAGCTTCGCCTACTCCTTGCGCACCTAGCCAACCAACTGTGGTCACTTGATTTCACCAGGAATCGCCGCTCGCCGTCCTTCTTCTTCGCGGCCGGCAGCACCACCGTCGCACGCGCGTCACTGTGGCCAGCGCACTCCGGTGAGCCTTTGCTCGTGCTTAGTGTACCTTTAGCTTCGCCTTGATCCCGTGATGCTCTATGACCGGTTGATTGATCCTTTGGACCATTGCAGTTGCTGGAACGCCACCACCGACGACCGTTGTTCCGCCGTGGCCGCTGTGACTATCGGACCGCGTCTCCATTACTCCTCCGGTCCTGTTTTCTGCTCCAGCGTGTTTGGGGTGAGCTCCTGGTTCTTCCCGAGTTGTTTATTTCATCGTTCTCGGCTTCGTTTCACCGGTGTAATGTCGCCGCACCGCACTGTCGTGGCCGCCATGGCCGGCGTCGTGCTCAGTCCAGTTCGTGTTTGGTCTAGTTAGTGTCACAAATCGATGCGCCATGGTGTTGTGGTCATGTTAGTACCTTGACCATCGCCGGTGACCTCGCCGTCGGTGAGATTTCGCCGGTCAATGCTGCTGCCCGCCGTGGTCAGCGCGGGAGGAAGGAGATGACAGGTGGGGTCACCTTGTCAGTGACCGTGGGTTTCAAAATGAATTTTTCCTTTTTCAGAAATGAATGAATAGTGTATATTTTTGTTATTTTTGTGTAGATTTATTTAGAGCTCCAAAAATTATGAAATTTTTTGTGTGACCTCTCTGTGATGTATAGTATTTAAGAAAAATATGAAATGTTTTTTTCAATACTTTTTTAATGTGATAAAAATTGCTCCATTAATTAATAAATGAGTTGCCATGATTTTTCTAGGCTTAAATAATTATCCAAAAATTATGAAATTTGTTTTCCACTTTGTTATCATGTGATGAACCTTTATAAAAATTTTGAGGTCAATTGGAACAAGTTGATTTATTTTATAATTCTTAATTAAATAATTAATTCATAAAAGCAAATAGTAACCTTTAATAATTTAGGAGGTTCTGGCATAGAATGGTATCAGAGCGATCGTTACAAAGTCTTTGTCGTATTGATTTACAAAAAAAACTTCAAAATGATTTGGGATGACTAAATTTAACTTGTTAATTTGGTCCAAATTGCTTCTGACTTATCTTATTTCTTTCTCACCACTCCTTATTTGTTTAAAAAGGTTTTGTGTGGTGGAGTAGTAATCTTACTATGCCCTATATAAAAACAACTGTTGTTTATGTTCATTATAAGCTTTGATGTTTTTGTTCGTATGAACAATTCAGGCATCATGATTAATTCACTTGTTACTTCCTTCACCTCTGAGTCTGGGTGGGGTAGTGAGTCTGGGTTGAGTTGTGTAGTCCACCCTTGCTGCTCTTGAGACTATTGTCAGATTGTCTTATTTAGATTAATCTTGCTTCCTACAGTATGGCTCGTACCAAGATGACACCCCGTAAGTCCGTTGGACCCAAAGGAGTTCCTCGCCACCAGCTTGCCCCTAGGAATGACGGTGCTAGCAGTAGCAGCTCTAGGCCTGATCCTCAGGCAGAGATACAGAGGATTTCTGCAGAGTTAGCACAAGCTACTAGGGATAGGGCCTTGGATGCCATCCAGGTAGGAGAATTATAGGATCAATTGAGGCGTCTCACCACCGCTCACAGGAACTGCGAACGTATGTTAGTTCGTACGGTGAAAGGAAGAAATGAAGCTTGGCATAGAGAAAATGTAGCTAGAGCTAGAACTCATGAGCTAGAATTCTATGTAGGAGATTTAGAAGAACATAATACTTATCTGCATGAAGAAGTTCATAGGCTAAGCAACCTCCTGGATCCAAATCATGAACCTCAAGCTGATGTAATGGACCCAGGTGTTATCCTTGCCGATGATAGTGAATCAGAAGAAGAAGAAGAAGAAGATCCGGAAGAATTAGTAATGGTCGATGAAAGTGATAATGAGGGCGGAAATATTTCCGGAATGGATACCGAGCCTGAAGTTGGAGGTGATCAAGGAGAAGATTAGAGTTGGATAATAGTTAGTTCTAGTTAAAGTTAAGTAGTTTTGTTTAGGTGCGGGCTTGTGTTTAAATAAGTGAAACAGTATAATGTGTATGGAGTAAGCTCGTTTTGCAATTCAATAAAGGCTTGTGAATAAAGTTTGGTTTGTCTTGCACAGATGCGTCGTACGCGAGGTTCGTATATTCCTGGTACTTCACAAGATGAGAATGGTATTCCTGATCCGCCACCAGTTCCAACAAATTTGGCTGATGCTATCGCCGCACTAGTCAATGTGACTGTTGAAAATTCTCGTTTGCTTCATGAGATAGCTCAAAGTAATCAGAATCAGATGCAAGGAAACTGAGGTCGCAATCATAACAGGCAGGAGGCTACGTATGTAGATTTTATAGATACAAGACCACCGGTGTTCACCAAGGCAGATGAACCACTAGAGACTGATGATTGGCTTCAGACTATGGAGCCAAATTTGATCTTATTCCCTGCACGAAGATTCAGAAACCTGTGTTTGCCGCCCAACAACTTCGAGGTGCAGCTGGTGCTTGGTGGGCAAACCTAGCGGCTATGCAACCAGCTGGCATTCCAATAACTTGGGCTGAGTTCCGTACTGCCTTCCGAGCCCACTATATTCCAGAGGGAGTGATGGCCATGAAGCTGGATGAGTTCCTTGCTTTGAAGTAAGGGGATCAAACGGTTATGCAGTATGTGGGAAGATTCAATCACCTGTCACAATATGCATCTGAACATGTTAATACAGATGCCAAGAAGAGGTGGTTTATGAGAGGTCTGAATATCAAGCTGTAGACAATGATGACTACTTGTACCATTGTCACTTATCACGAGGCAGTGAATATTGCAATTGCTTCGGAGGAAAAGTATCGGCAACATAAGGAGATCAAAAAGAAAAAGAGTGTACCGTCTGGACGTTTTGGTGGGAATCAAAAGAGGCAGAGGGTGATTTATCATCCAGTAAACCTTTATCATCCTCCATATCGTCCGCCGCAGTTTCAAGCCAGGCAACAATCAAATGTTCGTCCTGCTACAACTTATCAGAATCCACAACAGACAAATACTTCTGGTGTCAGTGCTCCAGCACCCCAGGGTCACAAGTATCCCTGTTTCAATTATGGCAAGCTTGGTCATTTCTCGAGGGAATGTCCTTATCCAAGGCAGTCTAATCCCAATTATCAGAAGACCCCTGCCAATCAACAACAGGGTCAGGCACAGAATATGAACAACAATCAGAATGCTCAGAAAGACAAAGATGAAAGGAAGACAGGATGGGTGTTCTATGCATCCAGGCAACTTAAGCAACATGAAGAACACTATCCGACTCATGATCTGGAGTTAGCAGCTGTTGTCCATGCTCTGAAGATTTGGCGGCATTACCTGCTTGGTAATACGTGCCATATTTATCAGACCACAAGAGTCTAAAGTATATCTTTACTTAGTCAGAATTGAACATGCGACAAAGAAGATGGTTAGAACTGATTAAAGATTATGACTTGGAGGTACATTATCACCCTGGTAAAGCAAATGTGGTTGCAGATGCCCTCAGTCGCAAAAGTTATTGTAATTGCCTGACAGTAAGAACAATGGGTCTGACCTTATGTCAAGAGATGTAGAAGTTGAATGTAGAGGTAATTCAACAAGGTAGTTTGACCAACATAATTATTGAAGCCAATATTCGAGACCAGTTTATTGCTGCTCAAAAGGAAAACAAGGGTATAGCCCATATCAAGGAAAGAGTCAGGAATGGAAAAGCGGAATGCTTCAGCATAGATGATGAAGGTGTGCTATGGTTCAAGGATCGCCTGGTGGTACCAAAAGTTCCTGAGTTGCGACAGTCAATTCTTGAAGAAGCACATGCTACTAGGTTATCTATCCATCCAGGAAGTAACAAGATGTACCATGACTTGAAATAAAAGTTTTGGTGGACTAAAATGAAGATAGAGATTGCTAGATATATAGCAAAGTGTGATACTTGTCAAAAGGTGAAAGCTATACATTTGAGGTCTACTGGTGAATTACAACCATTACCTTTTCCAGCTTGGAAGTGGGAGGATATTAGTATGGACTTTATTGTTGGTCTACCCAAGACATCAAAGGGATTTGACTCAATATGGGTTATTGTAGATCAACTCACTAAGTCAGCACATTTTCTTCCTGTCAAGACTATATATCCTACGATCCAATATGCCAAGATGTATTTAGCAAGAATCATGAGTCTACATGGAGTACCAAAGACCATTGTGTCCGATAGGGGTACACAGTTTGTCTCCAGCTTTTGGAAACAATTGCAATCTTCGTTGGGAACCAAGCTCCTGTATAGTACAGCTTATCATCCGCAGACAGATGGACAGACTAAAAGAGTCAATCAAGTACTTGAAGATATGTTAAGGTGTTGTGTCCTTAACTATTCCAATAAGTGGGATTAATGCTTACCTTTGGCCGAGTTCTCATACAACAATAGTTATCAGGAAAGCATTAGAATGGCTCCATTTGAAGCACTCTATGATCGTAGATGTAGAACATCGCTAAGTTGGTCTGAGCCCAGAGAAACAAGGTTCTTTGGAGTTGACCTTGTGAAAGAAACAGACGACAAAGTTAGGCAAATACAAAGTAATTTGAAGATAGCTCAGTCCCGACAACAGAGTTATGCGGATAAACGATGTAGACCATTGGTGTTTAACAAGGGAGATTTTGTATATCTGAAGGTATCACCAATGAAGGGAGTTACCCATTTTGGTGTTAAAGGCAAGTTGGCACCTCGATATATTGGACCATTTCAAATTGTAGAGAGGTATGGAAAAGTGGCATATCGCTTGAAATTACCAGAACATCTATCAGCTGTACATGATGTGTTCCATGTTTCTTAATTGAAGAAGTGTCTCTGAGTGCCTGAGCAGAATGTTGAGGTAGAAGGAGTGGAACTTGAACTTGATTTGACTTATTCTGAATATCCTATCCGAGTTTTGGATAAGAAAGATCGTGCCACTCGAAGGAGGACAATGAAGTTCTACAAGAATGTGGCAGAACCTCCTAAATTATAGGGCCCACATGCATCTGTCACTGTCCAACGACCTTTGACATCTATGCATATGTTCCCGATAACTTAAGAAGACTGTCGGGTGTACTCGGGGAACCCCGAATCATCCACGATTTCTGAGCAGGATCACATTATAGAGTCATTGCAGTATTACAACATTTATTCAAATATCTACACCAGAGTAAAAATAGCGGAAGACTTACAATAACATAGTTTACAAACCATTTGTTTCAAAACATACAACTAAGTTCGATAATTATTACAAACCAAAGTAGTGGAGTGGCATTATAATATATTACAGAACACACAAATAAGCTGCCCTGCCCAAGGGCCACACATTTACTTATCGTCATCGCACTGAACAACAGTCATGCAGCACGATCCAAAACAGATCTACCCATGAGCCTCACCTGCAACAAGGGTCAACGAACCCTGAGTACAAAAGTACTCAACAAGACTTAACCGAAACAAAAACTGATAAGACTCAGGAATGCAGGCTCAGGTAAACAAGGTATGGCTTTAGCAATAATCAAGGTTCTTTTGCGTAAAAGCTCTTTAACAAAATTCTTTATATCAACATTTAAAACTTCTTCAGATCATATACAAAGCTGACACGATCCGCATTGAGATCATGAAACTTCATATCCAACACTTTCTCAAACCATCCTCAAGTTCCAGTTATTTACACTACGATGATGAATAGTGAGTTGTACAGGAATTCGAGACCACATGAC